>CM067304.1:46733191-46761562 GCA_034231615.1 Meghimatium bilineatum
TATTGTGTTTCCTTAACCGTTATTTGTATCTTGAAAAATGTCCAAATTGGAACCATACGTTGATAATTGTCCTTTAATAACAATGTTTTATTGTTATTTGTTATTGTTTTACATTGATAGTTAGGTATTCACAGTAACTTGTTTATTTAGGATTTACCTTGATTCTTGATTTTCGATTAGGAACAAGCATCAAAACAATGGAGACCTTTTCATATATGCTCTGTTTGCTTTTCCTTCGGCGATCTACAAGAGTGTAAGCTCAGTGACCCTGTCACTTGATGATTACGCGTTTTTCTGATCGTTCCGAGAGGGAGCACTTTCTCGCATCGCCTCTAGTCACTTCCATTTCTACACTTCTCTGAATAATGTACATTGTGTCGCTCGAATTCCTCCTCGTCTTCTAGTAGAATATTCATGACTACTATAATCAATTCAATCCTGTCTCTTCTTATCTCGGTGCCGTTCACCAAGGCTTTACCAGCTAATACATCGGCTCTTTAGTTTCCCCTGACCCCAACATCATCTGGATAATATGTGCGTTGTTGAGAAGAGTGACCCTTTCAGTTCTGATCATACACTTTCTATCGTGCGTAGCATACTTTGAGAGTCCGATAGAATCACTGAGTCTGTTGGTGATTGTGTCGCCTGCCAAGTGAGAGCTGCTGTCACCGCTTCTATTTCCATTCTCATACTCGATGTTGTAGTGGGGTACGCAGCTGACTTCTCAGCTAATTTCGTGCCATTTTGGTAGGCCACGAAACCCCAACCACACCTGTTTGTTTCTTGTGTTACTGAGCCGTCTGTGTAAATCAATGTATCGTGTGGCTTCGAGTGCTGCAGCATGAGTTCTTGGATCATCCCCTCTGTTTTGTTGGCAGTCCAGTCGCAGAACTCTCTTCCCATCTGTATCACAACTGTTGTCAATAACTTTCTAACTTTGCCAAATGTTACCCATTCACAGCCTCTTCCCACTTCCTCCAGCTCACAAACTCTAAGTATGGTATATTCTGCCATCCAGGAACATCCTCTCATGATACACCTTCCTTTTGTTTTGTCTAGAGATTGATGTTAGAGGTGATGATCATTATTGGCGACCTTGAAATATTCTTTAACCTGAGATATTTTATGTCTTGATTTGATGTTCGGTAGGTCTAAGAGAAACCTCATGGTCACGATCTCTTGTGCATCCTAGGACAGCTCTCATGGCCTCGTTTTGAACTCTCTCCAATCTATCCACTTGTGTTTGTGATAGTGTCCGTAAACCTAAGTCATAGTCCAACACAGATATAACCACTTCCTGCATCATCTGTAAAAGGGTTCGCTGCGACATCTCTGCAGATGCCATGATTTTGACTACACTGATATCCTTCCCAGATTTTTTTTATGATATTGTCCGCATATTTCGCGAAAGATATACTTCTGTCAAACGTGATGTCTTGATATTTCATAGTCTGCTCTCTTTCAATCTTGATGCCCATGCATGTGGCTGCTTGTACTGTGTCTGTGACAACGTTGTTATTCAGTGAGAACCAGATGATCTTTGCCTTGGTGGGATTGATGACTGCCTTGTAGCTAGTGCACCAAAGCGACAAATATTTTAGATTATTCTGGACGCCATCAATCATGTCTTTTCTGTTTCTGCCGTTCTTGTACAGCAAGATGCCGTCTGCATATGTTAGTAACCTGCCGAGTCCAGCCTCCTGAAGCTGCGCTATTTTGTATGTATAGACGTTAAAGAGTACATGTGATAGTGACGATCCCTGTTGCAATTCCGATGCTATAGTTATGACCTCTGATGTCCAGGATCCCAATCTCAGAGCAACAGGTCTGGACATTAATACCATTGATATCCATCGAATTATCCACAAGTCGATGCTGAGTTCGCTTAGCAGATGTATTTTCTGGCCAAAGCTGACTTTGTTGTAAGCATCTTCTAGGTCGACCGTGGCAACCACTGCTTCCTCCTTTGCATGAAAGCCCTCGCAGATGTCATAGGTGAGGATTGCCGCATTTGTGGTCGTGTCTCTCCCCGATCTGTATGCACCTAGAGTGTCAGGAAGTAGGTCTCTATTTTCCAAATCGAATGCCAGTCTTATAGCAATTATCCTATCCAGCACCTTGCTGTAGACATTTTGTAAGGTGATGATACGATAACTCTTGATGTTGGAGGTGTCTATGCCTGACTTTGCCAGGGGGAAAAAGTATCTGTGTAGCCACACCTTCTGGAATGCGTCCTTCTTTCAGAATTCTGTTGAAATAATCAACACCTGTTTTAAACCGGTCGTCTGCAATATCTTTCATGAGGCTGTAGCGTATTCCATCGGGTCCTGGTACATCATCTGATGTTTTCTTTTACATCCTCCAACACATAATCTCGGGATAATTTCGCACAAGATGATTTCACTCTCATGGCGTGACCAAACTATATGGTTTGATGTTTCTCATTGTAGTCTTGACTTGAGATGGTTTTTTTGTCTTCCCTGATGATCTTCATTTCTCAGTCGGTGACTTATGGTTACATTTATAGCTTTTCTCAAACATCTCATTTCACATATTGTAGTATTTTATACTAGTGTCTTTATCAACGGCCATGTTTGACATTTGTAACGCAGAGTTGGTATACAAATACGGTTGATCAATTGTCGATTTGTATTTGTAGCCATACAGATTGATTGGTGTTTGGACCTAACTACACGAAAAAAAGAAAATCCTTACCAAGACTGAAAAAGGTTGTCAAACTATGAGGAGCCTCAAATGTTTTCATGAGAGTGATACTATAGGTTTCAGGTTTTAAGATTATGTGTATAATTTGTGCATATTAAGATAATCTTTGGCAGTGGAGAAATGGATTGAACAAGAAACGTTTTAAATCAGCGTGACGAACCGATATTTCTTAAAATAAAATAAACTTCGAAGTTATGTGAAAATCAATTGTAGCTTACAGGACTGTAGATATGTTCTCCTCAAAGGGGGGTGGGAAGCGCAGTTTACTTAAACCACAAAAAAGGTCATTCGTATGTTAGATTGCTTTATTGATAAGAAATGTGATGCAATTTTTGTGACAAAGGGGTAAGATTGCTGTTTACCCTCCTTTTGGACAAGAAATATTACTAAAAATTATGTTCCGATGTGCTAAAGAAAAAAAAAGGGGGGGGGGGGGGGTGTTTGAACACACCAAACCCCCTTTTTTTACGGAACAGATAGCTAACAAACACACAGCAGTGGGATGGTGATAATTGAACTAAATATACAACCAGGTACGTACATACCTGCATCTCGCGAACATAAATCTCTCTTTTAGAGGGAGACCTGCAATTGCTAACAACCCAGACTGCCATTTTAGTTTTATTTTTGGCTTTTTCATCTGAAATAGACAAAATAATCCAGTAAATAATACCTTTAAACATTCTACAGTAAACGGGTGACCTAGTAATAATAATAATAATAATAATAATAATAATAATAATAATAATCTCCTTGTTCGCATTTTGACTTGTCTACACAGTAAGTCCGGTTCCCTTAATGTATGCTGGTGTATTTGAGAATCCTCTGTTCTCCCATACATATTTCTGTGGATATCCGTTCCTGTGGGCCAGTATTCTTCCCTTTATTGATTTAATGTAATTCAGTCCTCAGGGATGTTCCGCTGTCTGTGCTGCCGGTCAACATGGGCACAGAGGTTATGGAACCACTCTTAGTATATTTAAATGGCTCTTTAGTTTTTGTATCTTGTCCTCATGCGGAAGATAATAATCTGATCAGCTCTTCCGAGATATTGATAGTTGTTTTTGGGTGGTAGACTTTCCTGATAGATTTGATAAGGGTCCTCTTTTCTTGGTATTGATCTTTTTGTTTCTGTACTACTGTATTTCTGTGGTCGACTTTTGGGTGGATAGCTTTGATGAGGATCGTCTTTTCTTGGTAGGTGATTTCTTCATTTTTTTGTTCCTGTGTTGCTCCATCCTTCGACATAATATTTGCCTCCTCATTTCCTGGTATGTCACAGTGGGATGATATCCACTACAACTACACTTCTTTGGAAGCTCACCTCTTGTGTGGTTTCATTCAGGTCTGGCAGTTTATCGCTGTCGAGGGCTTGTAGGACATACATTGCATCTTTATTAATCACCATCTGCTGACATTGTCTTGTTGTGTTTTTAACTATTTCTGCAGCAATGATTAGGTCTTGCACTTCTACAGAGTAGTTGGAGTAGAAGATTCAAGTTGGTGAACATGTGGATTCATTTTCTTTTTCTTGATATTTTATGTAAACACCAGAACCTCCATTCTTCCCCGCTCTGGTTGCTGAACCATCAGTACATACTTGTATCCACGCTTCTCTGAGGTACATATCTTCAATCATGATTACACACTATTGTTTTATTGTGGAAAGTATTTAGTTCTCTCATAGCGTAGTTGTTGTTTATAGTGGTTCTGATAGTGATATTTTGATATTGTTCCCACGGATCTGTGAAAAGTGTTGATGTTATTTCTTTTGTCATGTCTGATAGTTTATCCTTATTTTTTCTGATCAGTATTTTTATCGGTGAATAAAACTGCATCTCTTCAGTCTTCCACTGAATCTGATCTTCATTGAGTGTGCTGGTATGCTCATGTACTTTTCTGTATATATCATTGTCTTAGTGTCACGCCAGTATGGTAAAGAGGTGATGACTGTATTTAAAAAAAAAATTTACGGTAGAAGTTTTCATGGCATCTAAGATAAGACGACGTACTTGATTTTGTACTTTGTCCGGAGCTTTTAGCTGGGGAATTTGCTGCTGAAGTCTTCGCTGTTGATCCTTATTCTAGTGCTGGTCTAATTGTACCTGTATATACCTTCTTTAAGTTTCCCTCAATGCCCCCCCCCCCAGCTTATTCCAGCCAATTATCTCATGAATGCAAGGTTGCCTCTTTTCTCAATGTGAGGCCTTCATGTCATTCTCATATCTAGGGTGTTGTCATAGTACACCTTCTCCTTTTCTATTTTGATACTTATATTTTCCAAGTTTTATCTCTCCCGCTTTGTTCTTATTTGAAAGCGTGAAGAGTGTTATTGAAGTTTTTTCAGCACATATCGTTACCATTAATTTCACTGCCATGCCTCTATGTTGTCTGTTGCCTTTTGTATTCTCTTGCTTTTGTTTCAAACAAACCTGATCAGTTTTCTGATAAATTTCAATGAAATCAATGAACTATTATATGCCGATGATCAAAGTCTAACATACAAAGACGAAGAAAATATGCAAAATCTCATCACACAGAATTAAAGAACTAAATGTATTGCTATTAGCATGTCAGAAGTACAACATGGAAATTAACGTACAAAAAACAGAAGTTATGAAAATTCGCAAGTCAGCAACATCATTGAATATAAGAATAGAAAACACCAAAGTGAACCAAGTCAAAGAATTTCAATATCTAGGCAGCATTTTTTTCCGAAAATGGAAGACTAGACAGAGAAATAGAAACAAGGTACCAGAAAGAAAACACAGTGACCTACCAACTTTCACCATTATTTCGTCACCAAAAGACGAAGCTGGAAATTTAAAAAAAAAAGATAATATCTACAAATTTTATACCAACACTCTGCTACCAATGTCAAACATGATCTTTAACAGCCTCGCAGCAGAGAAATATCGTCACATGTGAAGTGAAGTGTCTGAGAAAAGCTGCAATGGTTACCAAACTAGATAAAATAAGGAATGAGGAAAAGAGTTGGTATAATATTAAGTATTGAAAATATTGAGAGACAGCAAGTAAAATGGTTCGGTCACCATATGAGAATGAACCCAAACCAAATACCAGTAAGAGCATATAACAAATGGATATCCTGGCGTAAAGTCAAAAATAGACCAAGAAAACGGTGGATAGAAAACATAAAGATAACCTTGAACAAATATGGACTAAATACAACCACGTAGTGGTCAAGTTGTTCGCATTATGTTCAATAAGTCACGTGTTCGAATCCAGCTCGTGTCATCTTGTTTACAATGTTGATTTTTCTGAGGTCCCTGGGGATTATCGCTTGCAGCTACGGAGTTATGTGCTCTGAGTGGTACTCTTGACCGACAGCTGGCCGTTTTATTTAAAGAGACAGGGTACATATCGGGAAACCCTAAGACAAAAGTCAAAGGGTTCGCCTTTTGAACCCTTTTTTCTAGCAATAATCACCATGCAAATAGGATGTGCTTTACGCATAGTCTAGAGAAGCAATATTCTTTAATATATCAAAGTTAACATACATTTTTTTTCTCGTGGAGTCATTGATTTTGGTACAATACAAGAATCAGTGGACATGTTTTTACGGAACAAATGGCTAACATAATTAAATGGAACGAAATTCCGATAAAAACGCATATACCGACGCATCCAATATTCGGCACGTTACACGATGAAAGCCCTTGACCACACTACATAATCAGAAATATGGACACTAAATAAACAATTAGAAGACAGAATTGATGCCTTTGAGATGTAGGTATATAGAAGAATAGGGAGAACATCATGGAAAGAGTAGAAAACAATTAAATAGGTGCTAAAGACACTTAATATGAAGAAAGAACTACTAAGAGAAATAAAGATGAGGCAAATAAAATATTTTGGACACATTAAAAGACATGACGACCTTACTTGAGGGTAAAGTCAAAGGGAAGCAAGCAAAAGGTATGCAGAGATACAAATGGGAGATTAACATCACACGATGGACAGGTTACAGTCTAGCAGAGTGCACCATCAAGACAAGAGACAGTGGATGTTGGAGATCCGTTACACTCAACCTTCGTTGCGGAGACGGCACTTGATGATGATAAGTCGACACGAAATTTCTAAACATACTACAGCTTACCAGGTTTAGTAGAGTGAACTTTTCAATTGATAACATGATGGTCCAGATATGTTTATAGCGCTGTGTTGTTATATTGAATCCGCTATTCTTTATGAGTGTGAAGCATGGACATTTAAAAAAAAACTCAATGTGAAGTCGAGACATCTAGATATGCTTTTCAGAAGAATGATGAAAATTTCGCGAAGAGCTAAGCCAAAACATGTATAGATCATCAGAGACAAACTTTCGTTTCTGCATGTTTTCCTGTGAAGGAGTGCAAGGAGGCCTCCTATGGGCTCTGGAAAAAAATAGAAATTGGGCACTATTTGTGTACCTTAAACAAGGACTGCCAATCATAATTTCTTCAAATACATGACACAAAACGTGACACAATCGTATACTATTTACAAGATCTAACAAAATGCCACATGTACGGGTGAAGATTTGGGGGTTATAATAATTCTCCACTAGTTCGACCCTAGGCATTGTTTTAAAAAAGTCGCAGCATCTTGTAAGAGAGGAGAAATACAACAGGTCAATAGCAAAGAGTAACTAGAAAGTCACTAGTATATTAATAACAAACCTGTCTACTATGGTCATCTCATGCCCGAACTTCCAAAGATATTTGCTGCCAGAATATGGCTTACCAGCCATCTACGAACTCATTATCATGTACATAGCTAACCAAATTACAAAAGTGGTTGTAACATATTTTAATTATAGCTTGTGATAAAATGAAGGCATATGTTAAAACATATACCACACTTTGGGATGTAGAAGAAATACGATATCACGAAATTAAAATATTCTAAAATCTTCTACATGAAAAACGATCTATAAGTTTAAAAGAAAAAATATTTAAAATCAGGTTGTATCTGGGGCAATTGAATGCTTTTTAACACAATAATCACAAGATATAGGCTTACAGTAGTTAGGTCTCTGATCCAACTGTTTCGGACTATACTTGAGTTTACCGTATGGAGAAAAGATATCCGCGTCTGTTCGATACGATATTGTTATGTTAAACTGGCGGTTCCAGATCGATGCATCATCTGAAAAGAAAATGAAAAAAAAAATAGTTCAGTTAACATACCCCGACTTTCACCTGCTCCACATCTTCTGCTTCCACTAATGTGATGTCATGTTAATATTATCAAAGAATGGGCTGTGTCACGTTAACATGATTTTGTCCGCAGAATGTTCTGTGTCACTTAAACATGATTAATCCCGCAGAATAGGTTGTTGCACGCAAACATGATGTGGTCGACAGAATGTTCTGTGTCACGGAAACATGATTTTGTCCGCAGAATGGGATGTATCACGCAAACATGATTTGGAGCGCAGAATTAAACATATTTAATGAAACATATTTAATGGTTGGTTGGTTGCTGATCCAGTGGTGCATGGCCTCATGACCTTTGACCTAATGCCAATAAATGGCATTATATTGCTGGGAAGTCTGTGGATTTTCGGCCCACCCCGGGACAGAGCCAGAGAATAACTATCACACCTCCAGGAAGGTAGGTCTCAACCTATGCACTGATCCTAGCCACTGTAGCCAAGATAGGGTTCACATTGCTTATTCCCCGACACAGATTGACTACTGGTTATGCCGAGCTTCTCTATTGCTACAGGCATGCAACCAAATGTTCAAGTCAAAAAAGATTGTCACGTCCTGAGTCACTGTGCCTCTATGATGGGTCTAAGCCATAGGATAAAACAGTGCTGCCAGTTTCCTCCTCCCCAGTGCTGCACAGTACATCTCTGGCTCCCTCTCAACCACAGAATACATATATATTCAGGTAAACATTAAACACATTTAAACAACAAAATAAACGCACAATTGTACAGATGACGTGCCATGGAGCTTCTCTAAGAAGATGACCTCAATATAACGGCATGTCATCAACTAAAGTTTTCTGTTGCATGTATGGTATGTCTAGTGGGCCATTGGTGAGACCCACAGACGCAACCACATGCGTAAAGATATTTATTTTTTGGTAGCATATCCTATCCAGGACGTAGCTATCAACCCAACATTTGTTGGCTGTAGTGATTTTTCAAGACAATATAAATACGTTCAGTAGGTTGCCATTGCTTTCTGAACGGTCCGGATGCACAATTGCCTGTGGTGAGGATCTAACTCGGTACCACTTCGCTACAGAGCCGGACCCTATAAAGATATTTAATGAAACATAATTAATGAAACATATTTAATGAAACATTTTTAGTTTATAAAACAATATTGTTGACTTTAACTTTTTTAAACCTCCACTTATAAAAAAATTGGCAAATTGTATCAGACCACTCCCCTCTCCCGTCTCCCCACCAAATTAGAGAAGTAATTTATGGATAGTCACTTCTCTGCAATTTCTGAGTTTTTGACCTGACACATCAGACCTCAGCATGGCTGTTAGGTCTTTTTTTTTACCTGCACTATGCAAAATTTAACCCAGCATCTAAAAACTAATTAGTCGATTATTGCAACATGCGTTGTAGGTTGCAGTGCTGCACACGTTTGCTCCTCCCCCCCCCCCTATTTGGGCTACGCAGAAAATGGCGGAAAAGAGCAGAACTAATTTTTGTGTGTGGTCAGTTTAGTAAAATGTACCACTCAACAGCGACCCTAGTCGAATTTGATCATGTCAGAGCTATACAACCATCAAAAAATAGCGGAGGCTGTAGTTTTGGTAAGTCAGTCGTGACAACCTACGGAATTAAAGAACTTAGTTGAAATCCACCACCGTGCTTAATCTGTGTCATTTACTACGTAGCAAAAAAGACGCATTTAATAATAAATATTAAGTTAACACATTCAGAAACTACACACTTAACACGTCTTACTTACACAGTGTAACTATTCTGATGAAATAATTATTGAACTTTATTATTGAAGTCGTGTTTTGGAAAACAAATTTAGGTGCATGTCAATCTACACTTTTGCATACACAATTATTTCAGGATCTAGCGGTATTTCAGCTAAGGTAGACACATTGCAAACAATGTTTAATCTGTAATAGTTCTCAGAGTAGATAGAACACATCTTGTCAGTGCAAACTTCATTAAACAATATATAAATATAACAGTTTGACGGTATTAAAGCAATTCGTTCTAAAGTCTTTATCGGATGATCTCATACACCTTCACGTATATTGGCTGATGCGACTGATGGTCACTCTGAGTCGCCAGGATGTCACTATTGTTATTAATGATGCACAGTGTGCCCTGCATCTACAATCAATGATTAGACAAACAACGTGACGTCGTAATGGGAGATAACATGAACCGACCTTCTATTGACCAAACTTAGCGTTCTTTTACTCGTTTCTACAAAAATAAGTGAAGGGAAAAATGTATATTATTAGAGATTCTTCGGCGCATGAAGATCAAGTGTGGTAATGTATGTCTAGATGAAGACATTAAGTGTGTGAATGAAGATCAAGTGTCGTGATGTATGCCTAGATCAATGTCGGCACGATCGGTGTGTGTAACACAGTTTCAAAACTTTCTACTCCACTCATACACTTGTTAGATTGACAGGTATGCATCACCATACTGGACCTTCATCTGTTCCACTCATACACTTGCTATATGGACAGGTATGCATCACCATACTGGACCTTCAACCTTCTATAAATGTCTATAGAATATACCCCTTCGATGTTTAAGAAAGCGAATAAAAATCTGCACTTACTTGATATATAACACGGTTGATATAACACAGTGTAGCAAATTGACTTCATTGTACTCGAGTTACCTCATATGCATTCCGCCCTCTCAACGAAACGAAAACACGCGTGCCGAGAGTACCAGTCATAGCACGTAACTCCGAAGCTTCAAATGATAATACACATGGATCTCTGACAAAAATCCACTTTATGCATTTCAACAGTGAGACGGCCATTTTTAAAGTGAAAATTATGACGTCAAGTTGTTTGTTTGCACGAAGATAGTATGTTTATGACTCTTTCCATCAATGAAATTTAAAAAATATATTGATAGATTACATGGCATGTGATGGTCATTCTAATTTCTATCACACTTATATTTTTTTCATTTGTAACATTCATTACTGAGATCTAGCATTTACTACTGACATAAAGTATTTAATACTAACATCGAACACTCACTAGTGACATCAAACAGTCACTACTAACATCAAGTATTTATTACTGACATTAAGCATTCACTACTGACAGTACGCACTCACTACTGACATGAATCCTTCATTACTGACATCAATCATTAAATTACTAGCATCAAGCATTCACTACCGACAACAAGCATTCATTACTGACATCAATTATTCATTGCCGACATATATCACTCACTACTGACATCAAGTATTCACTACTGAGATCACGCATTCATTACTGACATCACGTATATACTACTGACATTAAGCATTCAATGCTGATGTTAAGAATTTACTACAGACATCATGTATTTCTACTAACATCAAGCATTTATTACTAGCATTAAGTATTTACTACTGACATCAACCATTCACTATAGACATAAAGTATTCACAACTGACATCAAAAATATACTACTGACATAAGGCATGTATTACTGACATTATGCATTTACCACTTGACATCCACCTTAAAGTGACAGAATACAACCACCACCCATTACACCAACGTCTAGATGAGTCAAAGAGAAAACGAATCAAGCGGGGCAGATTATGGATGGCAGAGGCTGAAGACACACTGCGAAGAGTATGTGAATTGGAAGAAATAGGAAAGGGAAGTGAATGGGTGGAGTTTGACACTGAGAAGAAATCACTGACTAAAGTAATAATACAACTAGATAAAGCGTTTCGAAAATATACGGGTGTCAGAGCCCAGGTTACAGTGCATGAATTCGCCCAACTACACTCGAAACCACAAGACATAATTATATACACAGATGGCTCTGTTAACAGAAACACAAATAAAAGCGGTTGGTATTTTGTTTCCTACAGGAACAGCGAGAATGTGGTTGAAAAATCTTCAGCATATTTCACTATCAGATCGAGCATGACGACGATCAACACACTCTGAAATGCTCACAGACCCTCAAAGCATGCTGCGCTCTAGATATAAAAGTTCATTCTAAGAAAAGAATGGTAGGACTTATTGAACAACTCAATTGTCCAGAGCATTACATGGATATACTGCCCTGGTCATACTGGGGTCAGCGGAAACGAGAGAGCCGACTTATTGGCAGGCTATGCGGCGATAGACAGCGCATTGCTGAGAATAGATACAGCAGACTTAATGAAGGCAATAATACATTCATTTCAAGATGCAGATGATGTCAATGAGGCTGAGAATGTACACATACAGAGAATGTTAGAAATGGGAGTATCTAGAGGTGGGGTAAGGTAAAGTAATTTTTTTTGGAATGTCTCGAAGATCACACAATCAACACCTGACCGGGACTCTGAGTCTAAATACACTGGGATGGCTGCTTGAATGGAGGGCGGAGCACTTATGGGAATGTCCCGCGTGCTGTGAAGCCAGTTTCTAATCAAGAATTACTGGACATCAAGTATTTCCCACTAACGTCAAGCACATAGTTATTTAAGTAAAATGTTACTCTTATTTTGAGGTACGTTTCTTTCAGTCGTGGACGTTAATACAACTTGGTTATATGGAGCTTTACAACTATAAAAAAAATAATGGAAGTCGCGGTTCTGGTGATCCAGTTACCAAGATCTTAGGGTTTTTTTAACAAAGTATTCACCACTGACAACAAGTATTCATGAGTGACAAGTATTCACTACTGACAACAAGTATTCACCATTGGCAACAAGTATTCACCATTGGCAACAAGTATTCACCACTTACAACAAGTATTCACCACTGACAACAAGTATTAACCACTGACAACAAGTATTCACCACTGACAACAAGTATTCACTACTGACAACAAGTATTCACCATTGGCAACAAGTATTCACCACTTACAACAAATATTCACCACTGACAACAAATATTCACCACTGACAACAAGTATTCACCACTGACAACAAATATTCACCACTGACTATCAAGTTCTTATAGTCCTACAGGTGCATATACCCTGAATATAATTCTTGTTATTTTACGATGTGAATGATTGTCTATGCGAGGAACGGATCTCTTCATTTCTACCTAGTGTTATACTAGTCGTGAATCACATTTTCAAAGTTGGATTGTGTTTTTATTGACAAATTTTCTGTGTTCAGCAATGAGCTTGTCTATGTGTTGTTTTTGTATGAAATAATGTCGAATTCAAGATGAAGCTTAATACATTCGTGGTGGAGTGCTAGTTCAATGCCAGTATACACTACAATAAATAGATACAATTCAAATCAAATCAAGACAATTAACTATTGGACTGACTGACTATCCAAACAACTAATCAACTAACCAACAAATCAACCAACCAACAAACCAACCAACAAATAAACCAAATGAATCAAGCGATAATCAACCGATCGATCTGTCAATAAATAAATCAATCAATCACTAATTATATCAATCAATTAATTATTCAAGCCTCTATCCCTCATAATGATACTCCACGGACTCATCAAGAGAAATTAACGCTGTTATCCTCTCCAGATTTTTCCATGCCAAAAGTATTGAGAACTTTCAGCTTTTCTGTTCTATAGTTCTCCTAGGTCTACTCTATATCTCTTTCCTCGTCGATTCCATGTCCATGCCTGTTTTACAGTAGAGTTCTCTACCTACAGCAAATTATTTCCAATTCAACTATGGTTTCCTAGATATGATCTGTAGATTAACAAGAACATTGTTCTTTTATGAATTAAATCTCTTTCCTAATCTTATCTTATCATATAATGCCGTGTCTCCAAACGTGGAGAAGTGCCCATCAGGGACAATTTGACATTTTAGTGAAGCGTTCAAGAATGATCAACTAACCCAATCTTGGAACATATATTTGAATGGAAACCTAAAGGTGGAGATAAGACATACAGGTAATTCGAGTATATAGTCGTCTGAAAAGTTAGTTAGTAAGTCGTCGGATCATCATCACTGCACACTGGACACGACCATAGTTGCTCCTATGCTATCTCTCTCTGAGAGTATCCACCATCACACTTCTGCTGACAGTACCCGTCCTAAGCTGGTTGACGATCATTCTTCTGCGCCTTCCAAAATGTTCCAATCGTCTGAAAATCAATTACCTTTTCAAGAATTTTATTTTGAAATCAGCGGGGGAAAATACGAAAGTTGGTGCCAAAATGGGACCACTTGCCAAAAAAGGATCGAAAACACTGATCTAATGCTTTTTAAATCACCTATATCTTTAAACCATACAGTGTCATTACATTTGTATTCATGAACCAAAGTTTGTTATCTCGTTTTATTTTTTCATAGCGATAGTGTTTTATAAAGTGTACAATTGTCACATTACTACACATCTTAAGAAAGTAAAGCATGCAGTAATGAAAGTCGGTTGCTTGTCCTCAAAGCAACCTGATTTATTTGTCACAGCTCACTCGTAGACTCACCGAATAATACTGACATCTCACATTGGCCTAATATATTCATCAAAGAAGTCTTACATACGCCTAACATACTTTTCATATGAAGTCAGCCATGCGTCTAAATAACAGAAAATAATTTTGGACACAAGTGTGAGATAACGAATAAGGTGTTTTTTTGTAAATTGAGAAATACTGAAAGTCATAAAGTTTTCTTGTAAAATCTGATCTGGTATTATCTATTGATTTGATATTTCTTTCTATGATCCCCTGTTGTGTTGATGATGTCAATCATACGATTTAAATTGGCAGCTTTCCCAACTAGTACTCATTTAGTCAAAGCAGACACGGAAATAAAGGATACAGATGTTTGTTAAGAATTAGCTATATAGAACACGAGACAAATATATTCATCCTACAGCAAATAAACAAACTTGCAGGTTATCAAGAACCAGTTTTGCTAGTGGTGAAACGATGTAATATTGTTTGGTTTCGACATTTAACGAGATAGGACTCACTTTCTAAAACTATTCTGCACAGAACATTGGAATCTGGAAGAAGAAGAGGCTGAAAAGAACAAAAAATACTGAATTGATAACATCAAGGAATAGTCTGAGCATGATTTTTCTACACTCTTCCGAATGACTGGGGATAGATATGTTTGGAGAACTTTTTGTGCTGATGTCTCCAGTGTGTCACCACTACGATCTTGACGGGTTATGGGTCTTTTCTATGGGTCTCACATTTTCGTGAAGTAACTGGGAATTGTCTTTGTGTATTTATAACTTTTCAAAGTTGAAGTGGAAGACAATATTTCATATATCAAGTAAACTTTAACTTATTTTAAATGAAACTCACTGGAGAGAAAATCTGCATATGTATGTACAGGTGATTCCCACATCACTATGGCGTAAAGCTGATGTTTGAATCTTTCTGGAGGCTTAAAGGTGTCCGAGAGTCTTACCCCGTAAACTATCACTGTATCTGTTGTGTTTTGTACGTTACGTGAATCACTAAAAGTACATTGTCTGTAAGTACATCTCGTCCAATCGTTGGGTATGTGAAGCCAAACTGGAGGGTTTAAGAAAACAATTGTAAATGTCTTATTACTTTTAGATTTTGAATTTATAGAATTGGTATTTGGTGGTGAACATTCTATAAATGGCGACTCTTTGCAATCAATGACACTTGTGTTGACTGTTGTCATTGTTGTGTAGTGTATACCCGTAAACGTAGGTGTCTTATTATCAGTTCCAGTCAACATTGTTTGGTTCTTTGTGGTTTCTGTGGTCAAAGTGTATGGAAGATCCCACGCCTCATTTTTTGTATTTAGAAACAAATCTGGATGTGAATTATTATTTATCCCTGACATCTCATAATTTAAAACCATGTTGAAGGTGGTCATCTTGTCGGTGTACCATAGAATCGCAAGTATAAATGCAATACATAGTCCAGAAATAAGGATGAACGTAGTTTGCTTGGAAGATGTAGGCCAATACCTGGAATAGAAGAAATATATTTAGAAACTTCATTTAATAAAAGTGACACACTGTGATTTGGAAGATGGATGTCGTGTGTGGCCAAGGCCAGAGTGGAGAACATAATAGCCACACTACTTACACTCCATGCATATAGTAAGAGGCGATTTACTAGGTTATGGGGTGATTACTAGGTTACTAGTTTATGGCTGTCCCATCCAATATAGGGACAAACTGATCCTTAGTGTCAAGCTGAACGGCGCAGATATCGCAGCAATTTTGTAAACCATGACACAATGCATTCCGTTCTACGGAATACATCTTGGTAATCTGCAGGAGTTTGAGAACGAAAACAGAAGAAGAAGAGGAAGGAAAGAGTATTGGTTGATTGTGAGGTGCTAAGGGTATCGCATTTCTCTCGACGGATTTCTCTCATAGGTTAGCAGATATCTAAGATCCCAAATGTATCTCCTCGTGGTGCACCATGGAAACAGAAGTACAACGACTTGTGCTGCTTCTGAAAAAACATTTTTGGGGATCGTGTCCGTTAATGTGAGGTTGCAGATGAACTGAGAGTTGACTGCAAAAGGACAAGCAATTTTTTCGACACCTCTATACGAAAACATACAACGTAACTGTTGACACAAAGTGATGCAATACAGTCCGGCTCAATCATTAGAGGGGCATCCAATGTAAATATCACGAAACGGGTTGATATCAAGACGAATAGTACGAATCGCAAGGATAGCATATTGAGTGCAATAAGAGAGCATCACAGTGCAAGAGGACACGGATACGTGCTATCGGAACAGGAAAACGTGTACAGGAAATCTAAACTAAAGTTGTTTCATCTGGAGAACAAGCTTCTGGTGCAAGTGCTCATAAAAATGTGCAGACTCTAACTTGGACGAGGAGTTCACGATATCGGTAAATGACACCTCGGCAAAGAAGGAGAACGAAGCCGGGCTCAACTCTACCGTCGATGCTTTCCTCTTCCAGAATCGTGCTCGCGGAAAGAATAGTTTCAGTACCCAATGGGCACAGACACAATACGTCTAATTACGCGAGACGAGTTTATTGGCAGCAGAACACCTGGTGCGATATTGACGTAGTCGAACTAAATCTAAATTCCTGACTTAATTACTCCACATAGACTGCCATCCAGGGACATGTTTTGGCTTGCAAAGTTCAAGTGCATGGTTGGGGAAAATTCGTCACGGCGGAGAGTCGATACACATCCGTCACATGGCAACAGATAGGAAGGATATCACAGACTAGAGAAACCCATTTCTCGAATTGAAGCCATGACGAAAACTAATGTGCTGGACCTTCCGAGGTGCAAATAACGCATCTATGATGTAAGCTAGTAGCACAGTGTACTAACGAATGCTCACCAGTGAAAATCACATGAACTTTCGTTTTGCTTACCACAGAGCGAACGCGGAAGAAGAAGAAGAATGGGAGGATTTAATAGATCACGCGCGAGCTATGATCGTCTACCGGCATGGCACTTGATGATGATACATAGGAAGATGCTTTCCGAAACAGATCAATGTGCAGTCAAATAAGGTGTATCATATTGTGGAAAAAATGATAAATGTATCATTTCAATATCCAGATAGATACTATATGAAGAGATCATACAACCTGGGTTCATAAGGACAGCCAGAGGGCGTGATCATCGTTAAAATAGACTTTTGTGCTGCATCACAACGAATATACTCCCATTTTCCATGATTTTCATTTCTCATTTTTCTTATACTCTGTGTCGCGAGCCAATGAAAATCACGAGAATAGTCAGGTTAGCCTTACGCGGTGATGTTAAAGTAACACTCAGTCTTGTCTAAAGAATGTCACATATGGTTTATCAGTCGTCTACCAACTCACAGAGAAGGACATACCTTCAACTGAATCTTAAAAGGTGGATGTTGCAAGCACACACAGACATACACTCACACACACACATCAGATGTTATGAAATGCAATTATTTAACTTCTGTCATGCTGAAGTCGGATGTGTCAGGACGAAAGGCGCAGATATTGGGCAATGCTGTAAACCATGACACAACTCATTCCGTTCTCCGGACTACATCCTGCTAATCTGCAGGAGTTTGAGAGCGAACGCAGAAGAAGAAGAAGTAACTTCTGTAATGAAAATACTTCAAGACAACCTTTGTTATATCAGCTGGAAAGACTAGACGAGGAAAGATTGTATTAGATGTCTCCAACATCTGTATTAGATTTGATATCACTTTCATCACTGAAACATCCTTGAAACCATCACTGAAACATCTTAAAATTGGCGTAGAACAGCATGACATTACAGCCTTAGAACGGAAGAAATAGCGGCGGAAGGGACCTGACAAGATACTGCAAAACAGAAACGGGCACGTAGAATAGAAAATACATATTAACGTCCTATAGACACACTCTACAATTGTCAATTTTGTAGAAAAATATTGTGCTCGTATTGTACTTGTTAGTTATTTAAAAACACACTATTAACTATTTTTTTAATTAGTTATTGTTATTATTTTTATGGTTGAGTATTTGGTCATTGTCGATTACGACGGACGAACATAATTAGATTTGATGTGCTAGAAACGTTTGCCACTATTTTATGACATGCTATTATTTAACATCTGTAATGTATATACTTCAAGATAACCTTTGCATATATGGATGAGACGGAGGTCAGCATGTCAAGTCTGGACGTAGAATAGTGAAATTGGTTAGTAAGGTTGAAACTGAAAGCCATTAAACAGGATGAGAGTAGATTAGATAGTATATAAGCACAAGATAGCTTAGATGAGGGGTGCCTCCTTTAAGTCGGAATTCGGTTTTTTGTCGACGGGGAGTCGATATTAGATAGCCAAGAAGTCAGTCAATGCAGAGTTCGTAGTTCGAAATCAAACAGAGCTAGAGGAAAACTAGTCGGAGTGCAATCAGAGCTAGTAGTTGGTTCGGGAATCATGTCTTAATAGCGTCGCAACTCAGAGTTCGCTGTAACAGAATCGTTAGTTGAAACTGACAGGAAATCGTCTCGGACTAAGAATCAGAAGTACGTCAGTCTGTCAGGAATCAGTCAGAGTCACGCAGGATTCAGAGAGTTTCCATCTTTGAAAGCCGTATTTATTCTTGAAGTTCGACCTGCAGTTAGGAGATTTGTGATAGATTATATATTCAGTTTCAGTAAATTGTGAATCCGTCAGCAGCTACTACGTAGATAGAAACGGCTGTGTTTGAGAATACATGTGTTTCAAGAGTCCAAGAGTGTGCTCCGAATTGTTATTGTATTATAATATTTCTTTTGAATTGATATTGTGAATTGTAGAATTGAAGTTCTAAATAAATAGTGTTATACTAGACTTCACAGGAGTCGAGTCATGTTAGATATATAGCTAAAATACACCTACATTCATTATACTGGACTGATTGGAAGAATATATATAGCGAATACAAGACTGCTCTATATTACGATACTATATAACCAAACTCCTTATATACGGTGACACTGGGACTTACTAAAAAAAACACCATAAGATAAAGAACACAACCCAAACTTATCGAAATCCAAATCAACAGGACCCAACAAGAACGCATTCTGGAAGAAGCTATCTTGCTAGCAAGACAGATGGAAAAAACACACCCAATATACACAGGCTACAAGAGGAACTTGAACATTACAGACACCACATGTTCCAAGGAGCCCTGTTGAGGACAAGGATGAACAATATAACACAGGAAACACCAAGCAGGCGGTACATAAACATAGCGCATAGTATACACCGCAGCAGACAGATAAGAAGCATAACGGACGTGGAAGGGCTCACGCACGCACACACAGAGAGACACATAACATAGTTCAGGCTTTCGAATATTACATCAAGACTCTCTACACAGAAGACAATGCACAACGGCATAAGAAAGACATTTTCATGGAATATACAACGAAATTCAGACACAGACAAGATCACATTGTAAGGAAGAAGAACTCACCTTAAATAACATAACAAAAGCAGTGATTACAATACAAAATGACAAAACACACGAACCGGACGGACGCTCTACAGAATTCAACCAACACTTCTTTCCTATCTTAGGACCTCTGCTCCTTCATGTCTTTACGGCCTCCTTCAGAGAGAAAACACTGCTCCCTAGTCTAAACCTATCCTACATCGCTCTGATTCCCAAAAGACACGCCACATCAGACAAGACACAACTGTAAAATTACCTACCAATATCGCTTCTAAATGGGGTAAAATATACTGCCAAACAACTTAAACTCTTCATGACAACACTAATACACAAAGACCAACAATGTAGAGGACAGGGTAGAAACATTCATCAACACGCATATATCATTAGAGACATCATTACTTACACACACCAGACTAAGAATGTCAATCGTCGATTCTATCGTTAGATAAGGAAAACATCTTTTGACAGAATTTCCCACACTTACTTCCACAAAACTCTACAACACTGCATCATAGGCAGCAATTTCAGACTGGGTTCAAATACCGTACACATGGGCTGAAAGCCAAGTCCTAGTAAACCACAAACTGATAAACTTCTTTATGATAACACGATCAGTCAGACAAGGCTGTTTTCTATCACCACTGCTCTGTGAAACAAAGTGCACCGCATTGCTCTCGAAAGATCTAGTGCTAGCAGATAACCAAGATCTCAAAAGTACCTCCACGTGGTGCACCATGAAAACAGAAATGCAGCTGCTCGTGCTGATTCTGGCTAAACTTATGTGGGATCGTGGCCTAAAAATGTGGAGGCAGCAGATGAAAAGAGAATTGACGGCAAAAGAGACGGGCAATATCTCAGACACCAGCGCGCCCACGTATGAAGTGGCACTGTTGACAAATAGTTACACTAGTCAGAGCCTTACTTGAGGGTAAAGTCAAAGGGACGCGAGCAAGAGGTAGACAGATACAAGTGGGAGAGTAATATCACAAGATGGACAGGGTTCAGTCTAACAGAGTGCACCACCAAAACAAGAGACATAGAATGTTGGAGATCTGTTGTAGCCAACTTTCGTTGTTGAGAAGGCACTTGATGATGATAATGTGCCGTAAATATTTTTTGTCGAATGTTTTGATGATTAATGACTGTAAATTACCAATGGAAACCTAGAAAATCCATTGTGCTTGGAACATTTTCAAATTTCAAACGAAGATATTTATTTCAAACAATTAAATATGGAAGTGTTCGCTGTTTTAATTAAGATGAAATATTTCAGTTTTTCTCAAACACACTGAACATTTTTGCTATATTTCCTAAAAATTCCCTGACCCACCTACCTATTTTAAATGTATATGTTTCAAGAACTATTAACGCTACGACCAATATTTTTATGAAAAATGTGAATAAATGTATATTTTATAAATTTAAACCAATAAAATTATATAAAACCATACAATTAAAAATATATATTTTTTCAATATTCCTCACATTATTGCATAAACCAGGACTGTAAAAAAGACAAATAAAGAAGTACTACAATCATTAAACGTCGAAAAGGGATGTCTACTAAACAACATCATAACAATAAAGCTGAACACTTTTGATCACCTAAAGAGACATAACATCATTGAAAGACTAATAGCAGAAGGCAGGGTAAACGGCAGCAGAGGTAGAGGCCGCCCAAGACGACGATGGGCAAATGATATATCTGACTGTTTAAACATGTCCCTAGAGTAGGCAGGTCAATTTGCCCAAGATCGCGAGGAGTTCACAAGGTCCTAAAGAAGACTACATTCTGGAAAGAATATGTCACACGATGATGATGATCTTTCTCATTCAACCAGGATGCGAAGTTGTTAATGGTGCGGTACTTATTGAATGCGATGTTGCTAATGGTGCGGTACTTGTTGAATGTGATGTTGTTGATGGTGCTGTACTTTTTGGAAATGATGGCAGTTGATGGAGCTATACTTATAGGACGTGATGTTAGTGATGGGACAGTACCTGTTGGGTGTGATGTTAGCTAATAGAGCTATACTATTAGGATGTGATGTCAGTTGATGGAACTGTACTTGCTGTACTTGTTGGATGTATGTGATGTTAGTTGATGGAACTGCACTTGCTGTACTTGTTGGATGTATGTGATGTTAGTTGATGGAACTGTACTTGCTGTACTTGTTGGATTCTTCTTCTTCTTCTTTCGTTCAAATGAAACGTCTATATCTGTAATTTTGTCTCCTTAATAAAACTCACTGTCTTTTGTAGTTCATACAGTGTCCCATAGAGCTTTGATTCCAGTGTTGTTTCCTCTGGCCAATATGTCTGCCTCAGCGTTTCATGCTCAGACCACTCTTGAAGTATATATTTGGCACTATATATTTGTGCTGCCTGTCCACATGGCCGTGTTGCCAATCTTGAAGTTTGTATACATGTGACTGTGGAGTCGGTTGTGTCCTGTTCTGAGACGTAGAATTATAACTTGTTCTGATCTGTTCATAATGTTATAGTCAATGTTATGTTATTATCTTGTGTTGGTGTTTGTGACTTTCTTATTGACTTGATCATCTGTTTTTTCTGATGGTTGGTGATTGTTATATCTGGTTCGTCTTCGGCAGCACATTCCTTAGCCAGTTGGTCTGCTTTTTCATTTCCTGGTATTCCACAGTGAGAGGGTATCCACTGCATGGTTACCCTAAACTGGTAAGACAATTCGCTAAGTAGTTTTTTCAAGTCTGTTAGTTTTCCAGACTGGAGAGCTTGAAGCACTGACCTTGCATTTGTCAGGAATACCACAGGCTGTAGGTCAGAGTTGGAGTTCAGCAGTTTTTTTTATCTGCCACACTAATTGCCTGGATTTCTGCATCATAATTATTGCAGAATTTTCCTGTCGGTGTTCTGACTGTATCTCTAGGCTTGTGTGGATATTATATATATACACCTTCACCTCCATTCCTCACAGCATTCTGTGCTGACCCATCTGTGTATACTCTGACCCATATATCTTGTGGATATTCCTCATCCAGGAAACTGAGGGTGACTGTCCTTCGCTGCACACTGTTCTGTTCGTCCTCGCTTAGTATTCCTTTCACGAGTCTGAATGTATATTGGCATTCCATGGCTTTCACTCCACGGGGTTTGTTCTGGTATATACCTTAAGGGGCTGTCAACTTCAGGTAGGTCTGTAAGTTGTCTACGGAGTCGTTTAGCTTGATGGATAAAGCTGCTCCTTTTCAGTCGCCCCTTTGCTAGATTTTGGAATCTTTCCTTCATTGGATGACTTTTCATACACTGAAACTTTTCTGCTTGAATTAGTACTTTTGTGTCTCTGCGTTCGCCAAGTGTTTGCATTCTTCCCATTTTCTGCATCTCTGCTATGGGTGTTGATTTCATTGCTCCCAACATTATTCTTTGTGCCTGCTTTTGCACTTTATCTAGATCTTGTAAAGTGGTGTTTGATGCAGGACACCACGCAGCTGAACCATATTCCATGTGTGGTCTTATGCCTTGCTAGAAAACTTTACTGAGTATATTTTCACTGGCTCCCCATGTGGTTCCACTTAGTTTTCCAGGATAGCTAACTTTCTCCTGGCTTTTGTTGTTGCTTTGTTTATGTGCTGCTTCCATGTCAGCTTATCATATAAAGTAACTCCGAGGTATGTGGGTTGTCTGTCTTCTTTCAAGAGCTCTCCATCTATCTTGATATGACCAGCTTTTTGTTTTGGTGAGAGGGTAAAGAGCGTAGTGCTGCACTTATCTGTGTTAATGCTGACGCGCCATCTCTTTGCCCATAAGGTTAGGGCATCGATAGCTCTTTGTATTTGTTTAGTGGCCACTGTTGTATGTTCTTCTGTTCACCAGATATCACATGTCGTCAGCATACATTGCCACTTTGATCCCGTGTGGTAGTTCAGCAACTAGGTCATTGATGTAAACCAAGAAAAGTGTGGGTGACAGGACTCCTCCATGGGGGACTCCATGACGCAGTAGAACTTTCTTGCTCTTGCGACCATCTAATTGTACCCTGGCTCTTCTATTATGCAGGTATGCTTTTACCCATTTGTACATTCTTGAGCTAACCCTGCAATTTCGCAATTTCTTTAGGAGCTCTTCTTTCCAGACCTTATCAAATGCTTTCCTGAGGTCTATCTATGCTGCTAGTACCAGTTTCTTTTCTTGGAAGGCATCCTCAATCTCTTGGGAGAGGTAGGTTGCCTGATCTTCAGTAGAGTAGCACTGTCTGAAACCTGCTTGCTGTGATACCAGAAGGTTTTCACTTTCAAGATACCACTGCATCCTAAGATTGATCATGCGTTCCATTGTTTTGCATAGACAGCATGTGAGGCTGATGGGCCTGTAGTTGGAGACTGTGTTGCCATCTTTTCCTGATTTGAGGAGTGGTATCATTATTGCTTCTCTCCACGCCTGTGGTACATTACCTGTGGACCAGCTTGTGTTAAAGATCTGCAGTAGCTTGCACCTTGCTGCAATTCCCAGGTTTCTAATCATTTCATTGGACACTCCATCAACTCCAGGGGACTTTTTTCATTTTCAAACTTGTTGGATGTATGTGATGTTAGTTGATGGAACTGTACTTGCTGTACTTGTTGGATGTGTGTGATGTTAGTTGATGGAACTGTACTTGCTGTACTTGTTGGATGTATGAGATGTTAGTTGATAGAGTCTTATTTGTTTTTTAAACCACTCACCCACACACATACACTCACACATATATATATATATATATATATAAATAGATGTGTGTGTGTGTGTGTGTGTGTCCAGATCGAGCGATGTGTTGATACTGTGTGTAATTCTTGCATGTTGCTGAGACCCATAATCATACTCTCTTGACGACTGTTCGTCGGTCTTTCTCGGACGTTCTATTTTTTTGGTGTTATCTGACAACACTTTTCTCTATTCTACTGATAGGAAGCGGCTACGGAAAGTTGGGCGATAGACTTACAACTTGTCACCTGCAAACAAATTATCAATCACTGCATGTCTTGTCTTGAAAATGAGCGAATGAACAATTTTATAGACTCGCCCCCCCCCCCCCTTTTTCATTTACCAAAGACATCTCTACGATCCTGCAAGAGAGACAAACTGTATGTGATTTCGGGTCTCAGCTCACCAACTGAGGATCTTTTTTGTGTCCTAAAAGCTACTTACTCAAAGCTACAAGGATTGCTTTATTCAGATTTCAACATCACTATCATAACCATGTGTTAAAAACTAACTTCTCACGGCGAAAGGGATGGCATCATTATCACCATCACACTAGATCACATCAAGACTACCTTCTCACAGCTAAATGGATTACATCATCACAATATGTGTCAAAAGATAATAATTCTCACTATCGGTCAAGAGCTACTTTCTCATAGCTAAATGGATGACATCATAATGTTAAGATCTATTATTTATATAACAATATTTCAATATACTTTTAACATAAAAACAATAATAATAACAAATAAAGACTTACTTATTACATTGCTCTGCTATAAGAGTTCCGGCGGGAGTTTGAAAACGAACATAAATTTTAAAAATATAAAAAACAATTTTTAATGCACATTTCAAAGCAAGCAATACTAACAGAGATAAGTTATTATCATATATTTATCTATCTATACGCTGTGGCCTTTATTTGCCTTCCGGCGTCAGGGGTGGAAGAGTTCTCTGGAAATGCCCTTCGTGTGTGCTGTTTGTATTATTATTCCTGTCGCTTCTTTGATTTCTCGGATCCATCTTTTACATGGTCTGACTCTGGCTTTATAACCGTGATTACTATACAGCCACGATGGATACAAAGCCAGGGGCAGAACATGCAAAAGATGGATTACAGAAATAAAAGAATCAACGAAAACAAATATATATGAGGCACACAAAAAGGGAATCTCCAGAGAACTCACCCCTTACGCTGCAAGGCATAAAGGGATGTAAAAATAGATAAAAAAGAAATAAGATAACATCTAAAACAATCCCCGGCGTTATCTGTAATTCTGCTTTGCATTTTCTATATATATAGATGTACTTTAGTAAATACCCAAGATACACAAGACAATATACCGTTATCGATTTCTGACAATGAAAGTAGTACCGCAGGACAATATTCCGTTATCGATTTCTGACAATGTAAGCATTACCAATCACTGCGTTCCCTGATTCATTATTGATTAAAATATACTGCCCTCTCCGCCTTGTGAGAAAACAGTTCATTGTAAAACCTATCAACAGAATCTCAAAATCTAAATAATCCTTTTGACGTTATGTTTTTATTATTGCCGTAATTTTCGTTGGTCATTATTTATATACTTTGTGTTACCGACCATCGAAATGTACAGAAATGATCGAAAACATGACGTCAGAAGCCTAATTTAGATTCTGTTGGTAGGTCTTATACCGTAACCAATCACCAAATAAGACCTCACAACAGAATCAAAGCATGAAGAATATGCCTTTCTGCCTTTTTTTCCGATTATTTATATGCATTTTTGGTTAGTCGGTGGTGGCAGGTGATACAAAATATATAAATAGTGACCAACGTAAACACGATAATATTGAAAAACATGACTTTAAAAAAGGTCGATTCTGATTTTTTTCAATTTTGTTGTTAAGTCTTATTTGGCGATTCGACAAGCTTATACTGACGATTAATCAAGGCTGAAAATTAGGTCAAGGCATAAAGAAGATTGAGAACTACTTAATGAAATCAGTTGTATAGTGATTGAATAAAATTATTCACGTACCCTTTTTAAAAATAAATCGCATTCACTTCTTTGACTGCATTCAAATTAGATGAACACACTATTCATTTCATCTTCCTGACATTAATACATTCTCTTTTTTGTGCTAATAAAACGAATCAAATTTGCTTGTATAAAGCAATGTAAAAGTGTTGCCAACGCTGCAAGTATTGACATTTCTATAGTTAAATTTACACCCTCAGTTCCGAATGTTCCCTAAGAGTACATAATAGTCAATGTGTTATATGTATGTGTATGTATATATATATATATATATATATATATATATATATATATATATATATAATATATATATATATATATATATATATATATATATATATATATATGTGTGTGTATATATATATATATATAGTCCTTGCGTCTAGATGTCTGTGTCTGCAGGCATATGACTATTGTAAAGAGAGACTTGACCTTATCTATGTGACGAGTCCTTTACAGAACGTATCCTCACTGCCACTATGTAAATCTCTCGATTATGTGCAAGCTGCCCCGCTTCTTCCAGTGTCTTATTCAGAAGGTCTTCAATATCCTGTGTCCATCATAGTCTGGGACTGACTTGTTTTCTTTCCTGGAACTTTCACCTCCATGAATAATCTTTCTTAACCGTTGTATCTTTTTGTATTGTTTTTTTCTTCTTTTCTTCCTGCCAAAATGGCGTAGAATAACAACGGTGGTTTTTTTTCTGGGCCGATAAGCCAAGTTTCGGAGATGAATTAGTGGGCATGGAGTAAAATTCAGCCCATGGATATGTTGCACTGGAGCATTTCTGGAACACTGGAGCTAACAAATATATTATCCGGCAGCAAATAAACAAATGTTCAGATATCAAGAACCACCTTTTGCAGTGGTGAGACGGTGTAAACGTGTTTAGTTTGTACATGTAACGATACACAACGCAAATTGTCTTGTAGTTATGAAATGGTGTAAACGTGTTTGGTTTGGATATGTGACGAGATACAACTTATTGTCTAAAATTATCTGGCAAGGGACAGAGGAAAGAGAAAAGAGACAGAGAAAATCCAGGATTTATAATATCAGAGAATGGTCTGGGCGTGATTTTTCTACACTCCTCCGAAAGGCTGACAATACAGATGTTTGGAGAGTTTTTTTTGCTGATGCCTCCAGTGTGATCTTCCGTCGACCCTGTCGGGTTATGGGTCTTACTATTCTTATTAGTATTATTATTATTATTATTAATATGCCAAAATATGTTAGATTGCGGGCTTCGAAAATAGTGTTGAGGAGCCAGTTTCAGAACGTCCTTCGACTTTCTGTCACAATGATATTCTTAGGACTTTTCTATAACATTTCATTTGGAATGCCAACAAATTTTTTTATCCAATATGGATGCCATTGTCCACGTCTTACAACCACTTTAAAGATACGCTTTTTAAATCTTGCAGCTGCGATTTTTGTCCCTTTCCATACAATTTTCATCTATGATATTTTGGGACATGTTTAAGTCAAAATCGTTGATAAAACAATGTGATATAACTCTGAATTGTAACTTGCCAATACGCCATCATTCGGTCTTGGTCCTTATCTTTAATGTCCGTTTTCTGTTGTATGTTTTAATTTTGTTGTAATTTTTGTCTTGATAAAGGCGTTTTGGTTGAAACCGTTGTTATTCTACGCCATTTTGGCAGGAAGAAAAAGAAGAAAAAAACAATACAAAAAGATACAACGGTTAAGAAAGATTATTCATGGAGGTGAAAGTTCCAGGAAGAAAACAAGTCAGTCCAGACTATGATGGACACAGGATATTGAAGACCTTCTGAATAAGACACTGGAAGAAGCTGGGCAGCTTGCACATAATCGAGAGATTTACATAGTGCAGTG
>CM067304.1:46761662-47282939 GCA_034231615.1 Meghimatium bilineatum
TATTCATGGAGGTGAAAGTTCCAGGAAAGAAAACAAGTCAGTCCCAGACTATGATGGGACACAGGATATTGAAGACCTTCTGAATAGACACTGGAAGAAGCTGGGCAGCTTGCACATAATCGAGAGATTTACATAGTGGCAGTGAGGATACGTTCTGGTAAGGACTCGTCACATAGATAAGGTCAAGTCTCTTTAGAATAGTCATATGCCTGCAGACACAGACATCTAGACGCAAGGACTATATATATATATATAAATACACACACACATATATATATATATATATATATATATATATATATATATATATATATATATATATATTATATATATAATATATATTAATATATATATATATATATATATATATA
Organism: Meghimatium bilineatum; assembly: GCA_034231615.1. NCBI lineage: Eukaryota > Metazoa > Mollusca > Gastropoda > Stylommatophora > Philomycidae > Meghimatium > Meghimatium bilineatum. Next base: position 46,762,034 of record CM067304.1, read on the forward strand.
TACATACACATACATATAACACATTGACTATTATGTACTCTTAGGGAACATTCGGAACTGAGGGTGTAAATTTAACTATAGAATGTCAATACTTGCAGCGTTGGCAACACTTTTACATTGCTTTATACAAGGCAAAGTGATTCGTTTTATTAGCACAAAAAAGAGAATGTATTAATGTCAGGAAGATGAAATGAATAGTGTGTTCATCTAATTTGAATGCAGTCAAAGAAGTGAATGCGATTTATTTTTAAAAAGGACACGTGAATAATTTTATTCAATCACTATACAACTGATTTCATTAGTAGTTCTCAATCTTCTTTATGCCTGACCTAATTTTCAGCCTTCATTAATCGTCAGTATAAGCTTGTCAAATCGCCAAATAAGACTTAACAACAAAATTGAAAAAAATCAGAATCGACCTTTTTAAAGTCCATGTTTGTCAATATTATCGTGTTTACGTTGGTCACTATTTATATATTTTGTATCACCTGCCACCACCGACTAACAAAATGCATATAAATAATCGGAAAAAATGACGCAGAAAGGCATATTCTTCATTGTTTTGATTCTGTTGTGAGGTCTTATTTGGAGATTGGTTACGGTATAAGACCTACCAACAGAATCTAAATTAGACTTCTGACGTCATGTTTTCGATAATTTCTGTACATTTCGATGGTCGGTAACACAAAGTATATAAATAATGACCAACGAAAATTACGGCAATAATAAAAACATAAGCGTCAAATGGATTATTTAGATTTTGAGATTCTGTTGATAGGTTTTACAATGAAATGTTTTCTCACAAGGCGGAGAGGGCAGTATATTTTAATCAATAATGAATCAGGGAACGCAGTGATTGGTAATGCTTACATTGTCAGAAATCGATAACGGAATATTGTCCTGCTGTACTACTTACATTGTCAGAAATCGATAACGGTATATTGTCCTGTGTATCTTGGGTATTTACTAAAGTACATCTAGATATAGAAAATGCAAAGCAGAATTACAGATAACGCCGGGGATTGTTTTAGATGTTATCTTATTCTTTTTTATCTATTTTACATCCCTTTATGCCTTGCAGCGTAAGGGGTGAGTTCTCTGGAGATGCCATTTTTGTGTGCCTCATATATATTTGTTTTCGTTGATTCTTTTATTTCTGTAATCCATCTTTTGCATGGTCTGCCCCTGGCTTTGTATCCATCCCTGGCTATGTATAGTAATCACGGTCATAAAGCCAGAGTCAGACCATGTAAAAGATGGATCCCAGAAATCAAAGAAGCGACAGGAATAATATTACAAACAGCACACAAGAAGGGCATTTCCAGAGAACTCTTCCACCCCTGACGCCGCAAGGCAAATAAAGGCCACAGCGTATAGATAGATAAATATATGATAATAACTTATCTCTGTTAGTATTGCTTTCTTTGAAATGTAATTCATAATTCAGTAAAAGAAATTATAGTCAACTTTAAATAACATTTTTGTTTTGTAAACCAGTGCTATGACTGCACTCTGGAACAGAAAAATAATAAAGATTGCCAAATATTCAGAATTTCTTAACTAGATCTTTTATCGTAGGTGTGTATGAAGATTGCCAAATATTTAGAATTTTTTGTCTAGATTTTCTATCGTAGGTGTGTATGTGTATGTATTAGTGTTATCGTGATAGTGAGAGACTTGTATAAATGTATTGTCAGACTTGCGTAAATATATTGTCAGACTTGGATAGATCTATTGTCAGACTTGCGTAAATATATTATCAGACTTGGATAGATCTATTGCAAGATTTGCGTAAATAAATTATAAGACTTGGATAGATCTATTGTCAGATTTGCGTATATCTATTATCAGACTTGCATATATCTATTATCAGACTTGTATAGTTATATTCTCAGATAAGCACATATCTACTGTCAGACATGCACAGATCTATTGTCAGATTTGTATAGATATATTGTCATAGTTACATAGATCTATTGTCATACTTGTATATATCTATACTCTGCTCATTGCGAGATTGAAGTGGTTCAAACCACACCCATATATTACTCGCCACAACAGGTTTTATGCAGCTGATGACATTTAAAAAACAATAACATAATTAATTACACTGCCAACAAAAAAAAAGTTGTTTTTTTTTTACAAATATAAAATTAGTCAATTCCTACTGAAAATGGGTTGAGAAAAATGAATATGACATCAGAAAATGTTTATTAGCTCTAGTTTTTGAGTTATTGTAATTTCAATATTTGTATTAAAAATCCTATTTCTTATCGTTTCCTTTTCCTCTTGTATACCACTTCTGGAGCTTCTCTTGTGACATTCCAGCAGTAGTCAGCAAGCATGGATGTATTCCACTTACCCTGGTACCTTTTTTCCATCAATGCAATGTCTTGGTGGAAACGCTCCCCATGTTCATCACTTACTGCACCACAATTTGGAGGTAAGATATGAATCCAGGATGTGGATCTTAAGTGACATGTTGCAACCTAATTGTTGATAAGCTGTCAGAAGTTCATTAATAGCAACAGGATAGTTCTCACTTCTATGATTGCCCAGGAAATTTTGTACAACACATTTGAAAGATTGCCATGCACCTTTCTCATTCCCATGAATAATGGCATCAAAATGCTCATCTTTCAACAGTTCCCTTATCTGTGGGCCTACAAATAATCCTTCCTTTATTTTACCATCACTAAGGTAATGAAATTTTTTCCTCAAGTACTTAAATGCCTCTCCCTCACTATTCATGCCCTTGATAAAGTTCTTCATTAGCCCAATTTAATATGAAGAGGAGGTAGAATTATTTTATTTCTATCAACCAAAGAAATTTGCTGTACATTCTTTTCACCAGGCTCCATAACCTTCTTATCAGGCCAAGTTTTCCTAATGTAATGAGAAGTTCTCTGTCGACTGTCCCATTCACACAGAAAGCAACAATATTTTGTGTAACCTAATTGCATGCCAAGTAAAATTGCAATAACTTTCAAGTCTGCACAAATCTGCCACTGATGATCATCATATTTTATTGCTTTAAGAAGTAATTTCATATTTTCATAAGTCTCCTTCATGTGGACAGCATGGCCTATAGGGATAGAAGGTAATGAATTGCCATTGTGTAGCAAAACTGCTTTCAAACTTAACTTTGATGAGTCAATGAATAACCTCCACTCTTGTTGTATGTGCTCTATTTTCAAAGCTTCCATAAGCCCATTAACATCATGGCAAGCAACAATGCTATTATTCATTGTGAAAAATGGAGTTAGAGATTTCTGACGTTCTCTGTACATAGACACCGTAACATTTTTATCCAGGAGATTCCACTGCTGAAGTCTTGATGCAAGAAGTTCAGCTTTTGTTTTAGATAAGTCAAGATTTCGAATTAAGTCACTTAGTTCATTTTGAGAAATTCTATGTAGAATATCAACAGAACCTATTGGTGTGAATTGAGTATCTTCCTGTTCAAACTCAGGTTGTATTTCTTGACCACAATCTGCATCAAGCTCTATAACTTTCTGGTTGGGTGAGGTAGGAACAGGCATATATTTTCCATGTGGTACTGGCCGTATAGCTGATGGAATATTGGGGTAATTCAAAGTCCACTTCTTCTTTTTAGATATTCCGTGTTGGAGAGGAGGCACCATACAAAAATAGCAGTCACTTACACGATCTCTCGGCTCTCTCCATATCATAGGAATCGCGAAAGGCATTGACCGCACTTTGCCATTCAGCCAACCACAGAGTTTCACAGTACATGTAATACAGCAAATCTGAGGTGCCCAGGGTTTGTCTTGATAACCTATCTTACAGCCGAAGTAAAGATGATATGCAGTTTTAATTAAAGGTGTAATTTTCCGTTTTTGAGACGACAACGTCCCCTCGCCACAAACATAGCAACAATTGTTAGCACTATTAACGCACTTTCGTGACATTATGGAATGCAATCTTTATACAAATTCAGACATTTATAACACTGGAAAATAAAATATATATATATACTACTTGAAAATATTAATTATATACATGTTGAAATATGTGGTTTGTTTTTTACATCAACACATGATTTAAACAATATAGCGGCCATTGAGAGAAGTCGCACGGTGTCAACATGCATTCGTCGCTGAATAAATTTTTCGGTGCATTCGTCGCTGAATAAATTTTTCGTTAGAAAAATTTTCCACTTTTTTCGACACAATAAACAAGGAATATCACATCAATAAGAGCAAACTGAGAATTTTTAATGTGATATTCGTTTTTCTCACCACATTTTCAGTAGGAAATGATCATTTTCATGTCTGTAATTTTTTATGTGTTGCGCAGTGTTACTGAAACATGGCGAGAATTTTAATATCTTGTGCGCAGTTTTATAGTCGAATGAAGAATGAACAGATACATCGAGATATAAATTCAACTGCCAATTACGTAAAGATTAACTTACACCAATTTCTTAAACCAACATTATGTTATTAATGTTAGACGTGGACATTAACTTACAAAAAAAGAGAAAGCTTACTGCGTGTGAAATAAGATGTCAAAGAAAAACAGCAAACATAACCAGAAGAGATCATGTGGAGAATGAAGAGATTACAAAACCTGTTTGAACAAGATCTGTGATCAAATACATGGAAAAACAGAGACTGAAATAATTTGGACTCTTAATGACAATGAGCCAATATTGGCCAGCAGCAAGAGCAAACAACATAAAAATGGAAATAGCATGCGCAGGATACAGAGGAAGACCAAGAAGAAGGTGGACTGCTGTAGCTAGCAGCGTTCTTAGACGTCGCAATATTACTGCAGATTAATAGGCGACCACACGTACCATAACATAGAAAACCGATTGTCATTTAAACCTGCGACGCTTTACAGCAAAAACAGAGAAAAGACAAACAGAGACGGTGGGAAGTATAACTTGAAGACACGTGTCAACGTGCTATTAGGGATACTATCGACAGGAGATAAGCTACTCTGTTGAGAGAATCGGATTAGATAAAAGGGGCATACAAATTCTTGAGACTAATGGGAATTGAACCAGTCCGTTCAACGGCACCAAATCGCCTAGCAACTATTGAACACGCGTTCTTATTCAGTACTTGACTAACCGCATCTCCAAAAAAAGATGCGATTTCATCAAGCCATTCAAACCGTGCACACAAAGTCACCAGAACGGACCGATCGAGACAAGGACTATTACAATAACAACAAACATCCCGTATAGGTTTTGAAATATCTTCATTAACAACAAACATATAACATAATATCCGTATATATATATATATATCCGTAGGGGTTATGATGCTTTTTTCACGGTCTTCTGTTTCGTGTGCTGTAAATTATTTCTTCTAATATTCCATGCCTTGTACGTTAGTTCGACTGTATTTCCACAGCCTTTTGTTTCATGTGCTGTCAATCATTTCCGATACCGATGTTCTCCCATGCCACAATGCTAGGTTGTCAAGCATCTTCTCTCTCTTGGTCTTTCCCTATCCCTCTTGCTCTTCAACTTTTCCTCTTGTAACGGTGTGTTCCATCTTTCCTCTCCTCATGATGTGTCCAAAAATGTGATGCAAACGACAAGCTCTCTTTTTTTTTTAACTAGGCTCTTGCAGGATATCATCATTACGCTTTTACTTGTCCATAGTGTTCATCATTTCTTGTATAAAACCACATCTCTATATATCTATTTATCACTCTCTCTATCTCTCTTTCTCTCTCTCTTTCTATATATATATATATATATATATCTTTTTATCTGTCTGTCTGTTCGAGTAATGAGAAGCTGCCGTGTGTAATACTTCCATGTTGCTGAGACCCATAGTCCTACTACTCTCTTGACGATTGTTGCTTGGTTGCTGATCCAGCGGTCCATGTGCTAATGTTCTTTGATCCAATGCCATTGTGTAATATATGCATGTGTTTGTGAGCTGTTGTTTTGTTCCATATATTGTGTTCCATTTACCTGGCTTTTAAGATTGTTCTGCGAAGTCTTTCATAGTCTTCCTCCTTTTCTTTGCAATCTGACAATAATTTTACTTTATTCTATTGATTGCAAAATAGTCACCTGGTATCTTTAATATTTCAGGAAATCTGTAAAAAATTGACCGTCAATACATGTTTCATTTTCTACTCTAGTTAACTTCACTTGTACAACTGTAAAGTATTTCTCTTTACCTTTTCTGACACTAGACAAATATAACTACATCATGTTCACACATGAAACTATATTTCTTTTTCTTTCATTCTAACAGATCCCTGCGATAACTGGATGGTAACTGTTCAATGAGCAGTAGGCTTAAATAGTGCACGTTCACAGCGATCTTCAATCTATTTCTGACATCAGAATGAGATACGTAAATATTATCTAGATTTTCTTCTTTTGCTTGTAAGGAATAGTTTTAGAATTAAATACAAATTCGAACACAAATTATTGTTGTGCACAAATTATTGTACTTTACGTGGAGAAAGTTAGTAGTAGTACTGGTATGGTCTACACTCCATGTCACACTCCACTCTCCCATCGTTGGCCACGCCATACGTCAGCGACGTTTCCGATGTGGCATCAAAGGGAGATAATAAAAATGTCTTACTTGGTTATGATGAAATTATAAAAAAAGGTATATCACATTGTGAGGAGCAGAAGCGGCTTATCATGTCACGCAGAAGTTTCACAGGGGATATGAGATGCGAACATGACATTTTCGAGTGTGTCAAAATTACACTCAACAGAATCTTTTGACATATTGATGGACTACCGACGTGAAGATCTCTAGTGTGAGTAGACTTTAAACTCACATATCATTACATTGACAATTCTGAGAACTCACCAAATCTCAAGTTCCTAAACTGGCAGATATCAATTCGAAGATTTCATAAACTAATGACCAACACCAGTTATTATGGTAACGTGCTGAAAGCTCAAGGGTCATCAATAAGGAATGCAGGATACTGAAGTGCCAAATCGTCTGAAATTAATTAAGAGCAGATGTTCTCTAAACCATGACATCTGAGCTCACTGCAGCTGCATGTACCCATTGTTAAATAATCTATTTTGAGTATATCTATGAGGCTCGTTATTAAAATAAAAAAAGTTGCTTACCGCCATCCCCGTAAAACCCTACTTTTAAACGTGGTATCATGTTTCCATACAAATGCGATAAAATCAAAGAATGTATTCTCTCTCCAGCACACACAGAACATGGAAATATATTTAGATACAATGTCGTTTACACCTAAAAGCGACAATGAACAGACAATTACCTGCAGACTACCACTAAAAGATCACGCAGCTATTATCAGCAGATATGCACAGACAAACAGCTATTATCAGCAGACATCCACAGACAAACATCTACAATAAGCAAACATCCACAGACAAACAGCACACGACATTATCAACGATCAGTTAAAAACTGTAAAATCACTCCTAACCTTGATAGTAGTCTCCGATAACATATGAGATCGATATATGGTGGGTTTAGTGTATAACTGCGCGGTTTACTCAGATTTTTCCGTATATATTAATATGATTTCATTAAACTATTTGTGCACTAAAATATTTAATTAAGTATGCAAATGTTATGTATTAAATCAGACCTGACTGTAATCGAATAATTTCGAAATTATTTCAGGGCGAACTTAAAATCTGGTTTCTAACTTCACTGAAACACTGCACAAGATTCCCTAACGAGGCATCATTAGACGGTCAGCTCTCACCAATTACCATTACAGCCAATTTTACGTTTCAGCATTGGATGCGCTGGGGGATAATTAGTTCACCACATCCAGCACATCCATAATAAATCAAAATGGTTTACATCATCAAATTATGTGTCAAGAGCTACCTTCTCACAAAAAAATGGATTACATTATCACAGTATGTGTCAAGAGCTACCTTCTCACAAATAAATGGATTACATTATCACATTATGTGTCAAGAGCTACCTTCTCACAGATAAATATATTACCTAATCACACTATGTTTCAATTGATTCTTCACAGCCAAATGGATTACGTCATAATCACTATTTATCAACAGCTACTTTCTCACAGATAAATTGATTTACCATTATCACTCTTTGTAAAGAGCTACCATCTGACAGCTAAATGGACTACACTACTACAATATGTGTTAAGAACTTCCTTCTCATAGCTAAATTGATAATATTATCACACAATGTATGAAGGGCTAACTTCTCACGGTTAGATAGATCACATCATTACTATATGTGTTAAGAGCTACCTTTTCACAGCTAAATGGATAGCATAGATAGATCACATCCTTACTATATGTGTTAAGAGCTACCTTCTCACCGCTAAGTGGATTGCATCATCGCAACATGCGTCAAGAGCTAACTTCTCAGAGCAAAATAGATTACATCAACACACGCTGTCTCAAGAGCTACCTTCTCACGGTTAAATGAAGTACATCATCATCATCACTGTCTGTCAAGTGCTAACTTCACACATATAAATGGATTAATAATCACACTATGCGTCAAGTGCTAACTTCACACATATAAATGGATTCATAATCACACTATGCGTCAAGTGCTAACTTCACACATATAAATGGATTCATAATCACACTATGCGTCAAGTGCTAACTTCACACATATAAATGGATTCATAATCACACTATGCGTCAAGTGCTAACTTCACACATATAAATGGATTCATAATCACACTATACGTCAAGTGCTAACTTCACACATATAAATGGATTCATAATCACACTATGCGTCAAGTGCTAACTTCACACATATAAATGGATTCATAATCACACTATGCGTCAAGTGCTAACTTCACACATATAAATGGATTCATAATCACACTATACGTCAAGTGCTAACTTCACACATATAAATGGATTCATAATCACACTATGCGTCAAGTGCTAACTTCACACATATAAATGGATTCATAATCACACTATGAGTCAAGTGCTAACTTCACACATATAAATGGATTCATAATCACACTATGCGTGAAGTGCTAACTTCACACATATAAATGGATTCATAATCACACTATGCGCCAAATGCTAACTTCACACATATAAATGGATTCATAATCACACTGTGCGTCAAGTGCTAACTTCACACATATAAATGGATTCATAATCACACTATGCGTCAAGTGCTAACTTCACACATATAAATGGATTCATAATCACACTATGCGTCAAGTGCTAACTTCACACATATAAATGGATTCATAATCACACTATGCGTCAAGTGCTAACTTCACACATATAAATGGATTCATAATCACACTATGCGTCAAGTGCTAACTTCACACATATAAATGGATTCATAATCACACTATGCGTCAAGTGCTAACTTCACACATATAAATGGATTCATAATCACACTATGCGTCAAGTGCTAACTTCACACATATAAATGGATTCATAATCACATTATGCGTCAAGTGCTAACTTCACACATATAAATGGATTCATAATCACACTATGCGTCAAGTGCTAACTTCACACATATAAATGGATTCATAATCACACTATGCGTCAAGGGCTAACTTCACACATATAAATGGATTCATAATCACACTATGCGTCAAGTGCTAACTTCACACATATAAATGGATTCATAATCACACTATGCGTCAAAGGCTACCTTCTCACAGGTGGATCCATTACGTCATCACATTATGTGTCAAGAGCTACTTTCTCACATACCATGGACTACATCATCATCATCACAATATGTTTAAAAAGCTACCTTCATACATATAAATGGATTCATCATTACACTATGTTTGAAGAGCTAATTGCTTACATAATCACACACTGTGCCAATAGCTAATTTCTCAAAGTTAAATTATAACATCACAATATGTGCCAAGAGATACTTTTCACAGCTAAATGCATTGCATCGTCACATTATATGTCACTCGTTACGTCTTCACAGCTACATATATTACATCTCACAATATGTTTCTAGGTCTAACTCCTCACAGATAAATGTAGTATATATCACAATATGTATTACGAGCTACCTTCTCATTGTTAAGTAGATTAAATCATTACATTTTGTGTCAAAAGTAATTAATTTCATAATTTATACATATTGAACGCATCAATATGCACTTATTAATATTGTGTTCCGTTCGATTTGTCACTGGGTTATGATTTTCTGAGGAGAGAAATCATTCTCCCAGTCAATTTGGTTAAATTCATTATTATTTTGTGTTCTTAACTGTTTTTGTTGTCTTGATAAAAGTCACAATTGGACCGATACGTTGACAACTGTATTTGTTCTTTGTTTTATTGTTATTTTCTATATTTTATTATTTTATATTAACAGTTTTGTAGTAACCTATTTACCTTATATGCATTTACCTCTGATAATGTTTTACTTGTTAGTAGTTTCTCTCCATGTATGTTTATGTTCAGCTCTTGTTATTCTGTGTCTTTGCTGATTATCATGGTTTTGGTTTTTTGGATATAGAGTTAATATTCTTTACTTGATTTATTGCCTTGATATCTTAGTCTTAGTATTTCATGTTCACTTTCTGCCAAAAGAACAGTATTATCTGCATATCTAAGGTTGTTTATTATTTTCCCATTGATCTTGAGTCCTGGCATTTCTTCTATATTTTAAAGATATTCTCTGTGTAGATATTAAATAAGCTTGGTGATAAAATGCATCCTTGTCTTACCCCTCTTCTCATTTCTATGTATGGTGAGTAGCTGTTTTCACATCTTATAGATGCAGTATGTTCCCAATATATATTTCTAATCCGTCTGATGACTTTTCCATCTATGCATATTTCTTGAAGACATTTGATTAATTTTTCATGTTAGCCTCAGTCAAAGATCTTGCTGTAGTCTATGAAGCAAATATAGATACTTTTTTTTGACTTCTACATATTTATCTATCACTAGTCGGATACTCAGTATAGCTTCTCTATTTCCTTTGTTTTTCCTAAAACCAAATTGTCCTTCATCGACCTCCGTGTCTATCTTGTTCTTAATTCTTTCATGTGTTATCTTGTGGAGTATTTTAGTTAAACGATTCATTAGACTTATTGTTCTATATTCTGTACAGTACACAGCCCTGGGCTTCTGAGGTAGTGGTATAAATATTGATGATGTTAGGTAAATCGATTACATGATCACAATGTGTCAAGAACTATTTTCTCATTGCTTATTGTATTACATCATCACAGCATATGTCACGAACTACCAACTTATTACAGTTAAATAGATTACATCATCATCACACTATCTGTCGAGAGCTATCTTTTCACATCTAAATGGAATACATCTTCGCAATATTTCTCAAGAGCTACCTTCACACAGTTGAATGGATTATATCATCACCATCACAACATGTGTCAAATGTTACCTTCTTACAGCTACATTGATTACATAATCACACTATATATGAAGAGATACCTTCACACATCTAATTTAATTCATCATCACAACATCTGTCAAGAGCTACCTTCTCACAGCTACATAAATTATGTCATTATCATAACTATTTGTTAAGAGCTACCTCCTCACAGCTACATAAATTACGTCCTTATCATAACTATTTGTTAATAGCTACCTCCTCACGTCTACATAAATTATGTCATTATCATAACTATTTGTTAATAGCTACCTCCTCACGTCTACATAAATTACGTCATTATCATAACTATTTGTTAAGAGCTACCTTCTCACAGCTAAATAAATTGCGTCATTATCATAACTATTTATTAAAAGCTACCTCCTCACAGCTGAACGTATTACATCATCATCACTATCTGTCAAGTACTACCTTCTCACAGCTGAACGTATTACATCATCATCACTATCTGTCAAGTACTACCTCCTCACAGCTGAACGTATTACATCACCATCATCATCACTATCTTTCTAGAAGTACCTACTCACAGTTAAATGGATGGCATCATAATGGTAAGATCTATTATTTATATAGCAATGTTTCTATATAATTTTAACATAAAAACATAATAATAACAAATGAAGACTTACTTATTTTTTGCTATACCAAAACATGTGTCTAAATATGATGTCATAATTGCAGTGTAGCAGTCGTCGTAGGCATACAATTTAAACTGCAATCATATTTCCTGGAGAAGACATTTTTTTTTTCCTTTTACAATGAAAATATGAACATGCGGTCACAATTTAATAAATATTCTACTATTTAACGTAATAAAAGTATCCATAACATTATTTCGCACTCTGTGTTAAAATATTAGAGATTCATCTGTTAATAAATTTGTATTTTCAAAATCGGGTACTGCTATAAAAGGTACACAGAATGTCCCACATAGAACTTGCGACAATCTATAACTTCTATTAATTATACAGCATAGGCCTATGGATTAAATTAATATGTGTAACCGATTCATTAAACTCGACCTGAATATTTGAGCAACGCCTCACACAACTGATGTTACCGTGCTAACAGGCAGGAATAAGGTGAAGGATTTGTTTGCATCTGTACACAGACATGTGTCAAGGGCTACCTTCTCATGATTAGATGGATTAAATGACATTACATCAACACACTGTGTGTCAAGGGCTACCTTCTCATGGTTAGATAGAATAAATGCAATTACATCAACACACTGTGTGTCAAGGGCTACCTTCTCACGGTACTGCACTGATCAGTTCCGCTGAAACGAAATATCCGAAACCAAAGTGTGTTCCGGTAAATATGCGTCCCCTAATTCTTGTATAAATTGGTAGCATATTCTATTCAGGACGTGGCTACCAACCATGCATTTTTTGGCTGTAGTGATTTTCTAGGCAATATAAATATGTTCAGTAGTTTGCCAGTGTTTTCTGAACGGTCCGGATGCACGATTGCCTGTGGCGGGGATCGAACTCGGTACCTTGGCCGTCAAGTACGGGTACTGTACCACCCCGCCACAGAGCCGGATTCTTGTAGTATACCATAATTTGCTATAAACAAATGAACAAGAACTTATGTTTATTGTTAATTATTTTTACATTGATAGTTTTAAAAAAAACGTAACCATTGCACGTTAAGTAGTATTTATCACTTATTCGTTTGTTTACTGTCGCACCCTACATTTTGTCGGACATCATCTGACAGTTTGGTTATTTGTATTGACACACAGGCACTTAGATGAAGAAGTTTGGTGGTGTCCATGCGCTCCTTTATTAACTGTAAACATGGATTCCAGTACTAGGAACCTAGCCAAATTGTTCGTAAAAACACCTACCTTTGCGATGTATCACAAGATGGTCCTAAAATTGCCTGTCAAATAGTTTAATTTACTGCAGAAAAATTACTATTAAAAAAAATAACGGTGACACCGTCCTCCTTACGATAATCATATCTACGGCTCTGTTAACACAACATTGTGATGTCTGCAAGACTTTCTGTCATGTTTCTATATGAACCCTTCAGCTCAAAACTTTTCTCATTATTTTATTCATGTTTCATATATAGAATATTTATATACAAATTCATGCAATTCCATCGTATATATTGATTACTGCAATAAAGTTTAGAAACAGACCATACATCGAGTCCTAGAGTTACACAAGTCTTACTTTCTAAGCAAACTTTCTATTACAATATCTTAAAAATTATAACGAGTGTCATAGTAACACTGTACACAAATACAGATCTACTTATGTTATATGATAATATTAAAGTTTATTTAATTACCAAATGTGTTTGTATGACATAATTTTTTCCATGCTATGTACAACCTTAGCAACCAACGTGATTCCCCCCTACACAATGTGGCTATCTTCGTATATGCTTTATAAACTAATGAATCACACGGCATTCTTTCCAGACGACCGAACCATTGTATCTGTTGGTTTTGTATGTATTGTAGAATTGACATCCACTCTTTCTCTTAACTTTTCTCCTAGCGTCCGTCAGACCTAAGACCTTAAATTTCCTCTTTTCCATTATTTCGATTAGTTCTTCGGTTTTATTTCCTAAACCAGATATATTCAATGTTCCTACTGTGAATTTGCTAGATATTTTTCGTGCTCCATTGATGTTGCTGTTTTTTGGAAGCTGGTAACGTCATCCATCAAAATCAGCGGCAGATAACTAAAATTTCCTCTAATTTACAGTGTATACAGAGTCGCCTAGATCAATTGTCGATATGGCGCAGAACATAAATTCTGTGACAAATCTCTTGAAAGCAAAGGTCGTCTGGTATTCCTTAAATAATAATCTAGTCCGTGACACACTACCAGTTGTAAGTTACATAGGCTCGCTCATTCATTGAAATAGAACATGGCCTTAAATATCTTGGGATAACCTTTGATAAAAGTCTCTCATTCAACAAACACATCAAATATGATTCAGAAGGTTAAAAGAGGGATCAGCGTTATTAAGGTTAAAGCTACCTTTTGACATGCGGCAATGTGTACTGTTTCTGCTTCTACAAGTGATGGTGCTATCTATCTTAGATTATGGCCTCGGAAATCCAAAATGAGGCAATGAGAGCGGTAGTGGAGATATACCAATCTCAGCAATGAGATTTCTGCTTGAGCTCTCCAGTATTAGAGTGCGACATCAGGTAGCGCAGGTTGTGTCATACCTTAAAGTAACAGAGTATAACCACCACCCATTACACTAATGTCTAGATGAGTCAAAGTGAAAACGAATCAAGCGTGGCAGATCATGGATGGCAGAGGCTGAAGACACACTGCGAAGAGAATGTCAATTAGAAGAAATAGGAAATGGAAGTGAATAGGGAGAGGTAGACACTGAGAAGAAATCACTGACTAAATTAATAATATAACTAGATAAAGCGTGTCGAAATTGGACTGGTGTCAGGGCCCAGGTTAAAGTACATGAACTCGCCCAGCTACATTGGAAACCACAAGACATAATTATATACACAGATGGCTCAGTTAACAGAAAAACAAATAAAAGTGGTTGGGATTTTGTTGCCTACAGAAACGGCATGAAATTGGTTAAGAAAACTTCTGCATACTCCACTGTCACATCTAGTATGAGGATGGATATAGAGGGAGTTACTGCAGCACTTAATTGGTTGATAAATGATACATCAACACACTCGATAATACTCACAGACTCTCAAAGCATGCTGCGCAAGATACAAAGTACATGCTGAGAATGGAATGGTGGGACCTATTGAGTAACTCAGTTGTCCAGAACATTACATGGATATACTGTTCTGGTTATGTTTGGGTCAGAGAAAACAAGAGAGCCGAGTTATTGGCAGGCAATACGACGATAGATGGCACATTGCTGAGAAGAGATAAAGCAGACTTGTTCAATGTAGTAACAAATTCATTTCAAGATGAAGAAGATTTCAATGAGACTGAGAACGTACATCTACAGAGATTGTTAGAGATGGGAGTGTCTAGGGGGGGGGGGAGTAATTTTTTGGGAAAGTCCAGAAAGTCACGACATCAATGGTTTACAGAATTGCTGCGATATCTGCGCCTTTCGGCCTGACACATCCGACTTCAGCATGGCTTTGGTCATTGACCCTATATGGGATGGGACAGCCAACTTCATCCCATAACCTTCTTAGTCGCCTTTTACATGCGTGGAAGGTAAACAGTGTTGCTATTCTTTGCTCCCCTTTTGGGCCCCTGCAACACACGGGCGGGGAGTGATGCTATTTTCTAATCAAGAATCTGCGTTGAGCACACCTGAGCTGGATCTTCTGTTTTTATTGGAACAAGGTTCTGTCAAAGTTTTTCTGTGCAGATCTATAAATCTGCGATGAGCTACGGCAGCAATCAGGTTCTTCAAAAAGGCAGCAAGGCGTTGCAAAGGCATCTAGGCGGAATTGCATCAATAGACCATTTCAAATGCTGCATAACATTTCACACAAGTTATCTACGATAAACAAGTTCAAAGATTGCATCATCTTTCACACAAGTCATCTCCAGTAAACAAGACTTCGAGAAAATATTCCGCTCTTCTGTTGACGAGACTTCAAACATAGAGATGCTTAGTCTCTCTATCTTTATCTCTCTCTCTCTCTCTGAACTTGAAATATTCTCAGCGCACTTCCTGGCTAGTGTAAGAATTTACAAGGCATAACCGCGAATACTGCATATCAATTTCAGTCGAGAAGATATATCTATTGTCTATCCCCAGATCCATGATGGTCATAATATCCACACTTGTCGTTAACCATAAGGGGTAAAATATGCTAATCTTCCTCAACCTAACTAATTGTTGATGATCCACCTGTCCATGGACTCATGCCCTTTGACCCAATGCCATTAAGATGGCATTATATAGCTAAGAAGTGCAACACGACTAATAGATAATACGAATTCTACGTTGGAGACAGTGAGCACTCTCGGTAAATCTGTTTCATCTCTGAACTGACGAAACGACTACCTTGAGAACCTTTAATCTCTGGATTCCTACCTTTTCATTAGGAAAACATTTTTATGTTGGAGAGATTCTTCACTCTCGCGAAACTTCAACAGATCTCTGACCCTTCGTTTTATTGATAAAAGTCATAATACATCTTCTTTGATAACTTCTAAATCATCTCATAGGAACGACATCTTTTGGTGAACCATAGCATCGCGTCACGCTTTATCGTCGACCAACACAAGTGCATTTCCTACACTCATTTCACATAGAAGAAACTCTACACTGAATCTTCTTCTATCACTAACTGAACTAGAAGAGCATTTTCACTACTTTACCATAACTATGACACTTTAAACTATCAAAAAATAGCATTCTACAACATCACTTGACAACAATGTACGGTCGTCAAAACAAAATGCTTGCACTCAGGAAATAGTGTTCCAATTCTTAAACACGGACTATATTCCTGTGCAAAAACACTGACAAAACCCCAGTTTTTAGATTACACTACAACATATTTGCACTTTCCACCATAGCAAATGCAAAGCCCAAACAATTTAATAGAAAACAAATGTATTCGCATATTTAAACAGTAATTTGCTTTTAGTGCACTCGAATGAATTACTGTAGAACATCGTATATGCTACGCAATGCAGAGCATATATAACATATGTATATATGTTATAGATGAAACTTGATAAAATACTAACATTTTTAGAAAACATAAACAATTAAAAAAATTTGGCGTCTTAAAAGCTGGATTACAAAAATCTCCGCAATCAAAAAGAAAGTTTCTTAAATATTATATTTAATGTTGCATTACAAATTTATAAACGGACTATAGTTTTCAACGCCGAGATCGGATGTATCTGGTCAATGACGCAGACAAATCAGCGACACATCGAATTTTCGTTCGTTGGACTAAATCCTTCTAGACATCGAGTAGAACCATTGCTCTGCTATAAGAGATCCGGTGGGTTTGAGAACGAATGTAAATAAAATATAAAAATATTTTTTTAATGCTCATTTCACAGCAAGGAATAGTAACATAGATATTAGTATATTACTCTAATTAAATTTCTAATAAACAAATAGAACTTGTAATAGATATAAATTCTAAAACGCAGAACGATATCAAAGTTCCTGTCCAAGGGCCATTATCTATGAAAAAAACAACAATACACATCAAATATTTAAATGACATCACAACATTGCAATCTTTCGTCTTGGAATCATATACATTGCAATTATTTTAATTTTATAGTGGTCGGAAATAATTACTTATCGTGATAGCATTACTTTTTATTTGTGTTACTGTGGCCCTCACCTTTTTGCAAGATATATTTTCAGGCAATTCGGTTATTAAAATCGTTATAATTTTCTCGGTCTTCATTGACTTTTTCCAGTTTTTTGCAACGAGTCAAAAGGTTCCGTTCATTCTTCATGCCGTCATATTATAACAGTACAATTAAGCGTTTAACGTATTCTAATATTGACGCCGTTATAATAAATAAGAACTGAAGTATAATAGAGCTAGAAAATATATAGAAAACATATAGAAAACATAATTGTTCCTAAGAGGACCGTCTCCAGAAAACCCTTCTACCCCTTACGCTGAAAGGCAACAAACTGTTTAGCGAATAGATGTTCCTGAGAATATTCAGAGGGAAACTGTATTTTAGCATATGTATTTCTACTAGGCGAAATGTATGGCCATTTCTATCTTTGAACACAAACGCAGGTGTCTGCAATAAATCCAGCAGAAGCTTGTCACACTTGTACCCTACTAGATGACCATTCAAAGACCAATGGACTAAGGAAGTCCCCGTGATCATACCCCTTAGCCGTCCACATAGAACTACTGATGCTAATCACGACACGAAATAAAATCTAGTCTTGTTGATCGATGTCCAGAATGACCATACATTTCTCCTAGTAGAAATACAGATGCTGACAATTTCCCTCTGAACATTCTTAGGAACAGTCTATCTATTTGCTATACCTTTTGTTGCCTTTGAGTTTCAGGGGTAGAAGAGGTTTCTGGAGACGGTCCTCTTAGGAACAGCTATGTTTCTTATATGTTTTCTATATGTTTTCTAGCTCTATCATACTTCAATTCTTATTTGTTGTTTTTTTTCCATACAAAATAGTAAAATATACCTCCGAACTATTTTACTATAGCACATTGTATCTGAGATTCAATGCAGCAGCTGTACCCTACCCGATGACAGGCGAATATCTTTCATTCAGACCAGAGAACCTGCCCAGCGTATCTGTGCCGTTATCAGCATTGTGTGTATGCTTACAGATTTAGATTTTCCAAGTACCTCATTATTATTTCTCCATCTGCGTTCATTATCAATCTCCTGCAGATTACCCGGATTACGTCCAGAGATTGAAATGCGTTTTCTCTATGGTTTACAGATTAACTGTGATATATGCGCATTTACGTCTGACACATCATAATTCTGGATGACTTCCAGGTTACTTTTACCCTCTATGGCATGGGACAGCCAGCTCTACCACAAAAACGTCCAGTCGCCTCTGAGACATGAGTAGTTAGACAACAATGTTGATATTCTTTGCTTCCCGTTCTGGATTCTGAACATTGGACGAAAACATGGAATTTTATCTTTGCCGCCAAAGACAGATTTGTGGGTTCATTGGAGCAAATAAAAGAGCGACACAACGCATTCCTATTCTTTGAACTACACCCTGCTAGAAATTTAGCAAGAACATTGTCCTGCTAAAGAGAGATCCAGCTGGACTTTGAGAATGAACGCTAAAGAAAAAGTATTTTATCCCACCAATGAATGTTTTATGCCTATCGAAGACAACTAATATTCATAGAACACATACAGCGACTGGACACGAAAAACCTGTGAAAAAAACTCTTGTGAAGAAAACTCTTGTGAAGAAAACTCTTGTGAAGAAAATTCTTGTGAAGAAAATATTTGTGAAGAAAATACTTGTGAAGAAAACCCTTGTGAAGAAAATCCTTGTGAAGAAAACTCACGTGAAGAAAATCCTTGTGAAGAAAATCCTTGTGATGTAAATCCTTTTTAAGAAAATCTTTGTGAAGAAAACCCATGTGAAGAAAATCTTTTTGAAGTAAATCCGTGTGAAGAAAACCCTTGTGAAGAACACTCTTGTGAAGAAAACTCTTGTAAAGAAAATCCTTGTAAAGAAAATCATTGTGAGGAAAATCCTAGTGAAGAAAATCCCTGTGAAGAAAATCTTTGTGAAGAAATCCCCTATGAAGAAAACCCTTGTGAAGAAAATCCTTGTGAAGAAAACACACGCGAAGAAAATCATTGTGAAAAAAATCTTTGTGAAGAAAACCCGTGTGAAGAAAATCCTTGTGAAGAAAACCCATGTGAAAGAAATCCCTGTGAAGAAAACCCTTGTGGAAATAATCCTTGTGAAGAAAAGCCTAGTGAAGAAAACTCCTGTGAAGAAATCTTTGTGAAGATAACCTGTGTGAAGAAAATCCCTGTGAAGAAAACCCATGTGAAGAAAATCCTTGTGCAGAAAACCCTTATGAAGATAAATAAACTTTGGCCATAAATCCTCCGCCCTCTGTTCCAGCAGCCATCCGACTTAATGGTGTTTCGTGTCTAATGCCGCTGAAACAGACGTCGACATCAGGGCACAACTCTGGCCCTTGCATCAGGTTTCTTTGTTGTTACGTCCACCCATGCCATACCCGCAACTAGTTCAAGCACAACGTCGGCCTGCCGGAACACCATGGTAACTGTTATCGAAGGTTACGACTTATAGATGACTTGTCATGAAGCTTCTATAAAAAGATAACCTCAATATAAAGGCATATCACCTACTAAGGTTTTCTGTTGCATGGTTGGTTTGTCTAATGAGCCATTGGTAAAACCCACAGAAGCAACCGTATGCGCGAACATGTCGCTGCTTATTGTTTAAACAATCTGATGTATCACTGCACGGCCGTCTGTTGTTATATTACTTTCTAGGTATGTGAATTCTGTCACTCGGTTAAGTCTGTTGTTTCCAATATATAAATTTGTGTTTCTTTCTGTTCTCCATTAAAGGTAAAGGTAGTTCCCATGGCATCTGCATGTATTCTAGATAACTACCCAGTAATGCGATCCGGAGTTTGGCGTCATGTGCGTCATGGTCGGTTCGAGACAGATTAAATAATGAAACATCAATCACAACACATATAATAATTATTTGACCGAGGAAAACAATTTCTAAACGTGGTACTAGTTTACCGAATAAGACCTAGCGTGATGTTCTTAACCCACTCTATTTTCTTCTGGTCGTAATAATAATGTTTCAACTTGATCAATTTCCATTAGATATTGCATTAGTATCTGGTAATGTCCGACACCCAACAATTGAATGACGAATTATATCGCAACCACTTGCCTAAATACTATTTGCGAGGGTCATTTCCTTGCTCTTCTTTGACGGTTTCGATACGAAATGTTGTTTTGTCACCAACGTTTTGAAACTTTTCCCAGTAAAATAACCCTTGTACCTCTTCACCAGCATCATCTTTGAGGGGTAGTCGGTTATATCTGACTGACGGTAAGTTTTTCTGTCGAGGCGTGATTAATCCCTTTTTAAAGGTTTTTCTGCCTAGACCAGGGGTGCGCAAACTTTTTGTGCAGAGGGCCGCATTGAAAACTGTAAAGCTATTGGAGGGCCGCATATAATATTATGTATGTTTTTGTTTAAAATTCTCGGTAAGTAAACAATTAAATATTTTTATTGTATAGAAATGTAGTTTTACATAATGTAGATAACTTCTGAAATAAATTACATTTCTAACAGACTTACACTATAACAGTATATTTTCTAATATGGATAAAAGGTTTTGCAAATATTTTAACAATGTTCGTGTATTTAAAAATGTTTTGAGGGCCGCAAAATATCCAATGGCGGGCCGTAGTTTGCCCACCCCTGGCCTAGACCAATTCTCACCATATCACCAAAATTTAAATGTACTTTTCTGTCTGTTGTTTGGTCTCCATATAGCGTGTTCTTGTGTTTGATTATTCTTAATAACTTCTGCTGGGGAATGCTACTATGAAATGAATCATTGTAATTGTGGAATAAGAGTTTCTCACATGCACGTAACGAGATTTGTTAATTTTAGTGAAATATCACCACATTTTTCCTTCAGTGTGCGATTGAACCGTTCGACAATGGCGATTTTGACATCCTCATTTTCAGTTGTGAAGAAATGAACATAATTGTCTTTAAGAAACTTGAGAAATGTTTTATTGATAAATTCTAACCCTTTGTTAGTTGGAAATGTATCGGTTTCCTTTGCTCGAAAATAGCACTCACAGCTTCGACTGAAATTTATTTCCGTTTTTGTTCTTGATCGAACATGGCCTTTTAAGATTTTGTGGGAACATTCACACAGGGTGCGTATCAGTTTCTAGAGGTCGTTTTATTATACTCTAAGGTGGTTGGTTTCGCCCGACACAGGACTATTAACATTGGCCCGCAGCGTTTGAAAATTTCAGTCATTTTTATTTTAGTGCGTACACAACTTAGGTTTCTCCAGGAAATATATGAGTCGGCAACCTCAAATGATGAGGTGCTGATTGTCTGAGATCTATCAGCAAACAACCATGCACGGTTGATGTTGCGTCTTTAAAGCTACCTGCACATAGCTATAATTATATATACGGATGGGTCGGTTTAAAGACACATCAGAAGTGAATGGGTCTTCACGGATCAAAGGTTGGGGGAGACCATCAGTGAAGACAGTGGTGTATTCGCTCAGACGTCAAGCACCATGACAATGGAGATTTTGGCAGTAACCAGAGCTTTACAATTGCTGTGCTCGCAGATTATCTGCGAACAGGCCTTCATACCCAGTGACTCCACGAACATGACTGTGAATGTTCAGGCGGGATACATTTGGGAATAGTGGCTGGATGCAGTGAAGAATTCCTGCATACGTAAAGTGACTTTCATTTTTGTGCTGGGACATGCGGGACTCCGGGGTAATCAGATTGGTTGGTCGCACACGCTGCTACTACTGCTGTTGGTGGAGCAATGGTTCGAGCAGACATTTTGAACGGCCTACAGGAATACGAACGAACAAATGACTGTACAAGTGATGATGACTCTTGTTCCATGACTAGAATAAAGGAATTTGGTTTGAAGGTTTGAAATGTGGTGTCGCTAGAAAGGAGCGGTTTCTTGGGCAGGAAAGAATGATGGTCAATCAACTGCGTACTGGGACCTTCTGTCTACGTGTAATGTTGGCCACACTCATGGAAATATCTGAGCACATATGGACTTGTCCGGATTGCAGTGACGATGATACAACGACTAACTAACTAACTTATTAACTAACTAACCTAACTAATTAACTAACTAACTAACTAACTTGCACATAGCTATTCCGACTGGGGGGGGGGGATACATTTTCTTGGCCAAGCGCATAATCTGCGAGCCGTTACGTGGGTTCTTGAAAATAACATTTTAGTGAGAATTGAGGCTAATGGTTCTATGCTCTTTTTTTCCGAAAAAGATTCTGCACAATATATAATACACCTAGTCTCCGTTCATAACTCCCTTTAGTAAATAATTTAGTACCGCGATCGTCCGTTTCAGTCATCAAATCATTAACAATCAATAGTCTTGGCTTATCTCCTGTCCATTGCTCCACGTCTAGTACCCCTTCAATAAATTTAACACCGGACATGGTCTCATAAGCAGACTGCCATTCACCATAACACCAGATAATTTACTTGGGAATATGGCCCACCAGCTCATTCACATAATTTAAGAACCATTGTACAAAAACCGTTCCTCTACACCCGGTTTGGATCCGCAGTCATAGCTGTAAAAGGATGTTTTCCCCTTGTATCCATTTCTATTATTGAACCTTTTGGTCGTATGTGATATATATATATATATACTCACTATAGTGATAGGTTGGTAGCGAGCTTACTTATATGCTAGATATATTCCTAGCATAGCCGCACACGCGGTTCCAACCATGTAATAATATTACTCTAATATGGTTGGAAAACACCCCTACCCCCATACATATAAACTTTTTTCACAATTTTCCATTATGATATCCTTGGTTGTTGTTTTGACGACCTTGACCTATTCTGGTGACCTGTTACAGCGTCGCTGATGCAACCGCGCATAGGTGGGTGCCAACCATTTTCATTTGACTAAATAAGTCTGGAAAATCTCTGGTTCTGACCGGTTCCGGTGACCTCGCCGATCGGACACTATATTTGAGATAATTCGATGTCATATTGGTGAACATTCGCCGGATAATTCCCCGCCATCTGTGTGATAGTAGTGATTATCACTGCTACTCCAGTTGCCCATTGTATACTACTTGTGTCAAGTACCTATACAGCTGGTTGACTGGAGTAGCAGTCGCATCAGACGTGAAATCATGGATGAATTTTTTTTTCTGTCCTGACGTGGGTTCGAAAGTATCACACTGTAACTCTGTGATAGCTTTCTTTCATCTTGGCACCACTCCCTTCTTTTTGCTTATGCATATTTGTTATACTTAAAACATTAAGTGTGTGTAAAATGTTCTCTATTTTCAGCTTGGAGTGAATGATTATAAAGTGTTTTGATTTCTATTTCTCTTCGAATGCGCCTACCAGTGTCTAAACGTATACTCAATTACGACGCTACAACGTGTATAAAAAGATGATTTTGCATATCAATAGACCTCTTTCAAAACCTATATTGAACTTCTGTAGTTATAATTCTAGTTAGCTACGAGATCTTTTTAATCATATTGACTCACTGAAAGTGTGATTTACAACAATGTTCTCATTAGTAAAGAGCTATAGTTTCTTTTAGGTAAATCCAGGAATATGGTAATGAAGTTTTGTTAATCACTGAGGACAATCACATAATATTGTTATATCATTTTAATATTGTTAATCACATAATAAAACACAAAAATCGACGTTTCAACCAAAAAGCCCTTATCAAGACAAAAATTACAACAAAATTAAAACATACAACAGAAAACGGACATTAAAGATAAGGATCCAAGACCGAAAGATGGAGCATTGTCAAGAGTTAAAATTCAGAGTTATATCACATTGTTTTATCAACGATTTTGACTTAAACAAGTCCCAAAATATCATAGATGAAAATTGTATGGAAAGGGACAAAAAAGCGCAGTTGCAAGATTTAAAAAGCGTATCTTTAAAGTGGTTGTAAGACGTGGACAATGGCATCCATATTGGATTAAAAAATTGTTGGCATTCCAAATGAAATGTTATAGAAAAGTCCTAAGAATATCATTGTGACAGAAAGTCGAAGGACGTTCTCAAACTGGCTCCTCAACACTATTTTCGAAGCCCGCAATCTAACATATTTTGGCATATAAATAATAATAATAAGAATACTACTAATAAGAATAGTAAGACCCATAACCCGACAGGGTCGACGGAAGATCACACTGGAGGCATCAGCAAAAAAAACTCTCCAAACATCTGTATTGTCAGCCTTTCGGAGGAGTGTAGAAAAATGACGCCCAGACCATCCTCTGATATTATAAATCCTGGATTTTCTCTGTCTCTTTTTCTCTTTCCTCTGTCCCTTGCCAGATAATTTTAGACAATAAGTTGTATCTCGTCACATATCCAAACCAAACACGTTTACACCGTTTCATAACTACAAGAAAATTTGCGTTGTGTATCGTTACATGTACAAACTAAACACGTTTACACCGTCTCACCACTGCAAAAGGTGGTTCTTGATAATCTGAACATTTGTTTATTTGCTGCCGGATAATATATTTGTTAGCTCCAGTGTTCCAGAAATGCTCCAGTGCAACATTTCCATGGGCTGAATTTTACTCCATGCCCACTAATTCATCTCCGAAACTTGGCTTATCGGCCCAGAAAAAAAACCACCGTTGTTATTCTACGCTATTTTGGCAGGAAGAAAAAGAAAAAAAAAACAATATAAAAAGATACAACGGTTAAGAAAGATTATTCATGGAGGTGAAAGTTCCAGGAAAGAAAACAAGTCAGTCCCAGACTATGATGGACACAGGATATTGAAGACCTTCTGAATAAGACACTGGAAGAAGCTGGGCAGCTTGCACATAATCGAAAGATTTACATAGTGGCAGTGAGGATACACATAAATATAACACATTGACTATTATGTACTCTTAGGGAACATTCGGAACTGAGGGTGTAAATTTAACTATAGAAATGTCAATACTTGCAGCGTTGGCAACACTTTTACATTGCTTTATACAAGCAAATTTGATTCGTTTTATTAGCACAAAAAAGAGAGAAT
This sequence comes from Meghimatium bilineatum, assembly GCA_034231615.1. Classification (NCBI taxonomy): domain Eukaryota; kingdom Metazoa; phylum Mollusca; class Gastropoda; order Stylommatophora; family Philomycidae; genus Meghimatium; species Meghimatium bilineatum. The sequence goes on from CM067304.1 coordinate 46,787,683, forward strand.
GTATTAATGTCAGGAAGATGAAATGAATAGTGTGTTCATCTAATTTGAATGCAGTCAAAGAAGTGAATGCGATTTATTTTTAAAAAGGGTACGTGAATAATTTTATTCAATCACTATACAACTGATTTCATTAAGTAGTTCTCAATCTTCTTTATGCCTTGACCTAATTTTCAGCCTTCATTAATCGTCAGTATAAGCTTGTCAAATCGCCAAATAAGACTTAACAACATAATTGAAACAAATCAGAATCGACCTTTTTTAAAGTCATGTTTTTCAATATTATCGTGTTGGTCACTATTTATATATTTTGTATCACCTGCCACCACCGACTAACAAAATGCATATAAATAATCGGAAAAAAATGACGCAGAAAGGCATATTCTTCATTGTTTTGATTCTGTTGTGAGGTCTTATTTGGTGATTGGTTACGGTATAAGACCTACCTTCAGAATCTAAATTAGGCTTCTGACGTCATGTTTTCGATAATTTCTGTACATTTCGATGGTCGGTAACACAAAGTATATAAATAATGACCAACGAAAATTACGGCAATAATAAAAACATAACGTCAAAAGGATTATTTAGATTTTTATATTCTGTTGATAGGTTTTACAATGAACTGTTTTCTCACAAGGCGGAGAGGGCAGTATATTGTAATCAATAATGAATCAGGGAACGCAGTGATTGGTAATGCTTACATTGTCAGAAATCGATAACGGTATATTGTCCTGTGTATCTAGGGTATTTACTAAAGTACATCTAGATATAGAAAATGCAAAGCAGAATTACAGATAACGCCGGGGATTGTTTTATATGTTATCTTATTTCTTTTTTTATATATTTTTACATCCCTTTATGACTTGCAGCTTAAGGGGTGAGTTCTCTGGAGATGCCCTTTTTGTGTGCCTCATATATATTTGTTTTCGTTGATTCTTTTATTTCTGTAATCCATCTTTTGCATGGTCTGCCCCTGGCTTTGTATCCATCGTGGCTGTATAGTAATCACGGTTATAAAGCCAGAGTCAGACCATGTAAAAGATGGATCCCAGAAATCAAAGAAGCGACAGGAATAATATTACAAACAGCACACAAGAAGGGCATCTCCAGAGAACTCTTCCACCCCTGACGCCGCAAGGCAAATAAAGGCCACAGCGTATAGATAGATAAATATATGATAATAACTTATCTCTGTTAGTATTGCTTGCTTTGAAATGTGCATTTAAAATTTTTTTTTATATTTTTAAAATTTATGTTCGTTTTCAAACTCCCGCCGGAACTCTTATAGCAGAGCAATGTAATAAGTAAGTCTTTATTTGTTATTATTATTGTTTTTATGTTAAAAGTATATTGAAATATTGTTATATAAATAATAGATCTTAACATTATGATGTCATCCATTTAGCTATGAGAAAGTAGCTCTTGACCGATAGTGATAATTATTAGCTTTTGACACATATTGTGATGATGTAATCCATTTAGCTGTGAGAAGGTAGTCTTGATGTGATCTAGTGTGATGGTGATAATGATACAATCCCTTTCGCCGTGAGAAGTTAGTTTTTAACACATGGTTATGATAGTGATGTTGAAATCTGAATAAAGCAATCCTTGTAGCTTTGAGTAAGTAGCTTTTAGGACACAAAAAAGATCCTCAGTTGGTGAGCTGAGATGATACCCGAAATCACATACAGTTTGTCTCTCTTGCAGGATCGTAGAGATGTCTTTGGTAAATGAAAAGGGGAGGGGGGGGGTCTATACAATTGTTCATTCGCTCATTTTCAAGACAAGACATGCAGTGATTGATAATTTTTTTGCAGGTGACAAGTTGTAAGTCTATCGCCCAACTTTCCGTAGCCGCTTCCTATCAGTAGAATAGAGAAAAGTGTTGTCAGATAACAAAAGAAAAATAGAACGTCCGAGAAAGACCAACGAACAGTCGTCAAGAGAGTATGATTATGGGTCTCAGCAACATGCAAGAATTACACACAGTATCAACACATCGCTCGATCTGGACACACACACACACACACATCTATTTATATATATATGTGTGTATGTGTGTGGGTGAGTGGTTTAAAAAACAAATAAGACTCTATCAACTAACATCACATACATCCAACAAGTACAGCAAGTACAGTTCCATAAACTAACATCACACACATCCAACAAGTTTGAAAATGAAAAAAAGTCCCCTGGAGCTGATGAAGTGTCCAATGAAATGATTAGAAACCTGGGAACTGCAGCAAGAGCAAAGCTACTGCAGATCTTTAACACAAGCTGGTCCACAGGTAATGTACCACAGGCGTGCAGAGAAGCAATAATGATACCACTCCTCAAATCAGGATAAGATGGCAACACAGTCTCCAACTACAGGCCCATCAGCCTCACAAGCTGTCTATGCAAAACAATGGAACGCGAGATCAATCTTAGGATGCAGTTGTACCTTGAAAGTGAAAACCTTCTGGTATCACAGCAAGCAGGTTTCAGACAATGTTACTACTACTGAATTTTACAATGTTACAGATGAGAAAATGTTACAATTCTACTGAAGATCAGGCAACCTACCTCTCCCAAGAGATTGAGGATGCCTTCCAAGATAAGAAACTGGTGCTAGCAGCATGGATAGACCTCAGGAAATCATTTGATAAGGTCTGGAAAGAAGGGCTCCTAAAGAAATTGCAGGGTTAGCTCAAGAATGTACAAATGGGTAAAAGCATACCTGCATAATAGAAGAGCCAGGGTACAATTAGATAGTCGCAAGAGCAAGAAAGTTCTACTGCGTCATGGAGTCCCCCAGGGAGGAGTCCTGTCACCCACACTTTTCTTGGTTTACATCAATGACCTAGTTGCTGAACTACCACACGGGATCAAAGTGGCAATGTATGCTGACGACCTGGTGATCTGGTGCACAGAAGAACATGCAACAGTCGCCACTAAACAAATATAAAGAACTATCGATGCCCTAACCTTATGGGCAAAGAGATGGCGCGTCAGCATTAACACAGATAAGTGCAGCACAACACTCGTTACCCTCTCACCAAAACAAAAAGTTGGTCATATCAAGATAGACGGAGAGCTCTTGAAAGAAGACAAACAACCCACATACCTCGGAGTTACTTTTGATGATAAGCTGACATGGAAGCAGCATATAAACAAAGCAACAACAAAAGCCAGGAGAAAGTTAGCTATCCTGAAAAAACTAAGTGGAACCACATGGGGAGCCAGTGAAAATATACTCAGTAAAGTTTACCAGCAAGGCATAAGACCACACCTGGAATATGGTTCAGCTGCGTGGTGTCCTGCATCAAACACCACATTACAAGATCTAGATAAAGTGCACAAGCAGGCACTTAGAATAATGTTGGGAGCAATGAAATCAACACCCATAGCAGAGATGCAGAAAATGGGAAGAATGCAAACACTTGGCGAACAAAAGTACTAATTCAAGCAGAAAAGTTTCAGTGTATGCCAAGTCATCCAATGAAGGAAAGATTACAAAATGTAGCAATGGGGCGACTGAAAAGGAGCAGCTTTATCCATCAAGCTAAACGACTCCGTAGACAACTTACTGACCTACCTGAAGTTGACAGCCCCTTAAGGTATTATTCCTGACAGATGCAAGGTCAGTGCTTCAATCTCTCCAGTCTGGAAAACTAACAGACTTGAAAAAACTACTTAGCGAATTGTTTTACCAGTATAGGGTAACAATGCAGTGGATACTCTCTCACTGTGGAATACAAGGAAATGAAAAAGCAGACCAACTGGCTAAGGAAGGTGCTGCCGAAGACCAACCAGATATACCAATCACCTACCATCAGAAAAAACAGATGATCAAGTCAATAAGAAAGTCACAAACACCAACACAAGATAATAACATAACATTGACTATAACATTATGAACAGATCAGAACAAGTTATAATTCTACGTCTCAGAATAGGACACAACCGACTTCGCATTCACATGTATAAAAAGTTCAAGATTGGCAACACGGCCATGTGTACACGTGGACAGGCAGCACAGAGTGCCAAACATATACTTCAAGAGTGTTCTGAGCATGAAACGCTGAGGCAGACATTATGGCCAGAGGAAACAACACTGGAATCAAAGCTCTATGGGACACTGTATGAACTACAAAAGACAGTGAGTTTTATTAAGGAGACAGAATTACAGATATAGACATGTTTCATTTGAACGAAAGAAGAAGAAGAATCCAACAAGTACAGCAAGTACAGTTTCATCAACTAACATCACACACATTTCATAATATCACAACATATATAATGATTTTAGTTAATTCATAAATGTTCTTCTGAGCGTTGTTTTTGGTCTTCCCTGTTTTCTTTCCCGTCAGGTGTCCACATGAAGGCTTGTCGTGGAATTCTGTCTTCCTCCATTCTAAGTACGTGGCCGATGTATGTCCAGCGGCGTTTGCTGATGATGTTCATCACGTATTCTTGTTTTGTCTCCTCTCTTAGTATGTCGTTTGATTTGAAGCCTTTCCAATTAGTATTTGTGATTTTTCTGAGGTATCTATTTTCGAAGGCAACTAACGAAGGCAACTTATCCATTATTGCCGTAGATTTCCAACTTTCAAATACATATGTTAATCTTTAAACCGACCCATCCGTATATATAATTATAGCTATGTGCAGGTAGCTTTAAAGACGCAACATCTACCGTGCATGGTTATTTGCTGAAAGATCTCAGACAATCAGTACCTCATCATTTGAGGTTGCCGACTCATATATTTCCTGGAAAAACCTAAGTTGTGTACGCACTAAAATAAAAATGACTGAAATTTTCAAACGCTGCGGGCCAATGTTAATAGTCCTGTGTCTTTGCTGTTTCGAGCAAAGGAAACCGATACATTTCCAACTAACAAAAGGTTTAGAATTTATCAATAAAACATTTCTCAAGTTTCTTAAAGACAACGGTGTTCATTTCTTCACAACTGAAAATGAGGATGTCAAAACCGCCATTGTCGAACGGTTCAATCGCACACTGAAGGAAAAAATGTGGTGATATTTCACTAAAATTAACAAACCTCGTTACGTGCATGTGAGAAACTCTTATTCCACAATTACAATTATTCATTTCATAGTAGCATTCCCCAGCAGAAGTTAATAAGAATAATCAAACACAAGAACACGCTATATGGAGACCAAACAACAGACAGAAAAGTACATTTAAATGTTGGTGATATGGTGAGAATTGGTCTAGGCCAGGGGTGGGCAAACTACGGCTCGCCATTGGATATTTTGCGGCCCTCAAATACATTTTTAAATACACGAACATTGTTAAAATATTTGCAAAACCTTTTATCCATATTAGAAAATATACTTTTATAGTGTAAGTCTGTTAGAAATGAAATTTATTTCAGAAGTTATCTACATTATGTAAAACTACATTTCTTTACAATAAAAATATTTAATTGTTTACTTACCGAGAATTTTAAATAAAAACAGACATAATATTATAAGCGGCCCTCCAATAGCTTTACAGTTTTCAATGCGGCCCTCTGCACAAAAAGTTTGCGCACCCCTGGTCTAGGCAGAAAAACTTTTTAAAAGGGATGTAATCATTCCTCGACAGAAAAACTTACTGTCAGTCAGATATAACCGACAACCCCTCAAAAATGATGCTGGTGAAGAGGTACAAGGGTTATTTTACAGGGAAAAGTTTCAAAACGTTGGTGACAAAACAGCATTTCGTATTGAAACCGTCCAAGAAGAGCAAGGAAATGACCCTCGCAAATAGTATTTAGGCAAGTGGTTGCGATATAATTCGTCATTCAATTGTTGGGTGTCGGACATTACCAGATACTAATGCAATATCTAATGGAAATTGATCAAGTTGAAACAGTATTATTACGACCAGAAGAAAATAGAGTGGGTTAAGAACATCACGCTAGGTCTTATTCGGTAAACTAGTACCACGTTTAGAAATTGTTTTCCTCGGTCAAATAATTATTATATATGTTGTGATTGATGTTTCATTATTTAATCTGTCTCGAACCGACCATGACGCACCTGACGCCAAGCTCCGGATCGCATTACTGGGTAGTTATCTAGAATACATGCAGATGCCATGGGAACTACCTTTACCTTTAATGGAGAACAGAAAGAAACACAAATTTATATATTGGAAACAACAGACTTAACCGAGTGACAGAATTCACATACCTAGAAAGTAATATAACAACAGACGGATGTGCAGTGATATATCAGATTGTTTAAACAATAAGCAGCGACATGTTCGCGCATACGGTTGCTTCTGTGGGTTTCACCAATGGCTCATTAGACAAACCAACCATGCAACAGAAAACCTTAGTAGGTGATATGCCTTTATATTGAGGTTATCTTTTTATAGAAGCTTCATGGCAAGTCATCTATAAGTCGTAACTTTCGATAACAGTTACCATGGTGTTCCGGCAGGCCGACGTTGTGTTTGAACTAGTTGGGGGTACGGCATGGGTGGACGTAACAACAAAGAAACCTGATGCAAGGGCCAGAGTTGCGCCCTGATGTCGACGTCTATTTCAGCTGCATTAGACACGAAACACCATTAAGTCGGATGTCTGCTGGAACAGAGGGCGGAAAATTTATGGCCAAACTTTAACTATTTATTTTCATAAGGGTTTTCCGCACAAGGATTTTCTTCACACGGGTTTTCTTCACAGGGATTTTCTTCACGCAGGTTATCATCACAAAGATTTCTTCACAGGAGTTTTCTTCACATGGATTTTCTTCACAAGGATTATTTCCGCAAGGGTTTTCTTCACAAGGATTTTCTTCACAGGGGTTTTCTTCACAAGGATTTTCTTCACATGGGCTATTTTCACAAGGGTTATCTTCACACGGGTTTTCTTCACAAGAATTTTCTTCACAAGGATTTTCTTCACACGGGTCTTCTGTACAAGGAATTTCTTCACGTGGGTTTTCTTCACAAGGATTTTCTTCACAAGGGTTTTCGTCACAAGAATTTTCTTCACAAGGATTTTCTTCACGGGTTTCTTCACAAAGATTTTCTTCACAAGGATTTTCATTGCGTGTGTTTTCTTCACAAGAATTTTCTTCACAAGGGTTTTCTTCACAAGGATTTTCTTCACATGGGTTTTCTTCACAAAGATTTTCTTCACATGGGTTTTCTTTACAAGGGTTTTCTTCACAAGGATTTTCTTCACAGGAATTTTCTTCACTAAGATTTTCCTCACAATCATTTCTTCACAAGGATTTTCTTCACGTGAGTTTTCTTCACAAGGATTTTCTTCACAAGGGTTTTCTTCACAAGCATTTTCTTCACAAGGATTATCTTGACAAGGATTTTCTTCACAAGGATTTTCTTCACAAGGGTTTTCTTCACAAGGGTTATCTTCACAAGGATTTTCTTCACTAGGATTTTCCTCACAAGGATTTTCTTCACAAGGATTTTATTCACAAGAGTTTTCTTCACAAGAGTTTTCTTCACAAGTTTTTCGTGTCCAGTCGCTGTATGTGTTCTATGAATATTAGTTGTCTAAAATACGTCTTCTTTAGCGTTCATTCTCAAACTCCAGCTGGATCTCTCTTTAGCAGAACACTGTTCTTGCTAAATTTCTAGCAGGGTGTAGTCCATGCGTTGTGTCGCTGTTTTATTTGCTCCAATGAACCCACACATCTGTCTTCTCACACAATGCTGATAACGGCACAGATACGCTGGGCAGGTTCTCTGGTCTGAATGAAAGATATTCGCATGTCATCGGGTAGGGTACAGCTGCAACATTGAATCTCAGATACAATGTGCTATAGTAAAATAGTTCGGAGGTATATTTTACTATTTTGTATGGACAGAAAACAAATAAGAATTGAAGAATGATAGAGCTAGAAAACATATAGAAAACATATAAGAAACATAGCTGTTCCTAAGAGGACCGTCTCCAGAAACCTCTTCTACCCCTGACGCTCAAAGGCAACAAAAGGTATAGCAAATAGATAGACTGTTCCTAAGAATGTTCAGAGGGAAATTGTCAGCATCTGTATTTCTACTAGGAGATTTCAACAAGACTAGATTTTATTTCGTGTCGTGATTAGCATCAGTAGTTCTATGCGGACGGCTAAGGGGTATGATCACGGGGACTTCCTTAGTCCATTGGTCTTTGAAGGGTCATCTAGTAGGGTACAAGTGTGACAAGCTTCTGCTAGATTTATTGCAGACACCTGCGTTTGTGTTCAAAGATAGAAATGGCCATACATTTCGCCTAGTAGAAATACATATGCTAAAATACAGTTTCCCTCTGAATATTCTCAGGAACATCTATTCGCTGAACAGTTTGTTGCCTTTCAGCGTAAGGGGTAGAAGGGTTTTCTGGAGACGGTCCTCTTAGGAACAATTATGTTTTCTATATGTTTTCTATATATTTTCTAGCTCTATCATACTTCAGTTCTTATTTATTATAACGACGTCAATATTACAATACGTTAAACGCTTAATTGTACTGATAATATGACGTCATGAAGAATGAACGGAACCTTTTGACTCGTTGCAAAAAACTGGAAAAAGTCAATGAAGACCGAGAAAAAAATAACGATTTTAATAACCGAATTGCCTGAAAATATATCTTGCAAAAAGGTGAGGGCCACAGTAACACAAATAAAAAGTAATGCTATCACGATAAGTAATTATTTCCGACCACTATAAAATTAAAATAATTGCAATGTACATGATTCCAAGACGAAAGATTGCAATGTTGTGATGTCATTTAAATATTTAATGTGTATTGTTGTTTTTTTCATCGATAATGGCCCTTGGACAGGAACTTTGATATCGTTCTGCGTTTTAGAATTTATATCTATTACAAGTTCTATTTGTTTATTAGAAATTTAATTAGAGTAATATACTAATATCTATGTTAGTATTCCTTGCTGTGAAATGAGCATTAAAAAAATATTTTAATATTTTATTTACATTCGTTCTCAAACCCACCGGATCTCTTATAGCAGAGCAATGGTTCTACTCGATGTCTAGAAGGATTTAGTCCAACGAACGAAAATTCGATGTGTCGCTGATTTGGCTGCGTCAATGACCAGATACATCCGATCTCGGCGTTGAAAACTATAGTCCGTTTATAAATTTGTAATGCAACATTAAATATAATATTTAAGGTACTTTCTTTTTGATTGCGGAGATTTTTGTAATCCAGCTTTTAAGACGCCAAATTTTTTTAATAGTTTATTTTTTCTAAACATGTTAGTAGTTTATCAAGTTTCATCTATAACATATATACAGATGTTATATTTGCTCTGCATTGCGTAGCATATACGGTGTTCTACAGTAATTCATTCGAGTGCACTAAAAGCAAATTACTGTTTAAATATGCGAATACATTTGCATTGGTGACGTTTTCTATTAAATTGTTTGGGCTTTGCATTTGCTATCGTGGAAAGTGCAAATATGTTGTCGTATGTTGTAGTGTAATCTAAAAACTGGGGTTTTGTCTGTGTTTTTGCACAGGAATATAGTCCGTGTTTCAGAATTGGAACACCATTTCCTGAGTGCAAGCATTTTGTTTTGACGACCGTACATTGTTGTCAAGTGATGTTGTAGAATGCTATTTTTTGATAGTTTAAAGTGTTATAGTTACGGTAAAGTAGTGAAAATGCTCTTCTAGTTCAGTTAGTGATAGAAGAAGATTCAGTGTAGAGTTTCTTCTATGTGAAATGAGTGTAGGAAATGCACTATTGTGTTGGACGACGATAAAGCGTGACGCGATGCTATGGTTCACCAAAAGATATCGTTCCTATGAGATGATTTGGAAGTTATCAAAGAAGATGTATTATGACTTTTATCAATAAAACGAAGGGTCAGAGATGTGTTGAAGTTTCGCGAGAGTGAAGAATCTCTCCAACATAAAAATGTTGTCCTAATGAAAAGGTAGGAATCCAGAGATTAAAGGTTCTCTAGGTAGTCGTTCCGTCAGTTCAGAGATGAAACAGATTTACCGAGAGTGCTCACTGTCTCCAACGTAAAATTCGTATTATCTATTAGTCGTGTTGCACTTCTTAGCTATATAATGCCATCTTAATGGCATTGGGTCAAAGGGCATGAGTCCATGGACAGGTGGATCATCAACAATTAGTTAGGTTGAGGAATATTAGCATATTTTACCCCTTATGGTTAACGACAAGTGTGGATATTATGACCATCATGGATCTGGGGATAGACAATAGATATATCTTCTCGACTGAAATTGATATGCGGTATTCGCGGTTATGCCTTGTAAATTCTTACACTAGCCAGGAAGTGCGCTGAGAAGTTTTCAAGTTCAGAGAGAGAGAGAGTGAGAGAGAGATAAAGATAGAGAGACTAAGCATCTCTATGTTTGAAGTCTCGTCAACAGAAGAGCGGAATATTTTCTCAAAGTCTTGTTTACTGGAGATGACCTGTGTGAAAGATGATGCAATCTTTCAACTTGTTTATCGTAGATAACTTGTGTGAAATGTTATGCAGCATTTGAAATGGTTTATTGATGCAATTCCGCCTAGATGCCTTTGCGACGCATTGCTGCCTATTTGAAGAACCTGATTGCTGCCGTAGCTCATCGCAGATTTATAGATCTGCACAGAAAAACTTTGACAGAACCTTGTTCCAATAAAAACAGAAGATCCAGCTCAGGTGTGCTCAACGCAGATTCTTGATTAGAAACTAGCATCACTCCCCGCCCGTGTGTTGCGGGGGCCCAAAAGGGGAGCAAAGAATAGCAACACTGTTTACCTTCCACGCATGTAAAAGGCGACTAAGAAGGTTATGGGATGAAGTTGGCTGTCCCATCCCATATAGGGTCAATGACCAAAGCCATGCTGAAGTCGGATGTGTCAGGCCGAAAGGCGCAGATATCGCAGCAATTCTGTAAACCATTGATGTCGTGACTTTCTGGACTTTCCCAAAAAATTACCCCCCCCCCTAGACACTCCCATCTCTGACAATCTCTGTAGATGTACGTTCTCAGTCTCATTGAAATCTTCTTCATCTTGAAATGAATTTGTTACTACATTGAACAAGTCTGCTTTATCTCTTCTCAGCAATGTGCCATCTATCGTCGTATTGCCTGCCAATAAGTCGGCTCTCTTGTTTTCTCTGACCCCAACATAACCAGAACAGTATATCCATGTAATGTTCTGGACAACTGAGTTACTCAATAGGTCCCACCATTCCATTCTCAGCATGTACTTTGTATCTTGCGCAGCATGCTTTGAGAGTCTGTGAGTATTATCGAGTGTGTTGATGTATCATTTATCAACCAATTAAGAGCTGCTGTAACTCCCTCTATCTCCATCATCATGCTCGATGTGACAGTAGAATATGCAGAAGTTTTCTTAATCAATTTCATGCCGTTTCTGTAGGCAACAAAATCCAAACCACTTTTATTTGTGTTTCTGTTAACTGAGCCATCTGTGTATATAATTATGTCTTGTGGTTTCGAATGTAGCTGGGTGAGTTCATGCACTGTAACCTGGGCCCTGACACCAGTCCAATTTCGACACGCTTTATCTAGTTGTATTATTTCTTTAGTCAGTGATTTATTCTTAGTGTCTACCTCTCCCTATTCACTTCCATTTCCTATTTCTTCTAATTGACATTCTCTTCGCAGTGTGTCTTCAGCCTCTGCCATCCATGATCTGCCACGCTTGATTCGTTTTCACTTTGACTCATCTAGACATTGGTGTAATGGGTGGTGGTTATATTCTGTTACTTTAAGGTATGACACAACCTGTGCTACCTGATGTCGCACTCTAATACTGGAGAGCTCAAGCAGAAATCTCATTGCTGAGATTGGTGTATCTCCACTACCGCTCTCATTGCCTCATTTTGGACTTCCGAGGCCATAATCTAAGATAGATAGCACCATCAATTGTTGAAGCAGAAACATTACACATTGCCGCATGTCGAAAGGTAGCTTTAACCTTTATAACGCTGATCCCTCTTTTAACTTTCTGAATCATATTTATGATGTGTTTGTTGAATGAGAGACTTTTATCAAAGGTTATCCCAAGATATTTAAGGCCATGTTCTATTTCAATGAATGAGCCTATGTAACTTACATCTGGCAGTGTGTCACTGACTAGATTATTATTTAAGGAGTACCAGACGACCCTTGCTTTCGAGAGATGTGTCACAGAATTTATGTTCTGCGCAATATCGACAATTGATCTAGGCGACTCTGTATACACTGTAAATTAGAGGAAATTTTAGTTATCTGCCGCTGATTTTGATGGATGACGTTACCAGCTTCCAAAAAACAGCAACATAAATGGAGCACGAAAAATATCTAGCAAATTCACAGTAGGAACATTGAATATATCTGGTTTAGGAAATAAAACCGAAGAACTAATCGAAATAATGGAAAAGAGGAAATTTAAGGTCTTAGGTCTGACGGACGCTAGGAGAAAAGTTAAGAGAAAGAGTGGATGTCCTATCAATTCTACAATACATACAAAACCAACAGATACAATAGTTCGGTCATCTGGAAAGAATTCCGTGTGATTCATTAGTTTATAAAGCATATGTGAAGATAGGAGAAGCAGAAAGAAGAGCAAGGGGTAGACCTAGAGTACGCTGGATCAGCAACATTACAGAGACGTTACACGAACACTAAATAACATTATCTGAAGCTGCCAGAAAAACAAGATCAAGAACATTGTATCTCCCTCGACACCTGTAAAGGCTAAAAGAGGAAGGAAAGAAGAAGAAGACGTTACTAACGACGCCACATTGTGTAGGGGGGGGGGAAATCACGTTGGTTGCTAAGGTTGTACATAGCACGGAGAAAATTATGTCATACAAACACATTTGGTAATTAAATAAACTGTAATATTATCATATAACATAAGTAGATCTGTATTTGTGTACAGTGTTACTATGACACTCGTTATAATTTTTAAGATATTGTAATAGAAAGTTTGCTTAGAAAGTAAGACTTGTGTAACTCTAGGACTCGATGTATGGTCTGTTTCTAAACTTGATTGCAGTAATCAATATATACGATGGAATTGCATGAATTTTTATATAAATATTCTATATATGAAACATGAATAAAATAATGAGAAAAGTTGTGAGCTGAAGGATTCATATAGAAACATGACAGAACGTCTTGCAGACATCACAATGTTGTGTTAACAGAGCCGTAGATATGATTATCGTAAGGAGGCGGTGTCACCGTTATTGTTTTTAATAGTTATTTTTCTGCAGTAAATTAAACTATTTGACAGGCAGTTTTAGGACCATCTTGTGATACATCGCTAAGGTAGGTGTTTTTACGAACAATTTGGCTAGGTTCCTAGTACTGGAATCCATGTTTACAGTTAATAAAGGAGGGCATGGACACCACCAAACTTCTTCATCTTAAGTGCCTGTGTGTCAATACAAATAACCAAACTGTCAGAAGATGTCCGACAAAATGTAGGGTGCGACAGTAAATAAACGAATAAGTGATAAATACTACTTAACGTGCAATGGTTACGTTTTTTTTTAAAACTATCAATGTAAAAATAATTAACAATAAACAGAAGTTCTTGTTCATTTGTTTATTGCAAATTATGGTACTATACAAGAATCCGGCTCTGTGGCGGGGTGGTACAGTACCCGTACTTGACGGCCAAGGTACCGAGTTCGATAATCGTACCACAGGCAATCGTGCATCCGGACCGTTCAGAAAACACTGGCAAACTACTGAACATATTTATATTGCCTAGAAAATCACTACAGCAAAATAAACATACTCTTTGGAATGATATGTTTGGTTGGTTTGATTGGTTGCTGATCCATCGGTCCATGGGCTCATGCCCTTTGACCCAACGCCATTGTGTGATATATGCATGTGTTTGTAATTATAAATCATATTTATATATAAGGTAAAAATTGATTTTGAGTAGTGGTGATTGCCCAAGAGTCACATTCATAACATTGTAACGGTAAATATGTAGATTATAAGTTAAGTTCGTGTGTAAGTAAAATCTCAGAGTACATAGATATGATGTTGACGGTACAATTTCACAGTTACATAAATGAAACCTGATTGATGAACTGATACTCCCTCAAGATTTTATTATCAATGTAATAATCGTTATTCTGATCATCATCGTTATCATACAAGATGAATGTCTGCCTAAACAAACAGAACAGTGAGATGCCATCAAGGAAATCTTGAATATTTATGTATGACAAGACGTGTTTTGTTCGTCATGCTACATCCTGCTAATCTGCATAAATTTGAGTACTGAAATATAAGAAGATACTTGTACAATTAATTTTTAGAAATGTGAATAATTTTGTCTCAGTCTGTACAACCAATATAAATTCATAAAACAAAATTGTTACAATTTAATCGGTTTTAATCTTCTCATTCTCTTTCTACAGATGTGCCAAAATTTGATTTGTTAATCGAGTAAAAATTCAACAGCACACAGTATTTACAAAGCTAACTAAATTATTGATCAAGGGAAGTAGTAAAATTATATTTCTATGCTGTTTAGAATTATTTTTTTTAAATTGTGCTACGAACACTGTTATGCTAGTTAGTTAGTTAGTCAGTCAGTCAGTCAGTCAGTTGGTCGGTTAGTTGGTTGGTCGGTCGGTCGGTCGGTCGGTCGGTTAGTTAGTTAGTTAGTTAGTTAGTTAGTTAGTTAGTTAGTTAGTTAGTTAGTTAGTTAGTTAGTTAGTTAGTTAGTTAGTTAGTTAGTTAGTTAGTTGGTTGGTTGGTTGGTTGGTTGGTAGTTGGTTGGTTGGTTGGTTGGTTGGTTGGTTGGTTGGTTGGTTGGTTGGTTGGTTGGTTGTTTGGTTGGTTGGTTAGTTAGTTAGTTAGTAAGTTAGTGTCGATCATCATCACTACAAACTAGACATGTCATTAGTTGCTCGATCTCTCATTCAGTGTATCCACCATCACACTTCTGCTGACAGTACCGGTCCTTTGCTGGTTGACCATCATTCTTCTTCGCCCTCCAAATTGTTCACTTCTAGCAACACCGCATTTCAATCCCTGATCTTTAATATTAGCCATTGAAAAGGATTCATCATCCACATTAGTCTCACTCTCGCGTGCTATATCGCTTAAGGAGCTCAAAACATCTGCGCGATCCATTGCCCCATCGCCCTGTGCCACAATCGCGTATGATGCCAGTTGATCCGCTCTTTCATTGCCTCGAACACCCACATGTCCCAGCACAAAAATAAATATAACCACTTTCAGCCTCGCCTTTCTCAAGGTCTTAATCCACTGTTCGCGAACGAGACCCACTTGTACCTTCCTAATCATACTCTTAAAAGTCACTCAAGATGCAGACCTGCGTTACCTTCTGTGTGCATACCCATTCAAATGCACTGGTCATCGCCATAGTCCCCATGGTCATACTACTCGTAGTGACCGCACATGCACTACTCTGCTCCCTGCTCGTTTTACCTGCGCACTAAGCTGTGAAAGCCCAAGCACTGCGAACATGTCTAATCACAGATCCATCAGTGTATATAATCACATCCCCCTCTTTGATATTCTCACTTACCAAATCCTGCACTTCTTTCTCTACAGCGGTGGGACACCATTCTCTGCATTCCCTGCTAAGTGATATTACTACTCTCAAACAAGTTTCGAAATCTGTGGGTAAACTTATCCATTCCGCACCTGCTGCCACATCCTGCAATCTGCAAACGATTTTTATGACATCCTCAGCACGTCCCATTCACGAATTCCCTCTCTTGAGCCTGCTACCTTTCACTTTCTGTATTTCGGAATGCAAAGGGTGTTCCTTATCTGCATTTATCTGAAGGTACGCTCTTTAACGACAATATTGTAATCTGTGCTCAGCTGTTAGACAGTTGAGTAGGTATCGCATAGCTCTTGTCGTTGTGTCTCTTGTGCACCCAATAATGATACGCATTGCTGCATTCTGGATTATATCCAATCTTTCGATCTGAGTTTGACTAAGAGTCAGCATTGCCAGTGCATATTCCACCGCACCCACAACCAAACCCTGGTACAAAAGAAATTAGAACCACTGCTCACATTGCGCAGCAGCCATAACCTTCATTGCTGCTAAGCCTTTGCCTGCCTATATGATAACGTGGTCTACATGTTCCCTGATTCTCATACTCCTATCAAAAAAAACACACCCAGATAACTCATTGTGCTGGTTTTTTCTAAACCTTTCCCGGACAACGAAACTTGTGACATGGGTGTCTTTACCATGTGATTGTTCAAGGAAAACCACGTCACGAATGCCTTAGAAGGATTAACCACTGCTCCTGAATCTCGACACGAATTCGTCAGTCTGATGCACAGGATAGTAGTTCTTAAGTGTGGTAACTGGATATCGGCACCAACGGTTAGTAGCCCTGGCCTGCCACAGGGATCGCCTCTATCTCCTGTACTTTTCAATTTATACACAGTACATATCGCTTGCAATCAAATCACAGGTGCTGGCAGAACGATGTCATACGCCGATGATATCCTGGCGTATAGAAAGGGTAGAAATCGAGAAGAGTGCGTCGTGGAACTACAGAAGGAGCTGGACACTTTTATGTGATTAATTGAAGTCAACACTTTTTAAAATAAATTTTTACAATCATGAATAATGTAAATAACAGCTAATTTAACATTTATCAACAATCAACCATTTCCTCATACACAGACAATAACACACAATTCATAGTATTACATCATAAAATACACATAAAACATTGATAAATCATACACTAGGTACACAAATGATATTTTTACATTTAGAACTTGATACTTGACAGCTCATTATTTTTAATATTCAATATTTGATTTGTGAATATTTTTTTTAATCGAGTAGTAGCATTTATAGTTGGATGAAATTGTAATAGCTGTGTGCTTATTATGAATTTTAATTCCTCCATTTTGTTTCTATGCTTCCTATCATTGAATGTGCAGCTGCTTCCCCTTTTTCCCCGAACAAACCCAAGCCAAAACCATTTAGTCTGATGCAGTGCATGCAATGGTATTCAGGGATGAGCTGTTTAGGAATAATTTCCTCTTTGGAAATGAAATCTGTATATTTTTATGTAATCTAGCATTGATGAACCAATTTCTACAATTATGTGAGTATGAATTCGTCTACTCTGTGATATTAAACTGTGAACTTTCTCAAAAGCTTCACTTAATGAATAAAAATTATCTGTGGTGACTAGATATTTCTAGTGAATATCTATGATGCCTTGATATTTTGTGTACAATCATGTTTTTGTGATAACGGCATCTGTACGACTTTACTTAACGTTATATGTCAAATATTTATGCGAGTGATTCCCCACAAAAGCTCTTCTATGAAATGTCTGAGGTTTAATGTTGTACTTCTTTAGTACTGTATCTAAATGTAAACATACTGAACCAGAACGTGTACACAGTTATACAAACTCAAGTCGTAACAACATATCTTCAACTTTTCTAACTTCATTGTCCAACTGTATTTTCTCCTCCACATTGTCACAATTTAAAGAATGTGTATATAATGTGATTATTTTTTAAAAATGTATCATGTCTGCCTGTTGCCAATTTGCACCATATTGTTTTCAACTATATGCTGATACTGGAGCGTTCGTATTCTATTTGTATGTTTTTCATTATTTTGTATTTATTCAATCTACTGCTTGTTCCAGTAGTGCATTGTGTTTCTGGACAATGCCTAGTAAAATGTGAAGATAAGAGTTGAAACTTTATCAACTTCAATATTCAAAATTGTAGCATGCAGGCAATTATAATACACAGTTGCATGTTTTATAACTTCATTAATATTGATTTTGAGTATTAATATTGACATAAAAATTGATTTTGAGTAGTGGTGATTGCCCAAGAGTCACATTCATAACATTGTAACGGTAAATATGTAGATTATAAGTTAAGTTCGTGTGTAAGTAAAATCTCAGAGTACATAGATATGATGTTGACGGTACAATTTCACAGTTACATAAATGAAACCTGATTGATGAACTGATACTCCCTCAAGATTTTATTATCAATGTAATAATCGTTATTCTGATCATCATCGTTATCATACAAGATGAATGTCTGCCTAAACAAACAGAACAGTGAGATGCCATCAAGGAAATCTTGAATATTTATGTATGACAAGACGTGTTTTGTTCGTCATGCTACATCCTGCTAATCTGCATAAATTTGAGTACTGAAATATAAGAAGATACTTGTACAATTAATTTTTAGAAATGTGAATAATTTTGTCTCAGTCTGTACAACCAATATAAATTCATAAAACAAAATTGTTACAATTTAATCGGTTTTAATCTTCTCATTCTCTTTCTACAGATGTGCCAAAATTTGATTTGTTAATCGAGTAAAAATTCAACAGCACACAGTATTTACAAAGCTAACTAAATTATTGATCAAGGGAAGTAGTAAAATTATATTTCTATGCTGTTTAGAATTATTTTTTTTAAATTGTGCTACGAACACTGTTATGCTAGTTAGTTAGTTAGTCAGTCAGTCAGTCAGTCAGTTGGTCGGTTAGTTGGTTGGTCGGTCGGTCGGTCGGTCGGTCGGTTAGTTAGTTAGTTAGTTAGTTAGTTAGTTAGTTAGTTAGTTAGTTAGTTAGTTAGTTAGTTAGTTAGTTAGTTAGTTAGTTAGTTAGTTAGTTAGTTAGTTAGTTAGTTAGTTAGTTAGTTAGTTGGTTGGTTGGTTGGTTGGTTGGTAGTTGGTTGGTTGGTTGGTTGGTTGGTTGGTTGGTTGGTTGGTTGGTTGGTTGGTTGGTTGTTTGGTTGGTTGGTTAGTTAGTTAGTTAGTAAGTTAGTGTCGATCATCATCACTACAAACTAGACATGTCATTAGTTGCTCGATCTCTCATTCAGTGTATCCACCATCACACTTCTGCTGACAGTACCGGTCCTTTGCTGGTTGACCATCATTCTTCTTCGCCCTCCAAATTGTTCACTTCTAGCAACACCGCATTTCAATCCCTGATCTTTAATCCTAGCCATTGAAAAGGATTCATCATCCACATTAGTCTCACTCTCGCGTGCTATATCGCTTAAGGAGCTCAAAACATCTGCGCGATCCATTGCCCCATCGCCCTGTGCCACAATCGCGTATGATGCCAGTTGATCCGCTCTTTCATTGCCTCGAACACCCACATGTCCCAGCACAAAAATAAATATAACCACTTTCAGCCTCGCCTTTCTCAAGGTCTTAATCCACTGTTCGCGAACGAGACCCACTTGTACCTTCCTAATCATACTCTTAAAAGTCACTCAAGATGCAGACCTGCGTTACCTTCTGTGTGCATACCCATTCAAATGCACTGGTCATCGCCATAGTCCCCATGGTCATACTACTCGTAGTGACCGCACATGCACTACTCTGCTCCCTGCTCGTTTTACCTGCGCACTAAGCTGTGAAAGCCCAAGCACTGCGAACATGTCTAATCACAGATCCATCAGTGTATATAATCACATCCCCCTCTTTGATATTCTCACTTACCAAATCCTGCACTTCTTTCTCTACAGCGGTGGGACACCATTCTCTGCATTCCCTGCTAAGTGATATTACTACTCTCAAACAAGTTTCGAAATCTGTGGGTAAACTTATCCATTCCGCACCTGCTGCCACATCCTGCAATCTGCAAACGATTTTTATGACATCCTCAGCACGTCCCATTCACGAATTCCCTCTCTTGAGCCTGCTACCTTTCACTTTCTGTATTTCGGAATGCAAAGGGTGTTCCTTATCTGCATTTATCTGAAGGTACGCTCTTTAACGACAATATTGTAATCTGTGCTCAGCTGTTAGACAGTTGAGTAGGTATCGCATAGCTCTTGTCGTTGTGTCTCTTGTGCACCCAATAATGATACGCATTGCTGCATTCTGGATTATATCCAATCTTTCGATCTGAGTTTGACTAAGAGTCAGCATTGCCAGTGCATATTCCACCGCACCCACAACCAAACCCTGGTACAAAAGAAATTAGAACCACTGCTCACATTGCGCAGCAGCCATAACCTTCATTGCTGCTAAGCCTTTGCCTGCCTATATGATAACGTGGTCTACATGTTCCCTGATTCTCATACTCCTATCAAAAAAAACACACCCAGATAACTCATTGTGCTGGTTTTTTCTAAACCTTTCCCGGACAACGAAACTTGTGACATGGGTGTCTTTACCATGTGATTGTTCAAGGAAAACCACGTCACGAATGCCTTAGAAGGATTAACCACTGCTCCTGAATCTCGACACGAATTCGTCAGTCTGATGCACAGGATAGTAGTTCTTAAGTGTGGTAACTGGATATCGGCACCAACGGTTAGTAGCCCTGGCCTGCCACAGGGATCGCCTCTATCTCCTGTACTTTTCAATTTATACACAGTACATATCGCTTGCAATCAAATCACAGGTGCTGGCAGAACGATGTCATACGCCGATGATATCCTGGCGTATAGAAAGGGTAGAAATCGAGAAGAGTGCGTCGTGGAACTACAGAAGGAGCTGGACACTTTTATGTGATTAATTGAAGTCAACACTTTTTAAAATAAATTTTTACAATCATGAATAATGTAAATAACAGCTAATTTAACATTTATCAACAATCAACCATTTCCTCATACACAGACAATAACACACAATTCATAGTATTACATCATAAAATACACATAAAACATTGATAAATCATACACTAGGTACACAAATGATATTTTTACATTTAGAACTTGATACTTGACAGCTCATTATTTTTAATATTCAATATTTGATTTGTGAATATTTTTTTTAATCGAGTAGTAGCATTTATAGTTGGATGAAATTGTAATAGCTGTGTGCTTATTATGAATTTTAATTCCTCCATTTTGTTTCTATGCTTCCTATCATTGAATGTGCAGCTGCTTCCCCTTTTTCCCCGAACAAACCCAAGCCAAAACCATTTAGTCTGATGCAGTGCATGCAATGGTATTCAGGGATGAGCTGTTTAGGAATAATTTCCTCTTTGGAAATGAAATCTGTATATTTTTATGTAATCTAGCATTGATGAACCAATTTCTACAATTATGTGAGTATGAATTCGTCTACTCTGTGATATTAAACTGTGAACTTTCTCAAAAGCTTCACTTAATGAATAAAAATTATCTGTGGTGACTAGATATTTCTAGTGAATATCTATGATGCCTTGATATTTTGTGTACAATCATGTTTTTGTGATAACGGCATCTGTACGACTTTACTTAACGTTATATGTCAAATATTTATGCGAGTGATTCCCCACAAAAGCTCTTCTATGAAATGTCTGAGGTTTAATGTTGTACTTCTTTAGTACTGTATCTAAATGTAAACATACTGAACCAGAACGTGTACACAGTTATACAAACTCAAGTCGTAACAACATATCTTCAACTTTTCTAACTTCATTGTCCAACTGTATTTTCTCCTCCACATTGTCACAATTTAAAGAATGTGTATATAATGTGATTATTTTTTAAAAATGTATCATGTCTGCCTGTTGCCAATTTGCACCATATTGTTTTCAACTATATGCTGATACTGGAGCGTTCGTATTCTATTTGTATGTTTTTCATTATTTTGTATTTATTCAATCTACTGCTTGTTCCAGTAGTGCATTGTGTTTCTGGACAATGCCTAGTAAAATGTGAAGATAAGAGTTGAAACTTTATCAACTTCAATATTCAAAATTGTAGCATGCAGGCAATTATAATACACAGTTGCATGTTTTATAACTTCATTACAATATCTAAAGAAATTATCATAACAGTCGTGGATGACAAACATTTGGTTTACACACTTTTACATGGTAGATGCAGGTCTGAATATGATTCAAAGCACCATAAGTATGGGTATGTTCCCAGCCCACTAGGCTAACGGTAAATCTGTCTTAACAAATAATAATTACCCAAAAAAAAAAACTACCAGTATCTTACCCTCTCATTCTGATTGTGTCAGTGCTTCTATTCTAGATGTCATGTGGTGCACTAGTGTACATGCATTGTTGTATGTATCTTTGATTTTTGCTATTTTCATTAGAATTTTGTTATGTTTTGAATTAGGTTTTGCTAGTTTTGCAATCTGCAATATCATTTTAAAATTTCCTTTGCCATATTCACCACCCACATTAACACATGATGTTAGAACATGTAACATTTATGTAAGAACACATTAACACTCTATGTAAGAACACATTAACATATGATGTTCTGGAATATATCTACTATGTCAAGTTAAGAAATCTTCCCTACTGTAATCACTAAGAAGAGCACAAACAAAGACATCTAAATTATTTATGTAAGTCAATGCTACCTCCTTTGTAAGATTCTTATCTCTCTCATATTTCTTCATTTCAACATTCACCCAGTCTTTTCTGTTATCTTTTGCACATTGTCTTCGTGGTTTTTCATGGGGCTTCTCAACACCATAATATGTTAGAAAAATTCTATATTTTCTTTCCTGTCCCCATGAAAGTCCTAGTGACTCTTTCAATGAGAAAGCTGATTCCGTGGGTATATTTACTTTTAAATGGAAAGTTTTGCTAATTTTAACACGTGGTTTTTTATGTAGTAGTTTCAGTTCATGTGCCTGTTGAGCATCTAATGAATCAGTGAATGATAACCGCTTGATTAAATTTTGTTCATATTTGTCACATTGGAGATTTTACTTCATGTGATTCTTTCCGAAGTGATGAAGATAGGAAGAACAGAAAGAAACACCAACATATATATTGGAAACACGTGACTTAAATAAGTGACAGATTTACATACCTAGGAAACAATATAACAACAGACGGCGGGAGCAACATATAAATACACAATAAATGTAGTAAAGCACACCAAGCCCTAGGGCAAATGACACCAATCTTCAGAAACAAAAATGTAGATTTAAACACCAAACTAAATCTATCACGACCACGAAAACGATGAACCACCGAAATGTAAGAGGCGATAAACTCCACAATATACTCAGCACACACGAGAATCATCTCCAGAAAACTCTTCTACCCCTGACACTGAAAGGCATCAAAGGGTTTAGCAAAGATAGATAGATAGATAAGATAGATAAGATAGATAAGATAGATAAGATTAGATAAGATTAGATAAGATTAGATAAGATTAGATAAGATTAGATAAGATTAGATAGATTAGATAGATTAGATAGATTAGATAGATTAGATAGATTAGATTAGATAGATTAGATTAGATATATTAGATAAGATAGATAAGATAGATAAGATAGATAAGATAGATAAGATAGATAAGATAGATTAGATAGATAGATAGATAGATAGATAGATAGATAGATAGATAGATAGATAGATAGATAGATAGATAGATAGATAGATAGATAGATAGATAGATAGATAGATAGATAGATAGATAGATAGATAGATAGATAGATAGATAGATAGATAGATAGATAGATAGATAGATAGATAGATAGATAGATAGATAGATAGATAGATAGATAGATAGATAGATAGATAGATAGATAGATAGATAGATAGATAGATAGATAGATAGATAGATAGATAGATAGATAGATAGATAGATAGATAGATAGATAGATAGATAGATAGATAGATAGATAGATAGATAGATAGATAGATAGATAGATAGATAGATAGATAGATAGATAGATAGATAGATAGATAGATAGATAGATAGATAGATAGATAGATAGATAGATAGATAGATAGATAGATAGATAGATAGATAGATAGATAGATAGATAGATAGATAGATAGATAGATAGATAGATAGATAGATAGATAGATAGATAGATAGATAGATAGATAGATAGATAGATAGATAGATAGATAGATAGATAGATAGATAGATAGATAGATAGATAGATAGATAGATAGATAGATAGATAGATAGATAGATAGATAGATAGATAGATAGATAGATAGATAGATAGATAGATAGATAGATAGATAGATAGATAGATAGATAGATAGATAGATAGATAGATAGATAGATAGATAGATAGATAGATAGATAGATAGATAGATAGATAGATAGATAGATAGATATTACCATTTTCACAATTATCACCATCCAAGGACATTTTCCAATTGGATGCTTAACTGTGATGTTTCCTATATTCTGGATTCTCTCATTAATTTGTCACATCCAACAGATTGATTTTTAGCAGATTACATGCTCTACTAGTTTATATTGGGACACCATGACTGACTGCTTGGATAATGAGCATGACTATAGCTAAATTGGAAAGTCTTCTAAAGTTAACTGTTGCATAATTACTTTTCTGATATCGTGATAGTGACAAAATTAAGACATTCACGCAAATTATGTGGGTACACAAATGCTAACATACTAACAGAAGGGAAGCATATCTTACATAGATGGAAGGAATACTGCAGCGAGATGTATAATGACCCAAGAAAAACCAAAAACAGAACAATAAACGAATATGAAAAGGAGCCAGAACCCACAAAGGAAGAAGTAAGATACGCAATAGAAAGTTTAAAGAAAGGTAAAGCCCCAGGCAATGATGGCTTAACAACTGAAATGATACACGCAGGCGGCGAGACCGGAATCAAGATTTACCACAAACTCTGCTGCAAAATATGGGAAAGCGGTACATGGCCGGATGAATGGAAAAAATCATTATATATACCCCTCCCAAAAAAAGGCGACCTTCAGATTTGCTCTAACTACCGAACTATAGCACTTATAAGTCAAGCAAGTAAAATAATGCTAAACATCATAATGCAAAGAATCAAACAGAAATTAGAGATGGAGATAAATGAAACACAGGCTGATTTCAGATCGGGCAGAGGAACAAGAGATCACATTCTTAATATGAGATTGATCATAGAAAAGTGTAGGGAATTTTCAACTGACCTGCACATGTGTTTCATAGATTACTCAAAAGCGTTCGACTGCGTCCAACACCAGCAACTATGGGAGATAATGAACAGCATGGGTTTCCCAAGACATCTGATTCATCTAATAGAGGAACTTTACCAAGATCAAAAGGCTGCAGTGAAGTTAGAGGACGATCTCTCAGAGTGGTTTGAGGTACAGAGCGGAGTAAGGCAAGGGTGCACACTCTCCCCATACCTGTTCAACATCTACGCTGAAAGTATAATGAGGAACGTGAGAGAAGACATACACAACACTGACTACCACGCTTTAAACATAGGTGGATTCCTAATCCCGGAACTACGCTACGCAGACGACACAGTACTTCTTTCAAACGATATAAAGGGATTGGAACAACTAATCAAGAACACAAAGAAATATAGCGAAGCACAAAATTTGTATTTAAACACGCAGAAAACAAAAATCATGTCAACAGATATAACAACACAACAACCAAAAATCAGAATAGACAATACCGAGATAGAATGTGTGGATAAATTTGAATACTTAGGAGCAAACATGAACGGTGCAGGAGACTGCATGGCAGAAATAAGGAAGAGATTGGCAATGGCATATTGCAAAATAACACGGCTGAAAAACATATGGAAAAACAACAAAATAGAAACGAAAGTGCTGATGTTACGAACTTTTATTTTTCCGGTTGCGACATACGGCTGTGAAACATGGACTCTAAGTAAAACAGCGGCAAAGAAGATCAACGCCTTCGAGCTGAAATGCTACAGAAAGATACTTAGAATATCATGGAAGGATAAAATCAGAAACTCAGATATTATAAACACACTGAATATTCCAGAGTGTTGGTTACTAAACACAATAACAAAAAGAAAACTACGCCTGTTTGGTCATATAAAGAGACATAACTGTTTAGAAAGACAAATAATGGAGGGAAGAGTACCTGGGAGAGGAGAAGGGGCAGACCAAGAAGACGATGGACTGACGACATAGATTATATGAATACATCGCTAGAAAATGCAAGCCACATCGCCCAAGACAGAGAGAGGTTCAGAGAGTTCATTGGGAAGACAACGTTCTGGAAGGAATACGTCACATGACACACAAATGCAATATTCATAGAAAAGTGTCTGAATTAATTCTGTACTATAGGCCTACCACCATTAATCTAGTTAGAATTCCTTATAGCTGCCCCTTACGTATATTCTTTTTCATATGTGGTCTCATATTCCAGAATTGAAAACAGTTTACATAATTATATAATAGTCATCCCTATATCATATTATCTCCAAAGGTTATCACCATCAGTGCATGATTAAGGTGTAAGCTACACAAGCTATAGCTTAAGGCCCCAACTTTCCTAAGCAATTGTCATATATACTTAAATATGTTGCAGCTTTATTTGTCCCAATGCCGCACGTGCGGAAAGCTTAGAGCCTTATCAAGTCTAAATCCGGCCCTGATCACCATTAAAAACAGAATTAGTTAAATAGGTCGCTCAATGCGTTACGTTCGTGGTACAATGAATATTCAATATTTCTAGCTGTCGATATTTTATATTATATACATATTGATGTTGCATTTCTACGCATGTGTCAATCTTCTCGGCTATGTACAGCATAAACACATTTCAAAATTATGTTTCGTATTAAAACTCATACTTACAAGAGGCAACGTGAAAGAAAAAGATAAATAGTTGATTGCAGCGGCCTGATACAGGATAGTTGAACAATGTACGAGATAGCTGAACTAAAACAGAGTATTGGGAATAAAGGCAATGATTTATGTATTTCCATATTGTCATCATCAAGAAATATAATTATTATAGTTTTAATATCATTTTAATGTTATAAAAACGTACGACATAAGTGTGTCTGTCGCAAATTATAAACACACAGTATACCCACTTCGTCTTGCCGGCAGAAAATATATGAATGACACAAAAATTTGCTAGTGGATATTTTACAGTTACTCGTTACCAATAATTTCAACCTCACACATTCAATACAGTAGCCAAATAATATGAGGATATAAATAACAATTTCTGAATATAAACAAAACGTATTAAGTTGTTTAAATCCAATTTATGTACCAAGTGTTCTCGATTCACATTAATCAGACGAATGGCGGGAGGGGGGGGGGGGGAGGTCGGACGCATAAATTATACCGGACTGCGCATGCGTGATATGGTGGACCTAGATATAAATAAGTTTGATAGGCGATAGAGGAAATAATTTACTGTGTTAAACATGTTTTGCTTACCGAGTGTCTCAATTCACAAACAACTTGTCAATCTCCAGGCTATAGTCTTATCCCATTGTTCTTACTTTCGCGGGTTTGTTTTTCTTGCAATCCAGCGCCTCCAGTATTGGGAGCAACTGTGGCATGTCTGTGTTTTTCTAACCTGGCACACTTGCTACTATGGCCCTGGCCTTTTTCTGGCCTTCACTGTCCATTTTTCACTTTGTTGCCATACCGTATGTGACCATTCGTATGTAAGGAGCTCGGACCAGAAGCTTCCTCAGTTAAGTTATTGCACTATTTTATTCTCATATATCACCATTACCTGCTCATATTTTACTCTTGCTATTTACTCTTTCTCGTCTGTTCCCGCCGTTTTTTGCCTTTTTCTACCCTCTCTATCGATCTCTCTATCGATCTCTCTCTCTCCCTCTCTCTCTCTTCCATCTGATCTCTCGTACCATCTCATTGTGCTTTTCCCTTACATTATGATTATCTGTAATATTCATCCTCTGTTGCCACTTTTGATGTAAGTATTTTTAACTTACTTTTAATTTATTGTGCCCTCCCTGAGTCCTTTAGTCCCCTCTCACCCCCACATTTTTCCTTGTGTGACGTGTATCCGTTTTATATACTTAGCTTGATAACACTTATACCTATTTTCGTTCATTTTGATATTTGTCTTATGTTACCCCAGCCACATATTTCATGTTTAGGGTTTTTACCCGACACTAGTATGAAGATTATGCAAGTTTTGAGAATAAAGAGAAATATGTAGTTGTAGCGAAAGACCTAGAAGATGCGTACACTAGAGTTAGTTACACCTATCATGTTAATATGCTAATGGAACACGATATTCTTCCCTGGATCATTCGCTGGATAGAAAATGTGCTAATATGTAGAAAAATTTGCTCTGAGGTGCGGATCCTGGACGTCTGAGATCAGAACAATAGCACCTGGTCTGCCACAAGGATCTCCTCTGTCCCCAGTGCTGTTTAATGTGTATACGTTACAAACCTCAAGCAATTGCAGAGTTCTAACATACGCTGATGATATCCTACTATGAAACATGGGCGGGTATCAAAGCAGATTTTATTCAACGCAGATGTAGCTAGCCAAGTAATAAATCGAAGTAAAGTCACTGTGAATATTTCGTTATCTATGTCACACTGTACACGTGTTGCTGAATTCTCTAGCCATGGGTGGCAACCTATGGCACACGTGCCACACTTGGCACGCAAAGAAATTTCAAATGGCACGCAGACTCTTCACATGTGATGAATCTGGACTCTTCACATTCTTCTTGATATGATATGTTGGCACTTTGAATAATTTGAAACCTTACGTTGGCAGACAGTTAGCAAAAGGTTGCCGACCCCTGCTCTAGCCAATTGATAGACTTTGTTAAAAACTGTGAACACTTCATTATCAAAGTCACACCTAATAGTTCTGTTTCCGCCCTATTCGACTAGTTGGACTAATAGAAACTTTGTGAACTATTGTTTTAAGAATAGACGATTAGAGACCAACCGTTGAACTGCAAACGAGTTAGTTAGACATTAGTGATGAATAACTAAAATTGACATTCATCTTGATGGCGAAGAATTGTAGGCGGTTCACCTATTTGTCCAGAGATACAACTGAGCTTTTGTGAGTATCAAATAAAATGTGAGAGACATATGTCGCATTCTAGATTTCTGTAGCGTCCTCTGTTATGGACGAAATTTTTAATTAAAGTTAACCATTTATGTGAGGAGCTGGTTTCTCTTTCTTCTTCTGAGTTTAGGTAGTTAAGGTTTCAGATGAGACCAGTCATACCCAGTTTACAGGAAAACACAACGGAACATCACAAGAAATAATACATCCTATCTAGAAGCCACAATACAAAATTGATACGAAGAGAATCGTGGACCAAAATAAAGTCGATGAAAATAAATGCCCTCATGGGGGTGCAAAGGGAACGCATTGATCTTGGCAGACCCAGGGTTAACAGATAACCAAGATCCCAAAAATTCCTCCTCGTGGCGCACCCTGGTAACAGAAATACAGCGGCTCGTGCTGATTCTGGCTAAACCTTTTGGGGATCGTGTCCGTGAATGTGGAGGTACCAGATGGAAAGAGATTTGACCGCAAACGGACAGGCAATATATCTGACACCTCTGTGCCAATACATGCAGGAACACTGTCGACACACAGTGAAGCTAGTAAGTTCGGTAGAAGCATTGGAGGGCGGCCAATGTAGTCGGTACGAAGCAGACAGATGTCCGAATAAAAATAAATGCACAATGAGAACACTGAGAAAGATACACAGCGCTAGATGGCAGCGTCATGTGCAAAGAGCACGGGAAACGGTTCGGTGAAATTGGAACTAAAGCATTGTTTGCTCGAGACAAGCTTCTAGTTACCGGTGATCCCAGCCTGTGCCCAAATCTACTGTCGAGTCTTTCCTATACCGGAAGCATGCTTGCGGAGAGAAAAGGTTAAGTACCCGATGGGCACAGGCATAGCAGTCCGAGGTGACAAGCACTGTTCAGCTCTAGAACAAAACGCAAGTCCCTAACGTTCCTAAATATGTGTACGGATTCAGACTTGGACGAGGGGCTCACGAAGCTGGTGAGCAACGCTTCGGCTAAGAAGGCGAACGAGCCCAAGCCCAACTCCTCTGTCAAGTTCTTCCTAAACCGGAACCAGACTTTAGGACGAGAAAAGGATGGAGAAAAGCAATGGAGCGGAAAAAAAAACACAATGCCCTCATGATAATTATTATATACATAAGAAGCTTTAAACCCCTTCATTAGATTAGTCAACACGTTAAATAAGTCATGTCATGTGACGTATTCCTTCCAGAACGTTGTCTTCCCAATGAACTCTCCGAACCTCTCTCTGTCTTGGGCGATGTGGCTTGCATTTTCTAGCGATGTATTCATGTTATCTTTAATGTCGTCAGTCCATCGTCTTCTTGGTCTGTCCTTTCTCCTCATTCCAGGTACTCTTCCCTCCATTATTTGTCTTCTAAACAGTTATATCTCTTTATATGACCAAACAGGCGTTAAATAAGTAGCCTTTATTATTACATTGGTGCCTTAGCCTCTTAAACCTGTAGATAGAAAATGTAATTCATTATTACACACGCGCAGTTAAGAAACCCTGGGGTCTAATGGTGACCGAAGGGCAAACTAACTGCTGCATATTGCAATGACGTTTACTATTGCACATACGAGTGACAACACATGCAATTGACAGCTTATACAGCAATTTGACCTATCAAGTATTTTTAGACTATACGCCTTTGAATGCAATATAACTTGACAGTAACATGTTTATTGCAACATCTTCTTCTTCTTCTTCTGCGTTCGTTCTCAAACTCATGCAGATTAACAGGATGTAGTCTGGAGAATGGAAAGCGTTGTGTCATGGTTTACAGCATCACTCTGATATCTGAGCCTTTCGGAATGACACATCCGACTTCAGCATGGCTTTGGGTCACTGACCCTATATGGGATGGGACAGCCAACTCCATCCCATAATCTCCTTAGTCGCCTTTTACGACATGCGTGGAAGGTAAACAGTGTTGCTATTCTTTGCTCCCCTTTCGGGCCCCGGCAACACACGGGCGACTGTAACATCTAAAATTTAACCCCACTTATTTGCAATAGACCAAAACTTCAAATAATTTTGCCTCCATGCACAATCCAGAGCAAGTATGAACTAAATGATTAAAAGTATTTTCGCGTCGGATAAAATCTAATACTGTATTGAATGCCAAGGATCTTTGCAATCAAGAATACGGTTTCTGAGAATTCGATTGAATGTGGATTAAGAATTTATGAACGGACTATAATACATTCATTGCTCTTATGACTTCCACTGAACGGTGATCGTCAGAAATTATACTGCCAGATAGTATAGTATGAGAGAATTGCTCCTCGTACTTAGACGCACGTCAAAACTCAAAATTAACCACGGTTACACATACTTGACTTTTTCGCCGCTGTCGTCGTTGTTGTCGACATAGCCACATGCGCTCACGAAATGTGCATTATAGGAGCATGGTTATTTATGAAACTTTCTTAACTATAATTTCTAAAAATAGTAATCCATTTATCTGTGAGAAGGTAGCTCTCAACACACAGTGTATTGATGTAATGACATTTAATCCATCTAATCATGAGAAGGTAGCCCTTGACACATGTCTGTGTACAGACGCAAACAAATCCTTCACCTTATTCCTGCCTGTTAGCACGGTAACATCAGTGGTGTGAGGCGTTGCTCAAATATTCACGTCGAGTTTAATGAATCGGTTACACATATTAATTTAATCCATAGGCCTATGCTGTATAATTAATAGAAGTTATAGACTGTCGCAAGATCTATGTGGGACATTCTGTGTACCTTTTATAGCTGTACCCGATTATGAAAATACAAATTTAGTAACAGATGAATCTCTAATATTTTAACACAGAGTGCGAAATAATGTTATGGATACTTTTATTACGTTAAATAGTAGAATATTTATTAAATTGTGACCGCATGTTCATATTTTCATTGTAAAAGGAAAAAAAATGTCTTCTCCAGGAAATATGATTGCAGTTTAAATTGTATGCCTACGACGACTGCTACACTGCAATTATGACATCATATTTAGTCACATGTTTTGGTATAGCAAAAAATAAGTAAGTCTTCATTTGTTATTATTATGTTTTTATGTTAAAATTATATAGAAACATTGCTATATAAATAAGAGATCTTACCATTCTGATGCCATCCATTTAACTGTGAGTAGGTACTTCTAGAAAGATAGTGATGATGATTATTATTATTATTATTATTATTATGTAATACGTTCAGCTGTGAGGAAGGTAGTTCTTGACAAATAGTTATGATAATGACGTAATTTATGTAGCTGTGAGGAAGGTAGCTCTTGACAAATAGTTATGATAATGACGTAATTTATATAGCTGTGAGAAGGTAGCTCTTGACAAATAGTTATGATAATGACGTAATTTATATAGCTGTGAGAAGGTAGCTCTTGACAAATAGTTATGATAATGACGTAATTTATATAGCTGTGAGAAGGTAGCTCTTGACAGATGTTGTGATGATGAATTCCATTAGATGTGTGAAGGTATCTCTTCATATATAGTGTGATTATGTAATCAATGTAGCTGTAAGAAGGTAACATTTGACACATGTTGTGATGGTGATGATATAATACATTCAACTGTGAGAAGGTAGCTCTTGAGAAATATTGTGAAGTTGTATTCCATTTAGATGTGAAAAGATAGCTCTCGACAGATAGTGTGATTATTAG
Source organism: Meghimatium bilineatum (assembly GCA_034231615.1). Classification (NCBI taxonomy): domain Eukaryota; kingdom Metazoa; phylum Mollusca; class Gastropoda; order Stylommatophora; family Philomycidae; genus Meghimatium; species Meghimatium bilineatum. Next base: position 46,820,085 of record CM067304.1, read on the forward strand.
GGCTCGGATTTTCATGAAATGTCATATTTTTTTCCTGAAGCATATTTTCAGTTTTAAGTTAATTTCTACATGTTTCAAGCATTTCTGAACAATTTTAAGCTGTTTTTATTTGTCATATAAATGCAGATTTTGACCATAATTTTGATGAGGTCATATTTTGCCTGAAATTGGAGATTCAGGTCATATTTTGGTCATATTTTGCATATTTTCTGGTGTACTCAACGTTCTGGTGTACTCCGTTTGCTTATCAATGTTAGCACATCTTAAACTATGTTTAGAGACAAATTGTGAGGATTGGCTATATTTCTGAATGTGTGTATTAGTGAATATGCATGTGTGTCTTTCATGCGACTGTAGGGAAGGGAAGACATCAGTCAACTCTTTGATGTCAGTCGGCATCTGGGAATCAAAAAGGGAGTGACATCCGCTCAATACTTCAAAAGAATTTTCTGGGTTTTGTTTCGAACGTAAATTGTAGGAAACAATTTCAAATGTTTCAACGTCAAGAGCGAATATTCCTGGATTTGTTAAAACTTCCAGTTTCAATTTAAACCGTTTGGCGCCCATTTGTATGTTACAATTATTAATTTGCCATTTGCAACAGTGACTACATGATCTCGTGCTCTAGCTCATAGTTATATAATAGTCTTAATAATAGTGTTATATTTTATATTGTTTATGGTTGATTCACTGGAATAACTTTGTTTTACAATGCCTAAAGTGTCTAATTCTAATGGTGCAAAGTTGCGTAAATTTGTGCAGGAATTTGGTTCAAAAGTATTTAAGTACCGATGGAGAAATATTGTACTGTACACTGTGTGAGGTCAAGGTTACAGCTGGAAAACGGCTTAATGTGCAACAACATTGCAATACTTCTAAACATATGAAATGTTTAAGTAGACTTTCTAAAATGGAAGGAAGACAAAGTTTATTACTTGAAAAATGTTCTGCTACTTCCTCTTCTTCTTCGGGAAACACAGAGACCGGTTTTTATAAAGATTTGTGTCATATGATGGTTTCATCAAATATCCCTTTAAATAAATTGCAAAATCAATATTTCCGACAATTTCTGGAGAAATACACTAGCCAGCCTATCCCAGATGAATCTACTTTAAGGAAAAATTATCTCTCCAAATGTTATGAGGACATGTTAAATAAAATTAGAAATTCTATTGCAGATAACAAGATATGGGTTTCCTTAGACGAGACTACTGATGTAGATGGCAGGTTTGTCGCAAATGTTATAGTTGGAACTTTAAAAGATCAACGAGGAGAAAAATTTGTCCTTAACTGTGAAGTTCTTGAAAGAACAAATCATACCTCCATAGCTGTTCTATTTGATAATTCCATGAAGCTGTTGTGGCCAAATGGAATAGAAAGAAATAATATCCTTCTATTAGTAACAGATGCTGCTCCCTATATGAAAAAGGCTGCTAAAGGACTTCAAATTCTCTACCCGAAATTGATCCATATTACTTGCCTTGCTCATGCACTGCATCGAGTAGCTGAGGAAGTTCGAGGTAATTTTCCTGATGTAGACAAGCTTATTTCAAATGGGAAAAAATATTCATCAAGGCTCCTCTTCGAGTACAAAAATTCAAAGAAGAAGCTCCTCAACTACCACTTCCTCCACAACCTATCCTTACACGTTGGGGTACATGGCTGGACGCTGTAAAGTATTACTGTGACAACTATTCAACACTAATTAAAATATTTAATGCCCTAGTCAAAGACGACGCAACATCAATACAAGCAGTGCAAAGCTTATTTTCTACCAGACTATCACAAAATCTGACTTATATAAAGTCAAACTTTTCGGCAATTTCAAAAGCAATAAAACGTCTGGAAAGCGAAGGGACTGCACTTTATGATGCATTAGATATTGTGAAACAAATTCAAACAGAAATAAATGGATCACGTGGTGAAGTAAGCAACAGTATTAAAGTAAAATTATTAAGTGTTCTTCATAGAAATTCTGGTTATTTCTCATTGTGCAAAATTGCAGACATACTTAGTGGTAAACATGCAACATTTCAAGAGGATGAACCTGAACTTTCAACAAATGATCTGACATTATTTAGATTTGCCCCTGTGACATCATGTGATGTAGAACGAAGTTTTTCAAAATATAAAACAATTCTCAGTGACAATCAACGATCGTTAAAATTTGAAACTCTAAAAATGCATGTTGTTGTCGGTTGCAATTGTACAAACAATGAAAACTGAGGAATAAATGTGGTAAGTGTTTTTATACATGCTTTGTTAAGTATTACTACTATGTAGGTACTATGACTACTATGTAATGCGTAAAACATGCACACAATAATAATTTGCTTTTTTTGGGTTCATAAATGAGAAAAACCTTATGGTCATATTTCGGCATATTTAGCATATTTTAGGTCATATATTGCCTTTTTTAGGTCATATTTGCATGCCATATTTCAGGATTTTTAGGTCATAAAAATCCGAGCCCTAGTGATGATGATGTAATCTATTTAACTGTTATAAGGTAGTTCGTGACATATGCTGTGATGATGTAATACAATAAGCAATGAGAAAGTAGTTCTTGACACATTGTGATCATGTAATCGATTTACCTAACATTATCAATATTCATTCCACTACCTAAGAAGCACAGGGCTGTGGACTGTACAGAATATAGAACAATAAGTCTAATGAGTCGTTTAACTAAAATACTCCTCAAGATAACACATGAAAGAATTAAGAACAAGATAGAAAAAGAGGTCGATGAAGGACAATTTGGTTTTAGGAAAAACAAAGGAAATAGAGAAGCTATACTGAGTATCCTGCTAGTGATAGATAAATATGTAGAAGTCCAAAAAAAGTATCTATATTTGCTTCATAGACTACAGCAAGGTCTTTGACTGAGTCTAACATGAAAAATTAATCGAATGTCTTCAAGAAATATGCATAGATGGAAAAGTCATCAGACGGATTAGAAATATATATTGAGAACAAACTGCATCAATAAGGTGTGAAAACAGCTACTCTCCATACATAGAAATAAGAAGAGGGGTAAGACAAGGATGAATTTTATCACCAAGCTTATTTAATATCTACACAGAGAATATCTTTAAAATATAGAAGAAATGCCAGGACTCAAGATCAATGGGAAAATAATAAACAACCTTAGATATGCAGATAATACTGTTCTTTTGGCAGAAAGTGAACATGAAATACTAAGACTAAGATATCAAGGCAATAAATCAAGTAAAGAATATTAACTCTATATCCAAAAAACAAAAACCATGATAATCAGCAAAGACACAGAATAACAAGAGCTGAACATAAACATACATGGAGAGAAACTACAACAACTAAAACATTATCAGAGGTAAATGCATATAAGGTAAACAGGTTACTACAAAACTGTTAATATAAAATAATAAAATATAGAAAATAACAATAAAACAAAGAACAAATACAGTTGTCAACGTATCGGTCCAATTGTGACTTTTATCAAGACAACAAAAACAGTTAAGAACACAAAATAATAACGAATTTAACCAAATTGACTGGGAGAATGATTTCTCTCGTCAGAAAATCATCACCCAGTGACAAATCGAACGGAACACAATATTAATAAGTGCATATTGATGCGTTCAATATGTATAAATTATGAAATATAGTACTTTTGACACAAAATGTAATGATTTAATCTACTTAACAATGAGAAGGTAGCTCGTAATACATATTGTGATATATACTACATTTATCTGTGAGGAGTTAGACCTAGAAACATATTGTGAGATGTAATATATGTAGCTGTGAAGACGTAACGAGTGACATATAATGTGACGATGCAATGCATTTAGCTGTGAAAAGTATCTCTTGGCACATATTGTGATGTTATAATTTAACTTTGAGAAATTAGCTATTGGCACAGTGTGTGATTATGTAAGCAATTAGCTCTTCAAACATAGTGTAATGGTGAATCCATTTATATGTATGAAGGTAGCTTTTTAAACATATTGTGATGGTGATGATGTAGTCCATGGTATGTGAGAAAGTAGCTCTTGACACATAATGTGATGACGTAATGGATTCACCTGTGAGAAGGTAGCCTTTGACGCATAGTGTGATTATGAATCCATTTATATGTGTGAAGTTAGCACTTGACGCATAGTGTGATTATGAATCCATTTATATGTGTTAAGTTAGCACTTGACGCATAGTGTGATTATGAATCCATTTATATGTGTGAAGTTAGCACTTGACGCATAGTGTGATTATGAATCCATTTATATGTGTGAAGTTAGCACTTGACGCATAGTGTGATTATGAATCCATTTATATGTGTGAAGTTAGCACTTGACAGACAGTGATGATGATGATGTACTTCATTTAACTGTGAGAAGGCAGCTCTTGAGACATCGTGTGTTGATGTAATCTATTTTGCTCTGAGAAGTAAGCTCTTGACGCATGTTGCGATTATGCAATCCACTTAGCGGTGAGAAGGTAGCTCTTAACACATATAGTAATTATGTGATATATCTAACCGTGAGAAGTTAGCCCTTCATACATTGTGTGATAATATTATCAATTTAGCTATGAGAAGGAAGTTCTTAACACATATTGTAGTAGTGTAGTCCATTTAGCTGTCAGATGGTAGCTCTTTACAAAGAGTTAGTTAGTCGTCGGATCATCATCACTGCAAACTGGACACATCCATAGTTGCTCCGATCTCTCCTTGAGTGTATCCGCCATCACACTTCTGCTGACAGTACCGGTCCTATGCTGGTTGACCATCATTCTTCTGCGCCCTACAAAATGTTCACCTCTAGCAACACCGCATTTCAATCCCTGATCTTTAATCCTAGCCATTGAAAAGGAATCATCATCCACATTAGTCTCACTCTCGCGTGTTATATCTCTTAAGGAGTTCAAAACGTCAGCGCGATCCATTGCCCCATCGCCCTTTGCCACAATCGCACACGATGCCAGTTGATCCGCTCTTTCATTGCCTCGAACGCCCACATGTCCCGGCACGAAAATAAATGTAACCGCTTTCAAGCTCGCATTTCTCAAGGCCTCAATCCACTGTTCGCGAACGAGACCCACTTGTACCTTCTTAATCATACTCATAAAGTCACTCAATATGCAGACCTGCGTTACTTTCTGTGTGCGTAGCCACTCAAATGCCTTGGTCACCGCCATAGTCTCCATGGTCATACTACTCGTAGTGACCGCAAAGGCACCACTTTCCTCCTTGATCGTTTTACTTGCGCACTGAGCTGTAAAGGCCCAAGCACTGCGAACATGCCTAATTACAGATCCATCAGTGTATATAATCACATCCCCCTCTTTGGTATTCTCACTGATTAAAGCCTGCACTTCTTTCTCCACAGCTGTGGGACACCATTCTCTACATTCCCTGCTAAGTGATATTACTACTCTCAAACAAGTTTCGAAATCTGTGGGTAGACCTATCCATTCCGCACCAGCTGCCACATCCTGTAATCGGCACACGCTTTGTATTACATCCTCAGCACGTCCCATCCACGACCTTCCTCTCTTGAGTCTGCTGCCTTTAACTTTCTGTATTTCGGAATGCAACGGGTGTTCCTTATCTGCATGTATTTGAAGGTACGCCCGTGCACGGCAATACTGTAATCTATGCTCAGCTGTTGGGCAGTCAAGTAGGTATCGCATAGCTCTTGTCGATGGTTCTCTTGTGCATCCCAGAATGATACGCATTGCTGCATTCTGGACTCTATCCAGTCTTTCGATCTGAGTTTGGCTAAGAGTCAGAATTGCCAGTGCATATTCCACCACAGCCACAACCAAACCCTGGTACAAAAGAAATAACAATCTTTGCTCACACTGCGCAGCAGCCATAACCTTCATTGCTGCTAAGCCTTTGCCTGCCCTTATGATAATGTGGTCAACATGTTCCCTGAAACTCAGGCTTCCGTCAAAAAACACACCCAGATATCTCATTGTGCTAGTTCTTTCTAAACTTTTCCCGGACAGCGAAACTTGTGGCATGGGTGTCTTTACCATGTGATTGTTCAAGGAAAACCACGTCACGAATGCCTTAGACGGATTAACCACTGCTCCCGTATCTCGACACCAATTTGTCAGTCTGTCCAGCTCCTTCTGTAGTTCCACGACGCACTCTTCTCGATTTCTGCCCTGTCTATACACCAGGATATCATCAGCATATGACATCGTTCTGCCAACACCTGTGATTTGATTGCCAGCGATATGTACTGTGTATACATTGAAAAGTACAGGAGATACCTGTGGCAGCCAGGGCTAATAACCGTTGGTGTAGATATCCAGTTACCACACTTAAGAACTACAACCCTGTGCATCAGGGCGGCGCCAACCCAACGCACGACAAAAGGATTAACTGCAAGATTTAACAGCTGGTGCATCAAGATATCCAAGGACACCCTATTGTACGCATCCTCAAGGTCTATTGCGACCGCACATGTCTCCATGCGCGAATCGAACCCCTCAAAAACATCCCGCGCAAATATGGCTGCATTTTGCCATGTCTTCTTTCCTGGACGATATCCTCCTAACAATGTTGGTAAACACTTATTTCTTTCAAGATAACACGATACCTTCCGGGCCACAATTTTTTCCAAAAGCTTGCCAATCGTATTCTGCATAGTTATTATTCTGTAGCCATGTATCCTGGTGTGGTCCTTCCCAGGTTTGTGTAGTGGAACTAAATAGCTGTGCAACCAGTCTTCTTTCACTGTGCCCTTTAGAAGGCTATTATTGAACATGTCCGCCAACTCTCCCAACTCCTCATCCGTTCTTCGACTAATGTCATCGTATCTAATGCCATCTGGCCCTGGTGCTGTATTTTTTGTACTTTTCAGTGCCTTCCTGATTTCTTCAACTGTGATTAGCATATGGTTTTCCATGCTCAAGTTCTTACACGTGTCTGTGAGCGTTTTCCTGATTTCTTGATATGCCTCCACATTTCTCTGACCAATTTGTGCAGTGTAGTGTGCCAGCAATGCCGCACCTTTTGTCTCGTCCGTCTTCTGCCAGACGGTATCGTCGCTCTGGAAATCGGCAATAGTCACGCGTCTTGTGAGACCATTCATGGATTTGTGTAACCGCCAGAACAATTTTTGTGACTTTTCGCGTGTGATCTCTTTGCAAAATTCGTCCCATTTTGACGCCTTTGCTGACTTTGCAATATCTTTGAATATTTGGACTAAGATATCTTTCTTCCGTTTCCATTGTGCGACCTCCATGGGCTGAGCCGCAACACGTTTCCGTGCCCTTTGCCATAGTGATACTGCTTTCCGTTTCTCGCTCCATGCCCTTTGAACCTCTTCGTTCCACCAGGGGGGCCTATCCCACACCAGATTTCCCACTACTTGAGCCTTACGTTTCTCTTGTCGAATTCTGCTCACAACATCCACTCCTCTGCGATCGTATTTAAAGGATCTTACCTTTGGCCTTATCTGCTTACTTTTGTCATTTTTTAAGAGAACAACACATGGGAGGTGGTCACTGCCATGATGCCCCAGCACGTCCCATTTGCAGATAGCCACAGAAGCTGATGACACCAATGCCAGGTCGATAGCGCTATCATCATCACCATCCCTGCTTGCTATCCTTGTTATACGGCCATCGTTAAGGCACACCAGGTCCGTATCTGTCAGGGCCTCCTCAAGTTCTCTTCCGTTTGTTCGAAGCACTATTGCCCCATGATGTACCTTTCGCATTGAAGTCACCACAAAAGAGTATCTGCTTTTCCTGTTCCATTATCTCCCCTAGGATCTTCCAACCCTGAAGATCAATGCTCGTGTTGCAGGCATACACATTTACAATCATGATTGGGTGCTGGACCCTCTGGACCCTCACTGCCTGTAACTGGATATTGTTACTATCCCACTTGGACATATCAACCTCGCATACACTAAAACCCTCGCGTACTAAGATTGCCTGTTTTACAAAGAGTGATAATGGTAAATCAATTTATCTGTGAGAAAGTAGCTGTTGATAAATAGTGATTATGACGTAATCCATTTGGCTTTGAAGAATCAATTGAAACATAGTGTGATTAGGTAATACATTTATCTGTGAGAAGGTAGCTCTTGACACATAATGTGATAATGTAATCCATTTATTTGTGAGAAGGTAGCTCTTGACACATAATTTGATGATGTAATCCATTTAGATTTATTATGGATGTGCTGGGTGTGGTGAACTAATTATCTCCCAGCGCATCCAATGCTGAAACGTAAAATTGGCTGTAATGGTAATTGGTGAGAGCTGACCGTCTAATGATGTCTCGTTAGTGAATCTTGTGCAGTGTTTCAGTGAAGTTAGAAACCAGATTTTAAGTTCGCCCTGAAATAATTTCGAAATTATTCGATTACAGTCAGGTCTGATTTAATACATAACATTTGCATACTTAATTAAATATTTTAGTGCACAAATAGTTTAATGAAATCATATTAATATATACGGAAAAATCTGAGTAAACCGCGCAGTTATACACTAAACCCACCATATATCGATCTCATATGTTATCGGAGACTACTATCAAGGTTAGGAGTGATTTTACAGTTTTTAACTGATCGTTGATAATGTCGTGTGCTGTTTGTCTGTGGATGTTTGCTTATTGTAGATGTTTGTCTGTGGATGTCTGCTGATAATAGCTGTTTGTCTGTGCATATCTGCTGATAATAGCTGCGTGATCTTTTAGTGGTAGTCTGCAGGTAATTGTCTGTTCATTGTCGCTTTTAGGTGTAAACGACATTGTATCTAAATATATTTCCATGTTCTGTGTGTGCTGGAGAGAGAATACATTCTTTGATTTTATCGCATTTGTATGGAAACATGATACCACGTTTAAAAGTAGGGTTTGACGGGGATGGCGGTAAGCAACTTTTTTTAATTTTAATAACGAGCCTCATAGATATACTCAAAATAGATTATTTAACAATGGGTACATGCAGCTGCAGTGAGCTCAGATGTCATGGTTTAGAGAACATCTGCTCTTAATTAATTTCAGACGATTTGGCACTTCAGTATCCTGCATTCCTTGTTGATGACCCTTGAGCTTTCAGCACGTTACCATAATAACTGGTGTTGGTCATTAGTTTATGAAATCTTCGAATTGATATCTGCCAGATTAGGAACTTGAGATTTGGTGAGTTCTCAGAATTGTCAATGTAATGATATGTGAGTTTAAAGTCTACTCACACTATACATCTTGACGTCGGTAGTCCATCAATATGTCAAAAGATTCTGTTGAGTGTAATTTTGACACACTCGAAAATGTCATGTTTGCATGTCTCATATCCCCTGTGGAACTTCTGCGTGGCATGATAAGCCGCTTCTGCTCCTCACAATGATTTCATCATAACCAAGTAAGACATTTTTATTATCTCCCTTTGATGCCACATCGGAAACGTCGCTGACGTATGGCGTGGCCAACGACGTGGGAGAGTGGAGTGTGACATGGAGTGTAGACCATACCAGTACTACTACTAACTTTCTCCACGTAAAGTACAATAATTTGTGCAAAACAATAATTTGTGTTCGAATTTGTATTTAATTCTAAAACTATTCCTTACAAGCAAAAGAAGAAAATCTAGATAATATTTACGTATCTCATTCTGATGTCAGAAATAGATTGAAGATCGCTGTGAACGTGCACTATTTAAGCCTACTGCTCATTGAACAGTTACCATCCAGTTATCGCAGGGATCTGTTAGAATGAAAGAAAAAGAAATATAGTTTCATGTGTGAACATGATGTAGTTATATTTGTCTAGTGTCAGAAAAGGTAAAGAGAAATACTTTACAGTTGTACAAGTGAAGTTAACTAGAGTAGAAAATGAAACATGTATTGACGGTCAATTTTTTACAGATTTCCTGAAATATTAAAGATACCAGGTTACTATTTTGCAATCAATAGAATAAAGTAAAATTATTGTCAGATTGCAAAGAAAAGGAGGAAGACTATGAAAGACTTCGCAGAACAATCTTAAAAGCCAGGTAAATGGAACACAATATATGGAACAAAACAACAGCTCACAAACACATGCATATATTACACAATGGCATTGGATCAAAGAACATTAGCACATGGACCGCTGGATCAGCAACCAAGCAACAATCGTCAAGAGAGTAGTATGACTATGGGTCTCAGCAACATGGAAGTATTACACACGACAGCTTCTCATTACTCGAACAGACAGACAGATAAAAAGATATATATATATATATATATATATAGAGAGAGAGAGAGAGAGATAGAGAGAGAGAGAGAGAGAGAGAGAAAGAGAGAGAAAGAGAGAGATAGAGAGAGAGATAAGTAGATATATAGAGATGTGGTTTTATACAAGAAATGATGAACACTATGGACAAGTAAAAGCGTAATGATGATATCCTGCAAGAGCCTAGTTTTAAAAAAAAGAGAGCTTGTCGTTTGCATCACATTTTTGGACACATCATGAGGAGAGGAAAGATGGAACACACCGTTACAAGAGGAAAATTTGAAGAGCAAGAGGGATAGGGAAAGACCAAGAGAGAGAAGATGCTTGACAACCTAGCATTGTGGCATGGGAGAACATCGGTACCGGAAATGATTGACAGCACATGAAACAAAAGGCTGTGGAAATACATTCGAACTAACGTACAAGGCATGGAATATTAGAAGAAATAATTTACAGCACACGAAACAGAAGACCGTGAAAAAGGCATCATAACCCCTGCGGATATATATATATATATATATATATATATATACGGATATTATGTTATATGTTTGTTGTTAATGAAGATATGTCAAAACCTATACGGGATGTTTGTTGTTGTTGTAATAGTCCTTGTCTCGATCGGTCCGTTCTGGTGACTTTGTGTGCACGGTTTGAATGGCTTGATGAAATCGCATCTTTTTTTGGAGATGCGGTTAGCAAGTACTGAATAAGAACGCGTGTTTAATAGTTGCTAGGCGATTTGGTGCCGTTGAACGGACTGGTTCAATTCCCATTAGTCTCAAGAATTTGTATGCCCCTTTTATCTAATCCGATTCTCTCAACAGAGCAGCTTATCTCCTGCCGATAGTATCCCTAATAGGACGCAGACACACGTGTCTTCAAGTAATACTTCCACCGTCTCTGTTTTTGCTGTAAAGCGTCGCAGGTTTAAATGACAATCGGTTTTCTATGTTATGGTACGTGTGGTCGCCTATTAATCTGCAGTAATATTGCGACGTCTAAGAACGCTGCTAGCTACAGCAGTCCACCTTCTTCTTGGTCTTCCTCTGTATCCTGTGCATGCTATTTCCATTTTTATGTTGTTTGCTCTTGCTGCTGGCCAATATTGGCTCATTGTCATTAAGAGTCCAAATTATTTCAGTCTCTGTTTTTCAATGTATTTGATCACAGACCTTGTTCAAACAGGTTTTGTAATCTCTTCATTCTTCACATGATCTCTTCTGGTTATGTTTGCTGTTTTTCTTTGACATCTTATTTCACACGCAGTAAGCTTTCTCTTTTGTTGTAAGTTAATGTCCACGTCTAACATTAATAACATAATGTTGGTTTAAGAAATTGGTGTAAGTTAATCTTTACGTAATTGGCAGTTGAATTTATGTCTCGATGTATCTGTTCATTCTTCATTCGACTATAAAACTGCGAACAAGATATTAAAATTCTCGCCATTTTCAGTAATTGATCATTTCCACCGATCGAGCACACAGGTCCTTGGGAACATGATGTGATGGTCCGGTATTGACGTGCCCTCTTGAATGCATGCAAATGGTTACACAACTATTCCGCGGATGCATTCTAGGTACAAATAAGTATGGCAATATACTCTGTTCTAAGAATGGAGTAGGTCACTGTTTCGTATTGGTTGTTGGACGCGGAACGCATAAATCGAATGTTAAGCGTGCAATAATATAGTTCATTAGATCATAATACCATTCTTAATTTAAATCTAGTATTGCTAAGTGAAAAATGTCTATCATGATAGTGATGTTTGTTTGAAAATCAATGTTCATATAATAGTAGGGTTGCCAGAACCTTCGAAGCAGAAAGCGGGACAAATGGTACTTTTTTAGACGCGAAAGCGGGACACATCATGTACAGCATAATAGCCATAGGAAAAGTCAGAGATAGCACACACATAGACTAATTATTATTACATTATAATTCTAATACCTGTACCAGTAATTTTTTTAATTAATAAAAAAACATGTTTACCTTGATTTGCAGCTTCTTAAGTCGGTGTCGGCTGCATCTCATATTTGTCTGACTTCAGACTCTGAGTGAGAAGATCTTGTCGCTGGATTACGTAGTCATAAAACTCGGTGCAGCTAAGTTTATAATTAAACACACATTTCATTATTGCTTCAACAGTTGCTACGTGCAACCGATTTCGTTCATCTGTCCACTGCACATTCATTAAAGAAAATATTCTTTCCACATTAGCATTGTGTCCTGGAACGCTGAAGATGAATTCACATAAATGTAATAACTGGGAATACTGATCCGCACATTTACATTGTCTTAAGAAAAACGTCCATTTCTCCTGACATGATTTACTATTCCATCTATCTCCATTTTTACAAAGTTCTAATTCAATAAACTCTTTCAAATATGTGAACTGATCAAACAACAATGAATCATCTATTGACACACCTTTGTCTTGTAGAAACATTAATGTTCCCTGAACTGCAGTCCATTCTGGTTTAGAGTCTAGTAGCATCCAAGTAAAGATGGTGGAAAATTCATTCAAATGCGTCATCCACTTTTGCAAATAAGCGGCCGCTGTTTCATAAAATTCATCCACCTCAGCATAAAGTTTCTCAATATCATCTGTAGACACTTCATTTTCTATTCTTTTAAGAATAGACTTCACCTTTATAGGAATAAATCTTTCTTCTTTACGTTCATTTATTAACCTGAGGGTATCCTTCAAAATTACTGCTACCTCTATTACACTGATATCAGTCTTTTCCAACTTAAGTATTTGTCTTTCAAACACGCTCATCTGACTATGGACAAACCATAGATATGGCACGCTTAACGGATTTTGAAATAATGTTAGCAAAACTTTAGGTGCTTTTTCTTCAGATAAGAAGAATGATTGCAGGGCGTCATACAATTTTAATACTCTGTCTACTGCAGCTAAAAGTGATAACCACCTTGTTTTTGTGTGTGACAATAATGCATGATACTCTAATTCCACGAACTCACAAAATTCTTTTAATCGTACAGTATATATAGAGAAGTAATTGAATAATTTAATTATTGTTGTTTCCACATCAACACTCAAAACATCGGCGGCTGTCTTTACAGAATTATGAATGATATGAGCAGGGCATCCAATTCCAAGAAGATTTTCATTAAGTTCACTTTTCAATCTCGCGAACACATTGTTGGTGCCAGCACGCCGTATTCCACCAAAATTACAGTTTGCATTATCGCCACAAAACGCAATACACTTGTTCTTATCAATGTTGTTTTCTTCTAAAGCCTCGATACAATACTTGCTTATTTCAGAGGATGTTTCATTTGGTAAAGAACCCAGTTTAAGTAATTTTACAGTCATACCATTCGCTGGAGTGAAATACTGAACAATTAATGGGAATATTTTTTCAGCATTGTGATTACTTGCGTCGGTAGCAATACCAAAGTAGTGTACACCAGCAAGTTCATTACACAATTGCCTCGTAGTGTCAGGTGCTAATACTGACTTTACTATTGCTGTTGTTTTAGTTCTTCCGAGCTCCACATTTTGTGCAGTTTGAGAATCTTTAAACAGTTTTGAGTTTAGCTTAGTTATGCAGTCCATTGACTTGAAAGACATATGATGTTTTACAATATGATAACACATTGTCAGTTCTGTCGCTGCCACTAATTTACCTTGCTCTGACGATTTAGTCAAAAAATAATTGTCCATAGTACGTGAAGTGTTTGCAGAATACATTCTAGATTTGTGTTTTACACTTCCTATATGTTTTGTTATGTCAGTTCTCCCACCATGCGCGATAGAAATGTAACATTGACATATTTTGCATTCTGCTTCATTCTCACTTCTACCTTGTTTTATGAAAGACCATTCTTCCGAATAGTTTTCTTGGAAAAAACACTTTCTCTTCGGCATTTCCAAATAAAAATAAATCCAAAAAAAGAATTCACAAAATTAGAATGCTCAATTAAAAATGAACAAATTTAATATTTCACAACCACCGGTAACAACAGACTGGATTCCTGGAAGCAACCTCCAGCCTCCAACACATAAAGAAAGAATGAAGCCAAAATTTCTTCTTGCTGCTGGTGAGGATGGCGCGATGTTGTTGAATGAATTATTAGCGCCTACAGGAATACGACAAGGACAAAAGCATGCAGATTGTCACGTAGGCACAGATCACGTGAGCGGCGGTGAGATGGGTAGAGTAAGGCTCGGCGCCTCGCGAAGCCGAAGACGTCATCTTTTGTAAATTTTTAAATAATACCGCCTTCCGCACTAACAATTTTGTGCTGGATATTCTCAAATTTATGAGTTGTATCTTCAAACTTTATTATTAAACAGCGATAGCGCAGGACTCTACAAATAGACGTTTCGGACTAAGAAGCTTCATTTGTAACAAAACTCAAACCAATAATAAATAATTTAAGAAAATATTAAAATTTGTAGGTGAAAAATTTGGCTGGATTAAAAAGCGGGACAAATTGCTGTCCCCCAGACCCTTAGGCGGGACAATTAATTTTTGATGAAAAAGTGGGACAATCCGGAAAAAGCGGGACGGATGGCAACCCTATATAATAGGCATATATCTTTAACATCCCCTGATAAATTACTACTATATCTGCTGTTATATCGTTGCCCATGCGCAAAGAGATTTGGGGGCAACCATTATAGTTCCTTACACGGTGTAAAAAGTTCTTAATAATTAATTATGTTATTGTTTTTTAAATGTCATCAGCTGCATAAAACCTGTTGTGGCGAGTAATATATGGGTGTGGTTTGAACCACTTCAATCTCGCAATGAGCAGAGTATAGATATATACAAGTCTAACAATAGATCTATGTAACTATGAAAATATATCTATACAAATCTGACAATAGATCTGTGCATGTCTGACAGTAGATATGTGCTTATCTGAGAATATAACTATACAAGTCTGATAATAGATATATGCAAGTCTGATAATAGATATACGCAAATCTGACAATATATCTATCCAAGTCTTATAATTTATTTACGCAAATCTTGCAATAGATCTATCCAAGTCTGATAATATATTTACGCAAGTCTGACAATAGATTTATGCAAGTCTCTCTCTATCACGATAACACTAATACATACACATACACACCTACCACAGAAGATCTAGACAAGAAATACATACACACCTACGATAGAAAATCTAGACAAAAAATTCTAAATATTTGGCAATCTTCATACACACCTACGATAAAAGATCTAGTTAAGGAATTCTGAAATATTTGGCAATCTTTATTATTTTGCTGTTCCAGAGTGCAGTCATAGCACTGGTTTACAAAAATAAATGTTATTTAAAGTTGACTATATTTTTTTTTTACTGAATTAGGAGCATTTTGTGCCACTGAAGCCAAAAATGACATCCATTTTTCTCAATCAGGTCAGGTTTTTTTTTCTAAATTGATTTAAAAAAATTATAATCTCTGACTATAGCCTTCTATTCATAACTACATTTTGGTGATATTAGTAGTTGATTTGTTTTACATTTCTCACATAAAAAGTATTTAACAGAATGTATTTATTAAATCTTGCAAACATGGAATTATATAAATGAAGAGAAGACATTGAAAAAGGTAAGGACATGTAAATTATGTCATCCCTAAGCAAAATTCAAGACATAAACTTCAATTTCTTCTACTTTCTCGAGTGCTCAGCAGCAGGGATCGCTCTCTTCAGAGTCCAGCAGTAATCATCCATCATTACTGCATACCAACATCCTTGATACCTGGTCTCCATCTCTTTTATGTCCTGATGGAACCTCTCTCCCTGCTCGTCACTCATTGATCCAAGATTCTCGGGAAACCGATCCATATGCGAGAATAAATAATGCACTTTTATGCTCATGTTGCATCCAAGGTTTTTGAAAGCAGTCAGCATATTGTTGAAAGCTTCTTCATAGTTACTGGCTTTGGTGTTGCCCAAAAAATTCTTCACTACCAGAACAAAGATATTCCATGCATCCAATTCCAATTTGTTCATTGATTTTTCAAACTCAGGATCTCTGATGAGCTGATGAACTTGAGGACCATCAAAAATGCCACCTTTCAACCTCTCTATGGTTAATCCTGGAAAAGCGCGGCACAAGTAAGTGAAGCAGCCACCATCCTTGTCCAGTGCTTTGGTGAACTGTTTAATCCAGCCAAGCTTGATATGCAGCGGTGGGAATAGTATCTTGTTTCTGTCTACCGGAGGATTGTTGACGATGTTCTTTGATCTACCCGGTACTAATTCTTCTTAGAAAGCCAGTCCTTCTTGAAATAGTGCTGAGACCTGTCCCTACTATCCCACATGCACAGAAAACAGGGGTACTTTGTAAATCCAAACTATTGTCCCAATAGGAAATATTCACCATCTTCAAATCAACACAAATATACCACTCGTGCTGATAATAAGAAACGTTATCCAGTACATACTTCACCGGTTCATACTTCTCCTTCAGTGTAGTCGAGTGAGCAAGGGGTACATAAGCAAACTGATTGCCATTGTGAAGCAGAACACATTTTAGTGATCTCTTGCAGCTGTCAATGAAAAGTCTCCAATCTCTGGTTTCATAATGTTGCACTTCAAGCTTCTGCAGAAGGTGAACAATATCTGTACAGTACACCAAGTCCTTCTCTTCAAAGAAAAAAATGGAGGAACTCTTGATGCCTTCTGGAATAAAAAGTGATGCGTGTACTGTCAGATGGAGCAGAAGATGTTAGGCTTATTTCTGCAAGATCTTCTAGTTGAAGCCATTTGAATCACTTGAAACCTTAAAAAAATACCCTCACAAAATTAGCAATACTAGTAAGTTTAAACATGTGAAATTTTCATAAAAATATATTCCAAGATAGATTAAGAAATTTTGCAATATATGACATGAAAATATCCGTACATGTGACAATAAAATACTTGCTTTCTATATCATATGTCCTTTTAAAGAGGAAAAAAACACTTTTGATCAAATGTGTGGAAATCAGTTGTTGTTTTACTGATTGATTTGACATGGAATATGACCCACCTATAAAAGAACATCAAGTGGTGCTAGATAAAAAAAACCTGACCTGATTGAGCAAAACCAATGTGATTTTTGGATTCAGCACAATAAAATTATCCTAAATCTGTAAAATTTACATAGACAGCAAATTTGATGTTGAACAGTATAGCATTCTAATACTTCTCTGTTTTGTTAAATGTTTACTATTTTATCTTTCAGGACAGGTTACGTTACATCAAGGAAGTGTGTTTTCACCACCATCATTGGAGTATGTACCATCGCCACTATTATCTTTATTTACTACATTAACTCCCCTCACATGTTGTACCAAATCATGTACACACATCTGATAGGCAATGAAAGTATTGAAAGTATCAATACGACATATATAAATGTACATGAAATAGAAAGTACATCACTATTCACAACACAAGTCAGTACAAGAGGAGGCCAAAATTTACAGACAATTAATTCTACTAATAGCAGTAATACATCAACAAATTTGAACTCAATTTCAACAACAATGACGTTCAGCAAGACACTTGTATACTGCAAGCAATCACCATATACAGAGTGTGTTTCACCAAACATCACGGCCGCCAAGAACAAGACATTCCGAATATCATTTTTGAGACGCCCAATCTGGCTCCCCTTGCTTAGGTTAGATATGGAGAAATGTCAATTAAATCAATGCATAATCGATGAAACACCTGTATCAAATGAGACAGACGTCATTTTGGTATATGGTGTAGGTTTGAAAGATACTTATCAGCCGCCAGAGAAAACGGGTTCACAGATACTTGCTACTGCATTCTGGGAAGCACCTCCTCATATCAACTCCGATTTCCTCAATTGTAAGCGTAGCTACAATCTGTTTGGCTGTATGTCATGTGTAGGCTTAATATAAATACATGTATGCATATTTATAACACTGTTTTGTATATATAATTTACAAGAATGGTTCGTATGCCGTTCATTGTCTTAATTTGTTGCAATCATCATCATTAAGTCCCGTCGCCGCAACAAAAGTTGACTGCAATAGACCTCCAACATCCCCTGTCTCTTGCCTTGGTGGTGCACTCTGCTAGACTGTAACCTGCTCATCTCGTGATGTTTCTCTTCCACGTGTATACCTGCTTACGTGTATACTTCCTGCTCACCTCTCTTCGACTTTACGCTCGAGTAAGGCCTGCAACAAAATGGCATGTGTTATAAAAAGTCAAAAATACTTTATTGATTTGATCTTGATTTCCTTTAATAGTTTTTGTTTCATACAAAGTGTTATTTGAACTTCAGCGTCTTTCTGTTTTACTGTTTCTGTGTAGGTTCCAGAAAAAATGCCTGTCTTGCAATACTTTTTGGTCTTCTCAGTATATGTCCTATCCATCTCCAACTCTACTTCTTAAATTTTCTATCTGTATTGTTCGCCGAGTGGTAATCAGGGTCAGGACTTCTGGTTTAGGGTGTAAAGAATATGGTAAATGTATTCTTTCCAGGCATGTCGTAGCAAGCGACGAAGGAAAGTTGGGGGATAGGCTGACAACTTGTCACATACCTGTAGAAAAATCATTCTTGTCACATCTTGTCTCAATTTCTTACTTTTGTCTTCTATCAAATCATCCATACGGATGGCGTAGAGATGCAGGCCAGCGGACATTGCACATTTGTCCTATTTTTGACAGACTTCCAGAAGACGGGAAATTATAGATGTACCAACGCTGCGGATGGGTTGACAAGTTTGACAGAATAATGATGAGATTGAGATGAGAGTCTTTTAAACAAGTTGCCGAAGTAGCAAAGAAGATGTATTGGAAAAAATTCACAGCAGACAAAGCATTACACAAGTTTTGGAAACTACATAGGTCAATGAAGCGTAGAGCAGAATCGAAACCCAGTACAAGTGTGAGGGAAAACACAGGGCAGACATTGATATCAGATGATATGAAAGGCACAGCTTTCTTTGATAGATATCTTCAACAAACTAATCAGGGTGACTTAGATCAGCGCAACGAAATGCTGCATATCCTGACATCCATCACAAAAGCCAGATTTTAAAGCCAAAGAATACCAGCTTGCAGATGTTAAGGAAGTGCAGCTAGCTATTAATCCGGGTCCGGATGGAATCAGGTACAGCTTACTCAAGGACATTGGGGAGAATATGCTAGCTAAAATAACAGACAATTATAATGCGAGTCTGAAAACAGGAGTAGTACCAGAGGAGTGGCTACATAGCTATCTTATACCCGTGCCAAAACCAGGCAAAGATTCTACGGACATAAAAGGTTATCGCATCATCACACTGCAGAATGTGTACGGTAAGATTGTGAATTGAATTGTTGCTAGATGCATAACTAGGGAACTAGAGATAAAAGGCGTTCTCCCAAATAACCTAGGGTCATACAGACACAGTCACAAAGGCAACAGTTCTTGCATATGAAGTTTATGAATGTTTTCAAAACAAAGAATAATCTGCAGTTGCAGTGATAGACCTGGAAGATGCATACAATAGAGTTAGCTACACCCATCTTATCGACATGCTAAGGGAACAAGATATCCACCACTGGATCATACGCTGGATAGCGAATGTGCTAATCTGTAGAAAAGTCGCTCTGAGGTGTGGATTCTGGACATCTGAGATCAGAACAATAGCACCTGATCTGCCACATGGATCTCCTCTGACCCAAGTACTGTTTAATGTGTATACAATGAGAATTGCTCAATTGCAAACTCCCAGCAATTGTAGAGTTGTAACATACGCTGACGATAACCTACTGTACAACATGAGTAGGAACAGAACAGATATAGCTGACAGTGTACAGAAAGGACTAGATCAATTGTCGATATGGTGCAGAACATACAACGTTGAGATCAATCCCTCGAAAGCAAAGGTCATCTGGTACTCCTTAAATAATAATCTTGCAATGATACACTGCTAGCTGTTGGTTGCATGGGCTCATTCATTGAAAGAGAACAGGACCTTAAATATCTTGGGATAATCATTGATAGAAGTCTCTCATTCAACAAACACATCACAAATATGATTCAGAAGGCTAAAAGAGGGATCAGTGTTATCAAGGTTATGGCGACCTTTGACATGCAGCAATGGGTACTTTTTCTGCTTCTGCAAGTGGTGGTGCTATCTGTAATAGATTATGGCCTCGGCCTACTAACTTTGTCACAGACACAAGTCGATAGATTGGGAAAAGTTCAAAATGAGACAATGAGAGCGGTACTGGGGTGTACTAGAGATACACCCATCTCTGCTATGAGAATTCTGCTTGATCTCCCCAGTATTAGAGTGCGACATCACGTAGCACAACTTAAGTTGTACCTTAAAGTGACAGAATACAACAGACACCCATTACACCAACGTCTAGATGAGTCAAAGGGAAAACGAATCAAGCGTGGCAGATCATGGATGGCAGAGGCAGAAGACACACTGCGAAGAGTATGTGAATTGGAAGAAATAAGAAAGGGCAGTGAATGGGTGGAGGTAGACACTGAGAAGAAATCACTGACTAAAGTAATAATACAATTAGATAAAGCGTGTCGAAAATGGACGGGAGTCAGAGCTCAGGATACAGTGCACGAACTCGCCCAACTACACTCGAAACCACAAGACATAATTATATACACAGATGGCTCTGTTAGCAGAAACACAAATAAAAGCGGTTGGGGTTTTGTTGCCTATAGAAACGGCGTGAAGTTGGTTGAGAAATCTTCAGCATATTCTACTGTCACATCAAGCATGAGGATGGAGATAGAGGGAGTTACAGCAGCTCTTAATTGGTTGATAACTGATACATCAGCACACTCGGTATTACTCACATACTCTAAAGCATGTTGCGCAAGAAAGAAAAGTGCATGCTAAGAAAAGAATGTTGGGACTTTTTGAACAACTCAGTTGTCCAGAGCATTACATGGATATACTGTCCTGGTCATGCTGGGGTCAGAGACAACGAGAGAGCCGACTTATTGGCAGGCAATGCTGCGATAGACGGCACATTGCTAAGAAGAGATAAAGCAGATTTAATAAAGGCAGTAATAAATTCATTTCGAGATGCAGATGATGTCAATGAGGTTGTGAACGTACACATACAGAGAATGTTAGAAATGGGAGTATTCAGAGGTGAGGGGAGGAAAAGTAAATTTTTTGGAAAGTCCCGAAGTTCACACAATCAACACCTGACCAGAACTATGAGTCTACATACACTGGGATGGCTGCTGGAGCGGAGGGCGGAGCACTTATGGGAATGTCCCACGTGCTGTGAAGCCAGTTTCTAATCAAGAATCAAGAATCTAGACATACATATATTGAGACGTTAGACATACATATAGTGAGACGTTAGACTTACATATAGTGAGACGTTAGACATACATATAGTGAGACGTTAGACTTACATATAGTGAGACGTTAGACATACATATAGTGAGACGTTAGCCATACATATAGTGAGACGTTAGACATACATATAGTGAGACGTTAGACATACATATAGTGAGACGTTAGACATACATATAGCGAGACGTTAGACATACATATAGTGAGACGTTAGACATACATATAGTGAGACGTTAGCCATACATATAGTGAGACGTTAGACATACATATAGTGAGACGTTAGACTTACATATAGTGAGACGTTAGACATACATATAGTGAGACGTTAGACATACATATAGCGAGACGTTAGACTTACATATAGTGAGACGCTCCTTCTGTGAAACACACCCCACAACAAAAGCCACCACAGCAAAAGACCTCACAGCAAACGCTCCACAGCATATTCCACACATTACTTAATCTATACACATATATCTTTACTCCATCTGGGTTGGAGGCGTCTGTGTATGAAAGGAAAATAGGAACATGTGTTACCAATATTTGTTAATTAAACATACTAACAACGAGACACACCGACAGACAACGTCTCGATTAAAAGCTTTCATCAGGACGAAAGACAACAAACTATTATTTCTGGTATCCAGCCGGACTCAAACGGAGATATGTAACTGATTTTAGAAATATTATTCCTTTTTATAGCCTCACTCCAAAATCCCATCTATAACTTTCTCTTTCCACCATTTCCACTCGCCATGTTATGTCTGTCTTCTTTGCTGGACCGTTCCAGGTTTGATCTTTCTCTTCCCGGTGACATGTTTCACTCTTTAATCTTTTCCTCCGTCCATCGTCACTCTACGTGTGCTGTCCTACGTTTAGTATAATACTTGTTTCGTTTGCTCTTCTTCTTCTGCGTTCGATCTCTGATAACCACAACGAGAATTCGTGTCTTCTTCTTCTTCAACGTTCGTTCTGAAACTATTGCAGATTATCAGGAAGTAGTCCGGAGAACGGAATGCGTTGTGTCATGGTTTACAGCATTGATGCATTATCTGCGTCTTTCAGCCTGACACGTCCGACTTCAGCATGGCTTTGGATCACTGACCCTATATTGGATGGGAAAACCAACTTTATTCCATAACCACTTTAGTCGCCTCTTACGGCATGCATGGAAGGTAAACAGTGTTGCTATTCTTTGCTCCCCTCTCGGGCCCCGACAACAAACAGGCGAGAATTCGTGTGACATTGTGAAGCACAGTGTACTGCCAAATAAATGAGGAAGATAAAATATAAGAAAGCTATGAGAAAGCTACGATCAAATGATGGTCGGTCGTTGTGTAAGTGTTGCCTCTGTTTTGTACATTCTTGAAAAAGACCGATCGGTTCGAAACGTTGAAAATGTCTTGTGTATTGCCATGTGTCTGTTTTCGTGTTTAAACCTCATAACCCCTTAGCGATAGTCCATCTTGTTCAAGTGAAATATTCAAAAACCTGTTTGATGTGAGTACTATTGATAAAATATAAGAACATTTTTTTTAATTGGGTACTTATCTCAGTGTGAGTACGGCTGTAGACCAGAATAAATAGTTTGTTGTCTTTAGCCCTGATGAAGATTCTTGGTCGAAGATGAATATTCACCGTGGATGATATTGTTAAAAGACTTTTTTAAAAACTGTTTTACTATTTTTAAAGATGAACAATAACCATGAACGATATCTTATGAGAATGTTAACACAGCTGTTTTGTTATTTTCAAAGATGAACATTCACCGTGGAACAACATAGTAGATGTTGTAATGTCATACAGAATGGATGCTGACGTTGTTGTACCAGTTAGAATGTTAAAATTTATCCCGCAGCCTGTGAACATGAGACCAAATTACTGTAAGTACAATCACAGTTCTTCTTCCTCTTCAGCATTTATTCTCAAACTCCTGCGGGATCTTTTTTCAAGCAGGAAAATTGTCCTCTAGACTCCAGGAGGAAGCAGTTCAGAGAAAGAAAATGTGTTGTGTCCAATCACAGTTAACTTCAGATACTACGGTCTGTTGACAGCGTCATTCTTCTTTGATAATAGGACTTATCCAAGCCTTATTTCATTGGTCTACGACAATAACACACGGATATGCTGTGTTAGTCACGGTGAATGAAGCATGGAGGACTAGTACAATATATCGGGCTTCTCTGTGATGGTCGGTCGCTGTGTAAGTTTGATGGTCTTATACCGGGTTACCACTTATACCCCGACAGGATCCTTCACTCTGCCCTGTCACGGGTGTGCAGCCTCTCCCGCCAGGTTACTCTCTCTACCACTCGGAGGTCTTCTCCCTCTAACATGGTCAAACTTGTCCTGACTTTCCACCCGCATAGCGCTGCTGTTCGTCATGTTCTACTCCGACACCTTCCCCTTCTCCAGTCGGATCCTGAGACGTCTGAAGTGTTCTGCGACCCCCTCTGGTTCCGTACAGACAGGACAAGAACCTCAGGGATCTACTGATCCGGAGTTATCTTAGACCTGACGTCCCCTTTCATTTTGGCACTGTCAGCTACAATCGCCCTAGATGCTACACCTGTTCGTATGTTACCCTGACCAGGTCCGTCATATTCCCCAAGGCCACCTTCTCAATTGAGGAGAGTTTCTCATTTGTGTCCCGGAACGTCATCTATGCCACCATCTACAAGCGCTGACGTACATAGATGAGACTGGTAGGAAGCATGCTGACCTTTTCTGCAAGCACCTACACAGCATCAAAAACCATTGATGCTATCCTGTGGATGCTCATTTCAACGGAACAGACCATCGGGGCACCCAGGATACTCAAGTCACGGCCATCAAGCATGCTTTTCCGACGACCGGACTCGTCTGGCGCTTGAGAACCGTTATATATACGAATTTGGTACTCTGAATCCTTTGGGAATGAATGAGCGCTTGACATACGCATAATATCGGGCTGTTCCTTCATTTCTCCGTCTCGTTTTCACATATATTCGGGTCTGTTTTTGTATACTTCCTATTTCTGTACATTTCCTGTTTGTGTCACCTGTGACCTCATTTCTATCCTTTCGGCCATTTCACTAGACATGTTAGCACAAGTTGTATCGTCACTAATTGTCGTTTTTTATTGATTTTGTGTGTGTTCCTATGTGTGTTTCGTGTTATTAAAAAAAAATAATTCATTATCCCACTTCACGCTTTACCTACGTATGTGGCTGCGTCTGTGGGTCTCACCAATGACCCACTAGACATACCACACATGTAACAGAAAACCTTAGTGAATGACATGCTGTTATATTGAGGTTATCTTCTTAGAGAAGCTTCATGGCACGCCATCTATACAATTATGCTTTTATTTTGTTGTTGAAATGTGTTTCATGTTTACCTGAATATATATGTATTTGGAGTTGGGAGGGAGCCAGAGATGTACTGTGCAGCACTGGGGAGGAGGAAACTGATAGCACTGTTTTTTCCTATGGCTAAAACCCATCATAGAGGCACAGTGACTCAGGACGTGACAATCCTTTTGACTTAAACATTTGGTTGCATGCCTGGAGCAATAGAGAAGTTCGGCATATCCAGTAGTCAATTGGTGGCGGGGAAATGAGCACAGTGAACCCTATCTTGGCTACAGTTGCTCGGAGCAGTGCATAGGTTGAAACCTACCTTTCTTGAGGTGTGATAGTTATTCTCTGGCTCTGTCCCGGGGTGGGCCGAAAATCCACAGATTTCCCAGCAATATAATGCCATTTAATGGCATTTGGTCAAAGGGCATGAGCCCATGGACCGCTGGATCAGCAACCAACCAACCAACCACGCTTTACCTGTTTGATACGGTTTAGTGGTTATTTATATCAATAGACATATTCTATCGAATGCCTTTTCCTGGTCTATAAATAGTGTTGATATTTTGAATGTATTCAATCGCTTTTTCACTTAGTTTTCTCAGTGTGAATAGTGCATCTCGTCTAAAATCAAACTGAGTGGGGCTCAGTTGAGGTTCTGTTATGACACATCGTACTATGACACATTCTGTTATGTTTCATATTCTTAGCCTGTATGATTCAGAATTCTTTTTATTTGCTTCATGTTTCCATATTGGTACAATTATTGACTTTTTACCAATCTGCTAGAACCTTTCTCTCTGATCATGATGTGCTGAATAATCTTGTCAACCACCGGACCCCCGATTCTCCGCATGCTCTTATCGCCTCGTTTGGTATATCATCTTCTGAAGATTTATTTCTCCGGCTATGTTTTAGGGTTTTTTCTATTTCCTGATATAGAATTTCAGGCTCCGTGTTATCCGGGTCTGTTATATAAAACTACTGGTATGTTCTCTATTGTGGTGCTTGGATTCTATAGTTCTTGGAAGTATTCTTTCCATCTAGCCTTTCTTACTGTTTTATTTGCTAAGGGTTTTCCATTCCTGTCATTAACAATTGTTATAGGATTGTAGGTCTCTTCTCTCACTCTCATTGCTTTGATACATTTAAAGAACTCCCTTGGTTTTGTCTTACATATGTCAGATAGATGTTTGTCGTAGTTGTTTCATGAATTAATTTTTGCTTCTTTCATTGCATGTTTGGTTTCATTTCTAGCTGAACAATATTTTAGATAGTCTTCTTGTCGTTTTGGATGTTAGCAAATCCTTGAAATACTGCTTTTTCGGTTTAATAGCTTCCCGTGTCTCAGCATTCCACCATGCCATTTTCTTGTCAGTCTCTTGTCTTCAAAACAAGAAAGAGTCGAATGTTACTAAAAAAATAGTACAAATTTTCCGTATATATGTTCACCAAGTCCTTCTCTAGTTCAATGTCTACACAGAATAATATTGGTATTTTCTTCATCTTCGAATGACAAGCAGTAAACTTTACAACAGGGCACACAGTTATGTAGTTACGTTCTATGAGTGGGACAATCAACAGGCGGAATGACGCTTCGTTGTGAGGGAAGTAGTACGTGTTGGGAAACCCAAGTAGGGCCTACAATGAAGTCAATCTTCTACGACTTTTGAAATCCTGTCTATGATGATGATGTTGATGATGACGATGATCTTGATGGTAATGATGATGATCTTGATGATGACGATGGTGACGATGATATTTATGACAATTATTATGATGTTGGTGATGCTGATGATGTTTATGATGATAACGTTAATTATGTTGACGATGATGATGATTGTGTTGATGATTTTTATGGTGATGACTATGTTGATAATGTTGATAGTGATGATGGTTATAATACTGGTGATGATGATGTTCATAATGATGATGTTGGTGATGATGATAATGATGGTGAAGATGCTGATGCAGATTATGTTGATGATGATGATTTTTGACAAAGTCTAAAATGTATCTGTATGTTGTCACCAGATGCAATAGCGCAGAGCAAAACTAGAACGGTTGTTTGGATTGCTAGTCATTGCAACACTCCATCTCTCAGAGAGGTTTACGTTAAACAGATGCAGGTTTGTACCATTCTGTGACCGTCTCTCCGTCCATCAGAGACTGAATATCACCTTCTGTCTTTCTATGTTTATCCTTCTTTTTTGTGCATTCGTTCTCCAACCTGCATATTAGATCCAACCTGTATGCTGTAACTCAGAGAATTGACTGCGTTGTGTCATGGTTTACAGCTTAACGGTAATATCTGTTCCGTTATGCCTAACACATCCAACATCGGCATCGTGTATGGGTCAACTGTCTTAGTAAGGTTTATGACTGAATCATTGAATATGATTTGGAAAGGTAAGATTAGTGTTACAGTAAAGATCAATTTATTGAGATCGGTAGAGATAAGTATACATTTGTATGGGATGTGAAAGTTGGACACTCACAGCAGACACGGAAAGAAGGTACTATGATGATCGGTTTACCTGCGCACTGAACTGTGAAGGCCACAGCACTGCGAACATGTCCAATCACAGATCCATCAGTGTATATAATCACATCCTTCTTCCTGGCATTTTCACTGACCAAATACTGAACCTCTTGCTCCACAGCAATGGGACACCATTCTCTGCATTCCCTGCCAAATGTTATTACCATTTTCAAACAAACTTTGAAGTCTCTTTGTAGACATATCCATTCCCTACATGTGCCACATCTTGCAATCTGCACACGCTTTGTGTGACATCCTAAGCGTATCCCCCATGACCTCCATCTCCCAAATTCGCCACCTTCAACTCTCCGTACCTCGGAATGCAATACGGTGCACGGCAATACTGCAATCTGTGCTCTGTCGTAGGACAGTCTAGTAGGCACCGCATAGATCCTGTAAATGTGTACCTTGTGCACCCAAGAATGATACGCATCGCTGCATTCTGGAATTAGTCCAGTCCTTCAAACTAAATTTGGCTAAGAGTCAGAATTGCCAATGCATATTCCACCACAGCCACCACAAAACCCAGGTACAAAAGAAACAACAACCTCCACCCACACTGCGCAGCAGCCATAACCAACATCGAAATCACCTGTGAGTGTATCTATCCAAAATTAGATATCATCTGTTTGTGTGTGTGTGTGTGTGTGTGTGTGTGTGCATGTGTGTGTATGCGTGCGTGAGCGTGTGTATGTCCACATTTTAGATGTCATTTCGGTGTGTCTATCCATGAGTATATGTAATCGAAAATATGTACTCACTGCGCAAAACTGAAATCCAATAGGTGAAGCTTCAAACAAGGTAATGAATATTTGCTAATTGTACGAAACACAAATAGGCACACAAACAAATCGACGTTTCGACCGAGAGGCCTTTATCAAGGATCACAAACACATTTAAATGAAAAAACAACAAGTATGGACGACACAACTTGCGTTCACAGTTGGTCGAAGTGATAGAAATGAGGTCAAAGGTGACACAAACAGGAAATGAACAGAAATATGAAGTATACAAAGACAAAGCTGAATACATGTTAAAACAAAACCGAGAGATGACGGAACAACCCGATATTATAAATAAGTCAAGTGCTCATTCATACCCAAGGGTTTCAGTGTGCCGAATTCATATATATAGCGGTTCTCAAGAGCCAGCCGGGTACGGTCGTCGGAGAAGCATGCTTTGATGGCCGTCACCTGAATATACTGGGCGCCCAATTTCAGGGTGTAGAGGATGTTCTTTATCAGCGGTGACTCGATGTCACCTGCGTGTGTCTAACCAAGACGATGTGTCATTTGCAGTCTATGTTTGTTCAAGAGTATATTTTAAATTGATCTATCTAAGATTAAATGTTACCATTAAGCGAGAAGGAATGGCGTATTGTTCCTCGCAATAACAGAAGCAAGATTTTTTTGCTATGATTAAGGGAGGTGGTCGTATCAGGCAGCACCAATCAAAATACATTGTCGAGGGCGGCATTTCGAAGAAAAACCATTTAAGGGATGGCATCATACTAAGAAAATCTCATGCATGTCTATTATATATTTATTATACCTTCCTACCTATCTAACTGCCTACATATCTGCCTACCAATATATCTATCTATCTATCTATCTATCTGTCTTTCTATCTATCTATCTATCTATCTATCTATCTATCTATCTATCTATCTATCTATCTATCTATCTGTCTGTCTGTCTGTCTGTCTGTCTTTCTATCTATCCATCAATAATTATATCCATCCATTCATCTATATCTATCTATCTATCTATCTATTTATCTATCTATCTATCTATATCTATCTATCTATCTATCTATCTGTCTGTCTGTCTGTTTGTCTGTCAGTCTATGTCTTGAAGCTATTGATTTAATTGTTATTAGTGTTACTCTAGAAAATCGCTGTTCCACTTTGTTGTGTCGTGAACAGTACATATGGCCTGTAGTCGTAACCTACGATAACAGTTACCATGTTGTTCTGACAGGCCGACGTTGTGCATGTTCTAATTACGGGCACGGTGTGGGTGGGCGGAACAACAAAGAAACCTGTCGCAAGGGCCAGAGTTATGCCCTGATGTCGACTTCTGTTTCTGCGGCATTAGACTCGAAACACCATTGACTCGGATGGCTGCTGGAACAGAGAGCGGATCACTTATGGGAATGCCCCACTTGCTGTGAGGCCAGTTTCTAATCAAGAATCAGTACATATGGAATAAGTCGAGAACAATGACGTCAACACACTATGTCTCTTCAACCCCTTTATTTTAACATCTAAATGAAGACATACATAATTGAGTTTATATTTGTCCAGAGTTAAGTATCTGTCTTTCTGTAATTGTATCTAGTTAGTTTTTTCAAGGAAAATAAGAATTGATTAAATTGGAGGAGTACATTTTCATTGGAATTAAAAGAAACAAACACATATATTTGGAAGGGGTGTGTGGTTTAAAAATAACACCCATACAATCCTCCCATTTGGAAATCAGAACACGACATTTAGTACTAGGACACAAGCTAGAGTAAAATTGACCCCCGCCACTCCGTATGCCCATTCCCCCAAAAATTCATTAAAATGTCAATAAAACTAGGAAATGAGCTTTTTGTGATTTCACAAAAAGTGAGTATCTACGTCATGTTCGAGTATAGAATAATGAGAAAGCTGATGTAATACTTCAATGAAATTTATGTTCGGTTCAATGATTAGGACCATTGAAATAGGAGATACGTAGTATATGTGTACACAACTTGGATGACGATACAAGTAATAAGGTTTTTTATCTAAGATTTTTCGAATCAGAAATTGTGCGCCGGATGTCAGAAAGAGGGAATTGAGAATGTAAAATAAAGTGTTCACGGGATTTATCAGTGTGCATGTATTTATACATCTGTTGAAACGGGATTTATCAGTGTGCATGTATTTATACATCTGTTGAAAGACACTAAACAGCTGTGAATGAGCACGTTGGGCTCTATTGTCGGTTCAGCTCAGGACCGTAGATATGATTTTCTCAGCGTGGGAGATTAACCCCCCCCCCCTTCCCAAATGGTTTATCGTTCATTTTCATGTCAGATCTTCTTTTTGATTAAATCGTGACCTTTTTATGAAAAGAATTGTTAAATTGGAAGGGAAGGGGCGTTGATTTTTGACAGGCTTTTTGGACACGTTGCTAGTACTAATAGTCTTGTTTATATTTACTATGGGATGGGATAGGATGCGGGAGTTTGAACACACCAAACCTCTTCCTATATCAACTGAACTGGCTCACTTAATAACTAATCATAATGATATGTCCATTTTGACACTTTTTTGATTTAAATAGTTATTATAAATTATATTTTACAAACTTTTATTTTAAGAGATATTTATTTTTACAATAATTTGTAAAAGCTTCTATTTAAAATAAATTCCAATTAAAAAAACTTCCATTAAAAAATATTCTATTACATGTATAATTTTTTTGTTTACAGAAATACATTGACGTGGATATATTTGGCAGTTGTGGTCAGAGTTGTTCTAAAGGTGATTTCAATTGTGGTCAAGATTACTCCAAATACAAATTTTACCTGTCCTTTGAGAATTCTTTATGTACAGACTACGTCACTGAGAAGTTTTTTAAGATATTCTCCCCTGGATTTAACGTGGTCCCTGTTGTAAGGGGTGGAACTGATTACGATAGATATTTTGACAACCGTACATACATCAATACTGCTCACTTTAAAAGTGCCAAACATTTGGCTCTACATTTAAAAAACTTATCCTCTGATTTGGAAACGTATAGCAAGTACCTGGAATATAAAGATCTATATGCAATTTTCCAAGACACCACACACATGGGATGCAAGCTCTGTGAATTTTTACATACAAAAGAAGTCTCCAACCGAAAACCTTACAATTTAAAATTATGGGTAGGTGACGGACATTGTCACAAACCAGCGGATTTATGATTCAAAAATCTCATTCAAATACAGGCATTAAAATAGTAACAGGGTAGCAAATGAAGGATAGGAAGATCAAGAGAGAAACTTCGTAGAACAAACATCAAAGAAGGTATGACTATCAGTCTCAACAAAATGATGAAATTACACACAGTAGCATCACATTGCTCCAACTGGAAAGTGTTTCTACCCTATGCACCGTATTCGGCGCTGAAGGAACATAGATAGACAGACAGACAGAAAGGCAGAGACAGACAAACAGACAGTGACTGACTGAAAGACATACAGATTGACGGACTGACTTATTGATTGATTGATTGATTGATTGATTGATTGATTGATTGATTATCATTAAAAGTCTAGTTAGTATAAAATGAAATGGACATACGCATAAACACTGCATGTATTTCCACACTTTGTGATATCAATAACAAATTATTACTTTTTGTTCAGACTATGCGCGCGAGATAGTTAATAAATAATTACCTTTCTCTCCACACTTTGTGAGATCAATAATTCTGTTATTCCACACTATGTGACTTAAATGGTAAATGATTACCTTTCTCTTTACACCATGTGAGATTAATAGTAAATGATTACTTTTCTCTCCTGACTATGCGAAATTAATAATAAATGACTGTTTTTCTCTTCACACTATGTGAGATCAATATTTAAATGATTACTTTTCTCTAAACTCTATATGAGATCAATAATTAATAATTACTTTTCTCTCTACAAATTGTGAGATCAATAATGAATGATTACTTTTCGCACCAGGCTAAATTGGTAGACTATCCTATTCAGGACGTAGCCATCAACCCAGCATTTTTTGGCCGTAGTGATTTTCTAGACTCTATAAATTACGTTCAGTATTTTGCAATTGCTTTTTGAATGGTCCGAATGATCAACTGTCTGTGGTCGCTTTCGAACTCGGTGCCTTGGCCGTCACAAACGCGATCTGTACCACTTCGCCAGAGAACCATGTGAGATTAATAATAAATGAATATCTTTCTCTCCACGTGTGATATTAATATTTAATCGATTACTTTTCCGTTCACACTATGTGAGATCAATAATTAATAACTACTTTTTGCTCCACACTTTGTGAGATAAATGGTTGTTTGATTGGTTGATGATTCCGAGGTCCATTGACTTAAGCCCGCTGACCCAATGCCATTGTGTGATATATTCATGTGTTTGTGAGCTGTTGTTTTGTTCCATATAATGTGTTCCATTTATCTGGCCCTGGAGGGAGGAACATTTTCCTGATGTCATCCAGTGCTGGATATTCAAAAAGGAAGTGGCCAACAGTTTCATATGGATGAGTGCACAGCCGGCACCCTGGAGTGTGTTGTGGTTGTAGTTTATTCAGGTGACTGTTAAGCTATACATGTTGTGTGGGCAGTCGGAAGATGATACTCTTGTGTTTCTTTCCCAGGAGGTTGATGTCTTTAGGATTTGGGCTGGTCATATATTTATAGGTTTCCCTCCAGGTGTTTCCCCTGGCCCATCTGTTCATCCAAGTTTCTTTGTTCACATATTTCAACATCATTTTAACTGTGTGCATGGTTGTTTGTGTATATGGCTGTTCTTGTTGTGCTCCCTTCTTTGCTAGTCTGTCTGCCTTGTCATTGTCAGGTGTGTTTGAGTGGCTAAGAATCCACTGTATAACAATGCTGACATCATAAGATGTAAGCAACTGGTTGGCATGGTTATATACTTCAACAATCTTAGGTTTACAATATCCATTACATTCTAGTACTTGAAGAGCTGACATTCTCTAAAAATCACAATGTTTTGGATTTTTTATGGGAAGGCATCAAATATGGTCTTCAGGTGGTACAAGGTAATTTCTAGTGTTGTTATTTCAGCTTTATAGTTAGAACATATCTCCCCACATGCATCAAACAACTCATCAGATGTTTTGTCTGGATATTCTATATAGACGTCATAACCTGTTTTAATGGTGGCTTTGAAAGCATACTCATCAGTATAGACATGAATCCATTGTTCTGGGTATATGTCTATTGTTTTCTGTGTTGCTTTCATAAGACTTACTGGGTCGGAACTTTTCGTTGCATTATCTGTTAATTGTGTCTTGATTTCCGGAAATTTAAAACCTGCATGTGGTGGTAAGCATTTTTCTACTCTTTGCAGTTCTTGTCTCTTGTTTGGGAGGTGATAGCTGTTTTTAACCCATTGACATGGCCGAGGACTGACTTTTATTTTATTTTGTGGTTTGGGAGGTGATAGCTGTCTTTAACCCATTGACATGGCCGAGGACTGACTTTTATTTTATTTTGTGGCTTGGTTGCCAGTTTTCTACAAATTGTTTATTTGGGTGGTCTTTGTTCATTCTTTTGCTTCTTTCATAAGTCTCCATTTCAGCCATATCTCTCCGTATCTCAAGGGGTTCTACATTTGTATGTATTTCACATGCAGCCGTTGGTGTAGATTTGATTGATCCACTAAGGCGTAGGGCATTTTTGTTCTGCACTCTGTCTAAAGATTCTACATTTGTCTGTAACATGTTGTCAGGAGTGCACTGTTTGTATTCTAAAACAGAACGTATGCAACTAAGATACAGTCCTCTGAGTGTATCCTTGTCTGATCCCCACGAATAACCAGTGAGTCTTTTCAGTAGTTGTAACCGTTTTAGTGATTTATTTTGACATTTTCTACATGCTTTTTTAGATTGAGCTGCCAATCAAACGTGATTCTAAGATATGTGAGATGTTCTTCTCTTAGAAGTTTCTGTGTATCCAACCATAGATTGATATTTTCTTTGGCTACTTTATGACTCTTGGTAAAGATTGTATAGTTAGTTTTCGCACAGTTTATTTTCAGCTTCCCTGTTTGACAGTACTCGTATAGTCTTCTTAAATCTCCATTCAGTCTTTTGGCTGCGCTTTCAACACATTCTGATGGCTCTGCCATATTATTAGGTCAGCAGTATAGAGGGCTTTTTTCCAGCTTTAATATGTTTGGTAAGGTCATTAATTTAATTGTAAAAGGGTGCGGCTTAAAGCAGAATCCTGTGATAAGCCTTCCTCTAGAACTTCTTTAGATGAGATTGCATAATTTTGTCTGGATTGTTCTGTCAATGAGGAATTATTTTATCCAGTTGTATAGCTTTCCACTAATTCCCACCTCAATCATCTTCATCAAGAGACCCTTTCCTGGAATCCGTCATGGATTTTCTGTGTCAACCTAAATAGTTTCTGTGCAACTGCCTTTTCTGAAACTAGCATGTTCATGGCAGAGGACGTTTGAGCTCTCGAGGAACCAGTAAAGTCGTACGTTAACCATTCTTTCTGCAAATGTCTCAAGACATGATGTTAGGGATATGGGACGGTAGCTTTTAGGTTCATCTGGAGGTTTGTTACTTTTCAGGATGGGAAAGATGTGAGCATTTCTCCAGTGTTGAGGCAGTTTTCCATTTCTCCAGGTCATATTTATTAATTTAAGGAGTACCTCATTCCCTGATGATGCCCATGTGTGTTAACATTTCACTATAAAATGTATCTGGTTCAAGAAACTTTCTTGGCTTTAGTTTCTTCAGCCATTGTTGGAGTTCCTGCATACTGAAGCCATCTCCGAATATGGATGTTCTAGTAGTTTGAACTTTTTATTGCTGCTTCAGTAGGTACAGACCTTCTTGTCAGCCTCGGAGAGCGTCCCTATTCTGTGTACACTGGCAAAAAAAGTGGTTAAAGTGTTTTGCCTTTTTCTAATCTGTGGCGATTGTTCTATTTCCATCTATCACAGGTTTAGCGTTTGTTGTTCTTCTTTTCCTAGAAAAATTGTTTATCAGCGGCCAAGCCTTTCTACAATATTTCCTTAGTTCTAAATTAGCGCACGTTTTTCCCCATGTATCATGGTTAGCCTTCTTCACTATTAGTTTTACTTTAGCACATGTTTTCTTGTAAAGGGTTTTTGTTTCTTGTGAAGTTGCAATCTCAAGGGCTTCTCTTGGTTTTTTTTTCTCTCACGGATTCCAGTTAGCATTTCTTTATTGTAGAATGGTTTGTAACATTCCTACTGCTGTTTTTTATGCTTAGTGATGCTAAATTCAAATGTATTTATGTAACAAGAAAATTGGAGAAAGTGTTGTGCGAGTCATAGTTTTCTGAAAATATATTTTTTTAAATAAACCATTACACAATAAGCTTGTTTAGGAAGAAAGAAATGTAACAACATTAGCAAACTGAAGACATCCTCAAGACAGAACAGAAGAACGAGAAATAAATTCAATAAATTGTTTAATGATAGTTTCAAATCCATAAATGATAATACTAAGTCTGTAGATACGGATAAAGGGGAGGTAGGTTAGGATGCAGGACACAACACTCTACATGTTTTTTTTAAAGGAAAATAGTAATAATATTATGGCACATGACTGAGAGGTTAGAGTGTTGGTATCACATCTGTGAGGCCCAGAGTCCAACTCCCAGTAAGAATTTGGTTTTTTTCTGTTGGAGGGTAAATTTAAAATAATTCACACAGTACATGACGTGACGACAGAAAGAGCATGCGACCTTTATTACACAGCTACAAACTCTATCCCTGTAGCATCCTAGTGAGATATATCCAGTATTTGACAGTTTTTGCTGTTTTTTACTGTAATAATTTTTAGCACTATAAATAAATAAGGTAAGAAAGATAAGTCACTCTACTTCCACATTTTCTACTACTAGTATTTTAGAATATTTCTCAAAAAGGATTTTGCAAATGGAAGTGAAAAGATAGTTAGTTAGTTAATTACTTAGTCGTCGGATCACGTCCATAGCTGCTCCGATCGTTCCCTGAGTGTATTCGCCATTACACTTCTACACGTCTGCTGACAGTACCGGTCATATGCTGGTTGACCACCATTATTCTGCTCCCTCCAAGATGTTCACTTCTAACAATACCGCATTCCAAATCGTATTCTTTAATCATGACCATCTAAAAGGAATTAACAACCATACACTCACTCTCGCGTGCTATATATCTTATGGAGTTCAAAACGTCAACTAGATCCATTGTCCCATCATCCTGTGCCATAATCGCGCATGACGCGAGTTGATCTGATCTTTAATTACCTCGAACACACACATGCCCATCATGAAAATAAATGTAATAACAGTCAAACTCGCCTTTCTCAGGACCTCAATCCATTGTTCGCGAACGAGACTCACTTGTACATTCTTAATCATACTCACAGTCACTCAAGATACAGACTTCTGTGGCCTTCTGTGTACCTATATACTCAGATGCCCTGGTCACCGCAATAATCTCCATGGTCATGTTACTTGCAGTCACATCGAAGGCCTCACTTTTTTCCCTGATGGTTTTACCTGCGCACTAAGTTAGAAGGCCCAAGCACTTCGAACATATCAAATCATAGAGATATCAGTGTATATAATCACATCCCCCTCTTTCTCACTGACCAAAGCAGCCTGCACCTCTTACTCCACAGCCGTGGTATGTAAGAGGGAGGGGGTGCGTATGTGTTATCTATCTATTTATATTTACTATAATATGTGCATATGTCATTTATTTATGTATCTTCTCTTTCTCTATGCTACATAACATAAATAATTTGAGAAATGCGGATGACACTGTTCTGGTTGCAAACAGTGAGGAAGACCTTCAAGATTTAATTAATGTAGTAGTCACAGAAAGCTAAGAGAAAGGACTCTTCCTAAATATAAAGGAAACAGAAGTAATGGTTATTTCAAAGAAAGAAAATAACACCGTGCAAGATCATAGTGAATGATATGGTATTAAAATAGGTCCACCAATTCAAATATTTAGGTACAATGATTACAGAAGATGGAAGAAATTCAACAAAAATAAGATGCAGAATAGGGCAGGCAAAAACAACATTCAGAAAAATGAAAAATATACTGTGTAATATGACCTTGTCATTAGAGGTGAGAAAGAGAGTTCTGCAGTGCTATATAACACTTATACTAACATATGGGTGGGAGTCTTGGACAATAAACAAACTGGAAAGTGGGAAATTAGAGGCAACAGAGATGTGGTTCTACAGAAGAATGCTGAGAATACCATATACTGCAAGAAAAACTAGAGGTAGAGGTGTTGAAAGAGTCAAATGCGAAACGGAATTTAATCAACAATATAAGAAAAAGGAATCTTCTTTTTTTGACCACTTCATAGGACAGGCAGGTTTAGAGAACATAGTCACAACAGGCAACAGAGACAGAGGGCGACAACGTGAGAAAATATTAGACAGTTTGACAACCTGGCACGGCAAGGAAACAACAACGACTTTGATACATAATACTGTGGACAGAGAGCTGTGGAGAGTCATGACCGAACGGCAGCCGGCATTGCACCTGATGATGATTATGAATAATATAACTGATATATATAAAATTAAATGGTAGAAAAGTTATTTCACTCTTCAACAATTCACTGGTACAGTATAACCTCTTTGGTAAGGTTGCAATATTTTACAACTCTTTTATAGTGGTTGTCTTCTTTAGTTGTTGTTTTGTTTGGTGATGTTATGGTCCGTGGTTCATGTTCTTCCTTCTCTGTATAGTGTTTCCAAATCTGGAATTTCTGTTGATTTTGTAGGTACGTCTTCTGATGTTCGTTGTGCGACTGTGAACTAAAAGAGGCTGGTCCCATCTGAAACCTTAACTAAGCCTTAGCTTCTAAAAGAAAGGAAAATGTATTACACATAGCTATCTTTAATAACAACTTTCTTTCATGAACATACATTGCGTGAGGACAATCTATGTTATGACATATAACTCATTCTTTCAGTCTTTAATACTCATAGGAAAGGAGGCAGATGATTCCCTAGCTATAGGCTGACCCTTGTTGTTTCTAATATCAAATCAAGCGGTCTACCCCAGCTAACTAATTTAGTTTTCAACTTAACTAATTATCACTATATAAAAATAGTTCATAAATTTATTGACATTCACTATAAACTTATCCTTAAAGTCAATAGTTCGCAGTTATCGAAGTTAATTATATGATTGATCCGGCTATCCAAATAAGATCGAAAATAAAGTTGATGGTGACATTGATAACGTAGTGTTCACTGTTCATAAACTTGGTGCATCCATTCGCTAGTGAATTTACACAATTAAACATTGTGACTTTGATAACGTAGTGTTCACACAGCATTCACTAATTGGCTTGAAAACAGACATCTCGTACTCCCGAAGATGATTGTTTCCAAGATAACGTTGACTGGCTGGGTCTTCAAGAAAAAACAACAGGTTCATAGAAATGCAAGGCCTGCGACTGGTTGTATCCCGAAACAGACTCGAAAATCGAGTAACACATCACACAGGTTCACTCGGTAAATGAGACTTCAAAAAGGCAGGAACTCTGAAACTTTTGTAAGGCTTCATAAAACTACATGACAATTTCATTCGACAAAGCTTTCAATAACTCCTCTGTAAATTTAGCTCTCATTCTGGTTAATGCAAAGAAACCAAGTGCACCATTCTATAACACTGGGCGATCAATCACGTTGGAGAGATCTAACAACCTCTATGAAACCTAACTAATGACTAAACGAACTCTTAGGTAGTGAGTAATACACACTCACAATATCCCCAATGCTTTGTTGTATTGATCATATGACGACGAATGAGAATATAGCTTCTAACTGTCCCTACCTCTATTTTAAGACGAAGATTTCCTAGAAGAGATTTCTCATTCTCTCGAATTTCCTCAATCTGTTTGACCTTTTCTCTCTCTGACCAAATCATCAGAATATTTCATATTCTGGGATAATTATATTCTTTCAGATGCAATTTTATCGAAGGTGAACCATACGTGGTGTTATGTTCTCGACAACCTACACAAATACCTGACTAATTTATTTAATTTCTATAATCAGATTAATAACCTTTCAACAGTTATTTTACTTCTAAAATATAAGCCTTTATCCCAATCTACTCCTACTTACTTCTAATTCTAATTACATTCTAATATTATATCTTTAATACTAGAATTAAGTCTGAGATAAAAATTATCTATCTATCTATCTATCCATCCATCCATCCATCCATCCATCTATCTATCTATCTATATATCTATCTATCACGTTGTTCTATTATCTTTGCATAGATTTTCCAGGTGTGGCTTTTAACAACAGGATGCCTCGGTATGTTGCCCACTCTCTTTTGTTGCTCTTGTTTTTCCACAATGGCACAATTACTGACTAGAATTGAACTGCACAGTTCAAGCTGCGACAAATGAGTGAGAGAGCAATAGCATACAACAAACTAAACGCTAATATTTATAGATCAAGAGAAACTGTTTGATAAATTCAACAAAGACGAACTATGGGAAACTCTAGCAATCAAAGGACAACTGTTAGAAAGTATAAGATCTTTGTATAAAAACTGCCAATGTGTGGTAAGAACATCAAATGGTATCACAGACGCATTTGATACAAAAACTAGAGTGCGTCAGGGTTACGTGTTCTCACTCTTTTTATTCAATCAATCTATCTATCTATCTATCTATCTATCTATCTATCTATCTATCTATCTATCTATCTATCTATCTATCTATCCATCATCCATCTATCTATCTATCTATCTATCCATCATCCATCTATCTATCTATCTATCTATCCATCATCCATCTATCCATCTAACTATCTATCTATCTATTTATCTGTCTATCTATTATACCCATCCATCCAGCAAGCCAGCCAGCAATCCATCCATCCATTCATCCATCCATCTACCTACCTACCTACGTATCTATATATCTATCTATATGATGTATCCCTTGTTTGACTTGCAGCGTCAGGGGTAGAAGAGTTCTCGGTAAATGGTATTCCTATGTGCTGTGTACAAGCTTGTTCATGTGGCTTCTTTGATTTCTGTGATCCCTCTTTTATATGGTCTGCCTCTAGCTTTGTAGCCGTTATATCTATGTGTCGTGGCCATCTGTGGTATGCTGTCTATTGGTAGTCTGGAAGCGTGTGAAAACCACTTGATATGTTGTCTTTTGATGTGTTCCAATACTGGTATTGTTTTGGTTATATGTCTGATGTTATCGTTTCTAATGCTATCTCTGAAAGACACTGCGAGTATTCTTTGTAGACATGTCATTTCTGCTGTCACTAGTTTTCTTTTGTCTTGTTCTGTCATTGTCCAGGTTTGCATTACAGAGTGCGTAAGTTTGGATAATATGTTTTCGTTGTTTATTCTGACGGTTACAGTGATCAGGCTTTCGCTAACGGAGGTCGTATTTCTTACAAACCAATTATTCTGATATTACGTTTCCTCATTTCTTCTATAAGTTCTTCTTCTTCATTTCGTAGCCCACAGATGTTTACTGTGCCAAATTTGGTGGTTTGTTTACGTTTGGTATTTATCAGAGAAACTTTCATTATTGCTTCCTACGAGCGATATTACTATTACACATATATATTACTAAGATACATAGACATAATAATAAATGAAGCAAAAAGTACAGAAGGCAACATTACCAACTCAGAACAATACAACTCAGAGAAACTAAACAATGAAATAAATGAACTACTTTTGACGACCAGAACCTCATATATGAAAACGAAGAGCAACTACAAAATCATGTTATCTCACTATCTGCAACATGTAGAAAATACAACATGAAGATGAATACAAAAAAGACGGAAGTTATGAAAATATGCAGAACACCGAGCCCACTAAACATACAGATAGACAATATAGGAGTAAAACAAGTAACATAGTTCAAATATCTCGGTAGTATTTTTACAGAAAATGGAAGTCTTGACAGAGAAACAGAGACGAGATGTCAAAAGGAAAACGCAGTAACATAGCAACTGTCACCACCACTTCTCATCCCAAGATCAAGATGGAAATTAAAAGACAAATGGTCTACAGTATATTCCTACCAACACTGTGTTACCAGAACCACACATGGTCTCTCTCTCATCTTCACATTACAGAAATATAGTGACATGTAAGATGAAATTCTCGAGGAAAGCTATAGAGGTCGCCAGGTTCGATAGATTTACGAAATGAAGATATCAGGGAAAGAATAGGTATAATACCTTGCACAGATTTTATAGAAAGACAGCAGGTCAAGAGGTTGGCCACATTATAAGAATGCATCACGACACGTTGCCCGTACAGGCATCAGATCAGGATACAACCAAATGAGATCAGGGTACAAAGCCAAATGAAGACTACGGAAAAATAGATAGAAAACGTCAGGGGCATCCTGAACAGACACGGTCATAGCACAGCCGAGGCCACACATCTGGCTTTAGAACGAAAGCTCGAGCTCCAATCCTCCCTACACTTAACGACAAGAGTGGTTAACAAACCAGCTGGGGAAAGGCAATAGACAATAGATCAACACTTGAATTCACAATATTCACTCTAACACTTAACAATAAAATAGGATCTCCTAACAAATCCAACATACGACGAATTCTGCCGACTTTACGTTGTACAGCTTGCACTCCAACAATCTTATTGACAAAAACTGTAAAGTTTGAGGAACCATATCTGCTTCATGGACAGTTCCCCGATTAATCTTTCGCTACATAGCTGAGCTGTTACTTAGTAGCTAGCGAATGAACAACTGACCAATCACGATTAATTACAATCCGCTATTTTCACGTTTTGGACTTATTTTTGGATCTCAGTCTTGCTGAATACGCATGTGTATTCACGATTTTGTCCGCAAAGGTTTTCCTACTAATCTAGTTTTACTTTACTTTGCGCCATTGAAGGTTTTCAGCAAAATTTTCCGAAATATTCTACTCTATACGCATCGTTTCTTAAACTAATAATTTTTGGCAATATTTTATTGTTGTATTCCGTACAATTATCGTGTTTCGGTAACGGCTGGATGAATATTCACGCTAACTAACTCGGTTAATAACCCTGTCTTGTATTTTCTTACCATGTCTAATTTTGTCTTCTTTACTTTTCAAAAGTACTATCTGAGTAAAATAAAGTACAACTGATTTTAGTATTATTCTTCGTAAACTTTCCTTGTCGCACTCCCAGTAAGTCTGACAGTCTGCCACAGTGGGACATCATTCTCTACATTCCCTGATAAGTGATATTACTACTCTCAAACAAGTTTCAAAATCTGTGGGGTAGACATATCCATTTCGCACCCGCTGCAACAACTTGCAATCTACACACGCTTTGTATGACATACTCAACACGTTCCATCCACTATTTCCCTCTCTTAAGTCTGCTACATTTAACTTTCTGTATTTCGAAATGCAATGGGTGTTACTTATCTGCATTTAAACTAGCATGGTTCGGACATGTATGCAGGCACGATTCCTTGTCAAAAACAATACTACAGGGGACTGTCG
Organism: Meghimatium bilineatum; assembly: GCA_034231615.1. Taxonomy (NCBI): domain Eukaryota; kingdom Metazoa; phylum Mollusca; class Gastropoda; order Stylommatophora; family Philomycidae; genus Meghimatium; species Meghimatium bilineatum. The sequence continues at coordinate 46,862,790 of CM067304.1, forward strand.
AGGGTGGAAGAAGCAGAGGAGGGAAAAAGACATAGACAAACAACATCAAAGAATGGACAGGGCAAGACATTTCCACACTCATCCGCATCGCTGAGAATAGAATTCGCTGGAAGACTCTGTGTGCTGAGGCATCCAATGTGGTACCCCTACGACCATGAAGGGTTATGGGTTTATTGATTGATTGATTGATTGATCTGCATTTATTTGAAGGTACGATCGTGCACGGCAATACTGCAATCTGTCCTCTGTCGTTTAACAGTCGAGTAGGTACCGCATAGCTTTTTGTTGATGTGTCTCTTGTGCATCCAAAAATTAAACATATTGCTGTATTCTGGATTCTATCCAATCTTTCGATCTGAGTTTGGCTAAGAGTCAGCATTGCCAGTGCATATTCTACCACAGCTACTACCAAACCCGGGTACAAAATAAATAACCTCTACTCACACTGCCCAGCAGTCATAACCTTCATTGCAGCTAAGCCATTGCCTGCCCTTATCACATGATCAACAAGTTACTTTCCAGGGAGAGAAAAGTTATTTTTAGGATACCCCACTCCGTTTCTCTCAACATTGGAAGTGACATCTTCATGCTGGGTGTTGAACATATTGATTTAGAGTGATTGATGTCAACAGATTGCAAAGAAATATGTGAGTGTTTGTTTACATGACACAACTGTTTATTTACAGACAAGATATTTACATCAAAATAAATAGCATAATTGATCTATAATAAAAGTTATTTACTTTTTTGACGCTGCATTACACAATGGACGTCCCCCTGAATTAAATCACAAACGTGTGTTTGTGTGTATGGGCAAGAGTGTTCTTATATTTCCGTTAATATTGATTATTTTGTCGACTTAGCAGAAATTACTGCTTGAGTTCTAGAGAACTAATTAATAAGTTCTAGAGATATTTTGAATAGTTGATGACGGAAGTTCGTGGAAAATTGATTATTATGTCCACTTGGACAGTACAGGCAACTGCAGACTGTTGGGTTACCTATACCGTTTGAGGATCTCATACACAGATGAATGTCCATGTGTATCGGGAACCCAGACTCCGGAACACATGCTTCAGGACTGCCCAACATACAAAGAACAGAGACAGCAGACCTGGCCAGAGGATACAGACTTGAGGCAAAAGCTATGGGGAAGCCGCTCTGACCTGGAGAAGACAGTGGACTTTGCCCTGACGGCAGGCCTGCAATACAACATGACCACAGATGCTGAACGCAGAAGAAGAAGAAGGTTACTGTCCACTTTGTACAGGCCCTATGTATTGTAAGAACATTAATGGAGAAGGCTAAGAAGTACAACAAGAGCTTTATCTGTACTTCATAGATTACAGCAAAGCATTTGACAAGGTGAAGCATTCAGAGATTATAAAACTGCTAGAAAATCTTAACGTTGATGGGAAAGATCTAAGAATAGTAAGAAATATGTATTGGAAACAAACGGCTGTGATGAGAGTTGACAACACTATAGGTAGATTTCAAAAGATAGAAAAGGGTGTCAGGCAAGGTTGTGTAATGTCACCGGATCTTTTCTCCTTGTATACGGAATACATTATGCGCAATATAGAAGATTAGCCAGGAATAAAAGTGGGAGGATGCAATATAGAAGATATGCCAGGAATAAAAGTGGGAGGATGCAATATAGAAGATATGCCAGGAATAAAAGTGGGAGGATGCAATATAGAAGATATGCCAGGAATAAAAGTGGGAGGATGCAATATAGAAGATTAGCCAGGAATAAAAGTGGGAGGATGAAATATAAATAACTTGAGATTTGCTGACGATACAGTAATGTTCGTAGGAAGCGAACAAGCCTTGTTAGATAAAGTAGTGACAGAAAGTGAAAATAAAGGATTTCTAAAATAAAGCACCGAATTGTCAAATCGGATGGGCTAGGCCAACAAGGCGCTTAACGGTGGCACAACGTAATCGCGATCCCGGCGTAAATCGCACGGATATCCGTGCTGGTTACAATGGAGCGAACGCAAAACTTCCTATGTGCAAAGGGATGGCTTGTCAGAGCAGCGACCAATCGCTACAGATGTGTACAATATATAATTGCTACAGATTTGTACAATATATAATTGCTACAGATGTGGGTGTCATTAATGTGGGTTTCGAGAGCTGTCACAAATGTGGATAACATATTATCGTCATGAATGTGGGTGTCAAGGAATTCTCTAAATGTGGGTGTCAATGATTGTTATAATTCTGGATTTCAATTGGCATACATTTGGATAACATCGAATTGGCATAAATGTGGATAACAAAAAATTGACATAAATATGGTTACATATAATTGTCATAAATGTGGGTGTTACAGAATGGTCAGATTAAATTTTTGCTGTTGTTCCCAGTTCATCAGTCTTGTCCCATTGAGGCTAACTCCTTGAAGTGGATATATGGCTTAGTCCAGCACACAGAGGCTGGAAATCATGATTGGTCGGGCCAACACAATATCGAGCAGGACCACAGTCCTACCCAGCAAGTACAGGTGCTGAAGTCATAGATACCAGGCCGAGAGGCGCACCAGCAACCATGGTATTATGCAACCCGACTAGTTGACATGTCTGCACGACAACATTTTAATAAGTGTCATGGTGTTGTCTATGTGATGTTTCCTCAGGCAGAAGAAGTGCCGGATTCTGAGCCTCGACAAAACTAACTCCCAGTTACTGAAGGTCCCTCTAGTCTACCTTGTGGAACCAGGAGGCAAACTAGAAAAGCGACTGACCAACCAGACATGACAACAACCGCTCAATCATCAAGTTCTGGAATGCAGAGGGAGTTAACAGCAACAAAGAACTAGAAAACACCTTGCACCAGAAAGAAATTAGTATTTGCTGCATACATACAGGAAACCGACCTCAATGAAAAGATAACATTCAAAATACGAGGTTACCAATGTTTTAGAGTTGACAGGAAAGATTGGAGGAAAGGTGATACACTACCACTGGTCAAAAATAATATCAATGCCACAGAAACAAAAAAATACACAAGGAAGGTGCTGAATACCATATAATTCACACAAAAATTTCACATTTGAACTCCTCACTCTAAACTTCTACTGCTTAAATGACATGTCACTAAACATGACCATCCCTAACAAAAACTTCCTGGTAGTGGGAGACTAACTGCCATTGCCAAAGCTGGAGATACAATAATTTAAACAGAAGGAGAGAAGAAATACAAAGCTGACAAGATGACAACAACCTAATCCTCCTGAATAATCCACAGGATACACAAACTATCTACTCAAGAAGATGGCATAGCACCTTCACCCAAGACTTGGCATTCTAAACCCCCGAACTGGCTGGAATAGTGGAAAGAACAATAGATTAACAACTTCGTGGCAGTTATCATCGCCCAGTCATCATCCAAGTGAACAAAACATTAATTACAAGATCAACTAAACCAAGATGAAGCTACAAGAAAGCAAATTGGTACATAAATAGGCGCACAGCAAACCTACTAATAAAAACATACAAGTAACAGGCAGAGGCATTAACATAATTATCATGGAGTTTAATAAAGGAATATTTCAGGCAGATAAGGAGACAATACCAAGAGGAGCGATGAAGAATTATCTACTATATTGGACCAACAAAACCCACAAAATACAAATATAAAAATATAAAATGCTAGATTTTAAAATATTTCATTCATTTGATGATTTGGCATACACTGAAACTGTTTTGCTTGTATTAGTACTTTTGTGTCTCTGCGTTCGCCAAGTGTTCACGTTCTCCCCTTTTGTGCATCTTTACTATGGGTGTTGATTTCATTGCTCCCAAAATTATTCTAAGCGCTTGGTTTTGCACTTTAGATCCTGCAATGTGGTGTTTGATGCAGGACACCAAGCAGCTGAACCATATTCCAGGTGTGGTATTATGCCTTGCTGGAAAACATTACTGATTATATTCCCACTGGCTCCCCATGTGGTTCTACTTAGTGTTCTCAAGAAGCTAACTTCCTCCTGGCTTTTGTTATTGTTTTGTTTGTGTGTTGCTTCCATGTCAGCTTATCATCAAAAGTAATTCCGAGGTATGTGGGTTGTTTGTCTTCTTTCAAAAGTTCTCCATTTATCGTGATAACTCCGGCTTTTTTTAAATTTTAGTGAAAGGGTAAAGAGTGTAGTGCTGAACTTATCTGTGTTAATGCTGACACATCTATTTGCCCATAGGATTAAGGCATCAGTAGCTGTTTTGTATTTATTTAGTGGCCACTGTCGCATGTTATTCCGTGCATCAGACAACTAGATCGTCAGTATACATTTTCACTTTGATCTCATATGGTAGTTCGGCAACTAGGAAGAAACACACCTCAGCACCTTCCTTGTGTATCTCCAGCTTTGGCAACACTGATACAAACCAGGAAAAGTGTGGGTGACAGGAATCCTTCCTGTGGGACTCCATGACACAGTAGGACTTTTTTCTCTTGCGACCATCCAATTGTACCCTGGCTCTTCTGTTGTGCATGTATGCTTTTACCCATTTGTACATTCTTCAATTTTGCAATTTTGCTTTAAGAGTCATCCTTTCCAAACCTTGTAAAATGCTTTCCTGAGGTCTATTCATGCAGTTAGTACCCGTTTCTTATCTAGGAAGGCGTCCTAAATCTCTTTGGAGATGTAGGTTGCCTGATCTTCAGTAGTGTAGCACTGCCTAACGCCTGCTTGCTGCGATACCAGAAGGTTTTCACTTTGAAGGTACCACTGCATCCTAAGATTGATAATACGTTCCATTGTTTTACATAGACAGCTCGTTAGGCTGATAGGCCTGTAATTGGAGACTGTGTTGCCATCTTTTCCTGATTTGAAGGGTAATATCATTATTGCTTCCCTCCATGCCTGCGGAACACTACCTGTGGTCCAGCTTGTGTTGAAGATCTTCGGTAGCTTTACTCTTGCTGCAGATGCCAGATTTGTAATCATTTCATTGGACACTCCATCATTTCCTGGAGACTTTTTCATTTTCAATTTGGATATTGCATGCTCCAGATTCTTCAATGTGATTAATGTCCCCATGACTTTATGTATAGGTTCGTCTTGGTCAATGTTTTGCTGGCTTTCTCGAACCTCCTGTTGTTTGTCTGGGCTAAATTCAATGTTGCTGTCTTCTGCAAAGGAATCTGCAAAGTAAGCTGCATGTTTACCTGTTACAGTGTTTCTACATTTATAATGTATGATCTTTGTATTTCTCCCTGTACCTTCATCATTTAGTTGTTTTGCTAGTTTTCATAATTTCCTAGTGTCTCTTACAAGATTCAGCGATTCTATTTTTTTCTTTCCAGCTGCTCTGTCTGTCTTGTAACTAGGTTTTTTTTTAATGTAGCCTTTGTTTTCTGATATTTGTTATGGCGTTCTTGGCTAGGTCTGTTCTGTGCCTGCTGTCTAGATACTCTCATCTCATTTTGCAGCTTCTCCATTTCATCATTCCAATAGAGTTTGTAGTTTTTGCGTGCCCCTTCCCCTGGGTATGGTTTTACTAGCAGCATGTAGTATACATCTATTAAATTCACTCACTGCTCTATTGATGTATTTTTCCACGTTTATGTATTTAGCTAGAACACTGTGTAAATTCTTGTACATTTTCCAGTCTGCCCTCTTATAGTTCCACCTAGTGAGTGTGCTGCTGTCCTTGATAAATTCATTGTGGATGTTTTAAAATACTGGTCTGTGGTCACTACCTCAAAGCTGCTTTCCAACGACTCGTGTGATGGTCCATTTAAGGCCTGGTGAGTGGAATGCCAGGTCTGGTGTAGAGGTGGTGTGCCATACTCTCCAGTTGAAGGTTGGTGGGTCTGCTGGCTGGTTAATAAGTATGAGCTTATTTTCATCCTGCCAGCTGTCAAGTTCTTCACCTCTCTTGTCCATTTGATCGTAGCCCCAGCTCTGAGAGTGGCAGTTAAGTCACCACACACCATACATCTCTCTCTTTTTCTGGGATTGTGTCTAATTTCAATGGTCTATCATTCGGAGAATAGTAGTTCAGGAGATGGAATTGTTTTTTTAGATGGAGCATCTGGTATCCTGCCCCGTTCATATACACTTCCAGCTGACATGCATTGATACTCTTCTTAACATGTGTCAGAATAATTCCACCATTCCGTCTGTCCTTCTGTCTGATCGGTAGCACTGCTAGCTTCTGATGTTAAAAGTTATATCGCTGCTGAGGTGTGTTTCTTGAATACAGCATTCATTAACTTGCTCTTCACATGGGATATTTTCAAGCACAATTTTTACTCTGTCCATCTCTTTTGCTGTTGACTCAGTATTCCAGTGCATTATTCTTATTGGTCGTCCATTTGTTTGGCAAGTAGCTCTATTGCCTTGCCTCCTGGATCCTCGAGACAATTAAGAAGGACCTCCAGTGTTTGGAGTTGGGCCCTTTCGAGGTAATGGGGGAGGCGTGTATACAGGTGTATACCGACAGATCGGCAACAAGAGCAGTGAAGAATGAGGTGGAATTTACATAAAATATCCAGAAAAAAGAAAATGAATCCACATGTTCACCAACTGGAATCTTCTGCTTCAACTGCTCTGCAGAAGTCCATGCATTAAACATTGTTGCAGAAATAATTGAAAAACACAAGACGTTAATGTCAACAGGTGGTGTTTCTTACTGGTGCAATGTCTGTTCTACAAGCCATTGACAGCGATAAACTGAAAGACCTAAAACCATACGAGAAGTGCGAATCTAAAGAAGGGTAGTACTACAGTGGCTACCATTCCACTGTGATATACCAGGCAATGAGAAGGCAGGTAGACTGGCAAATGATAGAGCAACACAGGAACAAAAGGACCAAGAAATCACCTACCAAGAAAAGAGCACCCTCATCAAAGCTATCAGGAAAGTTGACCATCCAAAATAAAACTATCACTATATTGACAGAGCTCAGCGGGTTATTATCTTATGCATCAGGACATGACACCACACTAAAAAACCACTTAAGTTGACTAAGACTGGTTCCAATACCCCTTTGTTCGTGTGGGCAGGCAGCACATACCGCTTAACATATCCAGTAAGACTGCATTGTACTAAACCAGCTAAGGGAAGAAAACTAGCCCACATAAACGGATATCCAGAGAAAGTTGTATGGAAGCATCGATAAGCTGTCAAATACAGTAGCATTTATTAAGAAAACTGAACTTGCTGTTTAGACATATCAAACTTCAAACGAGAAGAGTATATGACTATCGACGTCACCACTCTTGGCATTATGGCGTCCATAATTGTCCAGGATTAAACGAGAACTTATGAGAAGCTCAGCTTAAGTTTCCTATAATGCTGTAGCTTCTTCTTCTTCTTTCGTTCACTTGAAACATGTCTGTAACTGTAATGATGTAGCTAATCAGAGTTACATGGCAAGGCACAGTACATGATCGTTGCGCGCTCTTGTACGCCACGTTCGCGTGTTGTAAAAGGTTGGAAAAGTATAGAGAAGTTACTTCATCGTGCTTGGGTAATCCCCATACGTACTTTGTTTCTCTCAACACATTCGCACGACGACTGCTGAGAGCACTCTGCATAGCACGTAACTCCGTAGCTTCAGGTGATAATATCCAGGGATCTCCGAAAAATAATCCAAAAATCCACTTTGTAAACAAGACTTCGTGAGCGACATTGAAACCCGCGACGTCTTGATCACAAAGCCAACAACTTAATCAAGACGTTGGTGTGTATTTTCATTGATCCCAAGGTCTCTGCCACAACATGAACGGGCTATACCCGGTAGATTGGCTTCTAAAGTTGACATAAATTGAAGTGCTATAAATCTCTTGGAACGTGGCAATGACCATCACTAATCCATGATTTTAAATTGTAAGGTTTTGGGTTGGAGATTGTTGTCGTATGTAAATATTTACAGAGCTGGCACCCAATGTCGGAAAAGTCCCCGATTGGTAAGTATAGATCCTTATATTCCAGGTACTTGCTATACGTTTCCAAATCAGAGGCTAATTTTTTTAAATGGAGAGCCAAATCTTTGACACTTTTAAAGTGAGCAGTATTGATGTATGTACGATTGTCAAAGTATTGATCGTAATCAGCCCCGCCCCTTACAACAGGGATCACATGCATACCCGGTGTAAATATCTTAAAAAACTTCTCAGTGACGTAGTCGGTGCATAGAGAGTTCTCAAACGACAGGTAAAACTTGTATTTGTTATAATCGTGCTCACAATTTACACCTTTCTTTGAACACCTCCGCCCACATGTGCCAAATACATCCACGTCAATATATTTCTGAAATAAATCATATAGAAAATATGTATGTATTATAATACAAATTGTAACCATTAATACGCATTTTATTCAGAATATAAACTATAAACATGCAAATGCAGGTAACCATTGAACTAGTGATGTCATTGTACTAGCAGCACCAGACTAGTCCGCAACAATGTTTGCTATGCTCGTTTTAGTTTAATTTCCACTATGTATATATAAAGTACCATCATTAAGTACCGTATCCGCAACTAAGGTTGGCTGCAACACCTCATTCTGGTCTTGGTGATGCACTCTGCTAGACTTTAACCTGTCCAACTTATGATATTTCTCTTTCACTTGTATCTTTGCCTAACTCTTGCTCGCCTACCCTCGACTTTACCCTAAGTAAAGTTACAAAAGCATACATATTGAATACAAATTTTCATAAGCAGCAAATTTATTCTTCACTCACTGAAGAGTTTAAAATTTCTTTACAATTGTATTTATATGTGCGCATTATTGACGTCAAACTGTCACCGGAAGCACTTTAGTTTCCGTAAAATGGGCAGTAAATTAAAAATTGATCAATATTTCCCTTAGATGACAGTTGATGTTCCGTAACATGTAAAATAATTTACATTTGCTTATTACATGCGTAACATTGTGACTATTAATTTTATGTAAATGTTTCAGTTAATGAGAGATATCTTATGAAATATTAATGTGTTCGATTTTCAATATGATTTGACATTAATTTCAAAGTGCAAAATTTTCAAGAGGACTAAGATTTTGCAGGTAGATGTGTTACCAAAATAAAACATAACACAACCTAACAACGAGATACAGGGACAGACGACGTTTCGACTATTAAGCCTTCATCAGGACAAACGAAAGACAACGGTACAACGAATCTTACATGGAAACAAACGTGGTTGATAGGGAGGAAAGAGGAGGAGAGATAGTGAATGGATAGTGGAGGAAGTAAATAAGGAGCGGCATATTGGGGAGGAAGAGAGTATGGGGAGAAGAAGTGAGGAGAGAAAGTGCACGGAAGGAGGTGAGGAGCGAAAATGGATAAGGTGTGGTAGTAAGTAAAATAGATAAGGTTAAATTAAGATACTTACCTCAAAAGTGGCAACACGCAATGAGTATAACGAATAGATAGCAGAGGAAGCAGAGATGGAGCAGCCTAGCAGGGAGGAAGAGGGTATGGGAAGAAATGAGGAGGGGAAAGTGCACAGAATGAGATGAGGAGTGAAAATAGTTAAGGTGTAATAGCTTTAGGTGTAATAATTTTACTTACTACCACACCTTATCCATTTTCGCTCCTCACCTCCTTCCGTGCACTTTCTCTCCTCACTTCTTCTCCCCATACTCTCTTCCTCCCCAATATGCCGCTCCTTATTTACTTCCTCCACTATCCATTCACTATCTCTCCTCCTCTTTCCTCCCTATCAACCACGTTTGTTTCCATGTAAGATTCGTTGTACCGTTGTCTTTCGTTTGTCCTGATGAAGGCTTAATAGTCGAAACGTCGTCTGTCCCTGTATCTCGTTGTTAGGTTGTGTTATGTTTTATTTTGGTAACACATCTACCTATTTTTGTTTATCTTGACATTTGCCCGGTGTTACTCCAGCCACCTGCTTCCTGTTTAGGGTTGTTACCCAACACTGGAACATTTATCCCCTAAGATTTTGCAGGCTGGTTCGTGCAACAAAGTAGTGCTGACAATGTAAAGCAGATCAGCGAACAGGATGTAGTGATTTAGAATTGTCATATTCTCTACAAGTTATTAATAACCGAATCAAATATCAGTTTTGAAATAAAGCAGCAATTTACATTACAAGAACGAACTTCTGAGTTCGCTCTCTGATAATCAATACGAGAGTTCATGTGATTTCCGGCGGAGATCGTGAAACATGTCCTGCTGGTTTGAAAGCGGATCTGTGTTATTTCAAAAAGAAAGAACAAAACATGACATTTCTGCTGAAACAAAACTGAACTATACACATTATTTCAGAATATGGTTACTATATTTATTTAAAATAATTTAATATAAGTTGTTTAATAATGAATCTGTGAGTAATATAGGAGCTAAATCAGTATAAGGTTGAGCTGTATGCTTGTGCCAGCACGAACATACCCGAAATATTGTGGGTTTGCGTAAATGTCTCTACCGTTATGTGACATGACCTTTATAGAACGTTGTTCTTTACTGTCATTCTGTAAGCCTCTCGGTTATGTGCAAGCTGTGTCCAGCTCTTCCAGTGTCATACTAAGTGACATGCTTAAATGTATTTTCTTTAGAAATATCGCTTCACTTGAGGATGCGCCAGTTTTTAAATCGAGAATTCCACTTTCTTATATGAGAGCTATCGAAAATAATGGTACTAGTAGTTTACATCACAAATTACAATGCTGAAGTTCAAGTAATAGAACAAGCTGTTCTCGCGATACTTGACAATGTCTCTGAATGTAAACAAGTGGTCATCTTCACAGATGCACTATCTGTTCTGCAGGCTTTCAATGGTGATAAATTACAAAACATAAGAGACAAACTTAACAAAACAGCAAGTAAAAAGAAAATAACTGTACTTCAGTCAGTACCATTGCTCCGTGGCGTCTCAGGAAAATAGAGGGGCAATGAGATGGCTAAAGAGGGAGGAGAATGTCTACGGGAAGACAATGACATTTCATTTCTAGAAAAGAAGAGAGCCATACAAAACATCAGAGGTGAACATAGCATGACAAAAGACCACTACCACTATCTAAATCGACGGGGACAGGTAACGATACTTTGCCTGACGACAGAATACAACAGACTGAATAAACACATTCGCAGTTTGCTACTGTGTGTCACATCACTTGTAGAACAGATGAACAGACCTCTGAACATATTCTGCAGAACTGTCACCAGTATGAAAAACTGACCCAACGGCTCAACCCTGCAAGCAAAGATATTTCGAACCAAGGAAGAGCTGCAGACAACGGTTGATTTCAAACATAAGCCTTGTCTAACAGTGTAGACATCAAGTAGCAAACAAAAGAAAGAAAGAAAAAGTCACAAAACACTACAATATTCCTCCATCAAGAAAAGCCACAGAAATTAACATAAACAGTGCAGGCAAGTAGTTGCAAGTAATATTAACAGGCAGCCAGTAAGTAAGTTCGGTAGTTGTCAGATCGATATCATTGCACACGATCGATCTACAAAGTTGTGTTATTCCCCCGAGTATATCCTTCATTTCTTACTTCATTGATCGATTTTGTGGTTACAATATGTGTTTGTTTGTTCCTATCTTGATAAAAAATACGTTTGGTTGTAAACCTCGACTCTGTGTATTGTTCCTTATAAACCTGCTATTTAAATAATCAATTACCACACGGTGCACAATTCTATTGTAGTCTTCCGCTCACTTAGATATATAAATAGAGATACATACAGACAGGCAAGCAAGACTAGACAGACCGATTAGATCAATTGGATAAGTTTTTTTAATAGATCGATGGACAGGCAGGCAGACAGACATAGCCAGATAGATGATATATGTGACACCTAGTCTTGGTAGATTGAAATCCACTCTTGTTATATCTAGGTTATATCTAGCCATGAATATACATTGAAAGACATAAGTTACACACAGTCTTGGATAGACGGAGACAAACAGGCACAGAATGGTACAAACCTGCATGTGTTTGACGTACAGTTCTCTCAGAGAGTGAGTTTCACAATTACTAACAACCCAGATAGCCGTTCTAGTCTTGTTATTCGCTATTTCATCTGTGACAACACAATCATACTTATCAAGTATTTCATATGTGACAACACAATCATACTTATCAAGTATTTCATATGTGACAACACAATCATACTTATCAAGTATTTCATATGTGACAACACAATCACACTTATCAAATATTTCATATGTGACAACACAATCACACATTAAAAATATATCATGTGACAATACAATGACACTTCCAACATTCCATCTGTGGAAACACAATGACACTTTTTTTCACATATTTAATGGATGAACCAATGAAACTTGTAATTTCGTGTAAAATTATTATGTTAACATCATTTTTGATACCTGAAATTGCATAAGGTTATTCTTTTATATCATAGAAAATTAACTAGAACAGTGGAGCAAAGTGCAAGATTTGCTATGACAGGAGTCTATCTATTTACCATTTGTCAGTTCAAGCTTGTTTGTCACTCCAAGAAGTCTTGAAAATGTTGGATAAAATCTTTTCTAGGGAGAGGATGGAACGGCAAACGAGGCACATATGAAATCAATACTCCAGTGAGCACGAACAAGGGCACATAACAATCAATCGATTGCGAACAAGAAACGGTGAAATCAATACTCCAGTCAGCACGAACAAAGGCAAATTACAAACAATCGATTGATCCTATTAATGTCTCCTATTAATCATCATTTGACATACTTTCCCGAACGTGGTCTTCCTTATGGATTCTCTGAACACCCCGCGATTCTTGGCCAGTTGACCTGGCGTAGCTAGAGACATGTTTAAGCAATCTGATATATCACTGCACCATCGTCGTATTGGGCGCCCTCTTCCCCTGTTGCCGTTATCTCTGCCTTCAGATATTAATCTTCCCATGCTGCTATGTCTCTTTATATGACCAAAAACATACACAACGTTCTTGTTAAGGAGCCACCCTCTTCAACGGTGATTGATCTTAACACTTCTTGATTTGTCTTTTTAGCTGTGAATGATATACATAAATTTCTTCTGTAGAATCTCATTTCGAAAGCAGTTATTCTCTTTGCTATTGTTGTGTTTAACGTCCATGCTCCACAACTGTATAATCTCACTGGAAATACGCATGTTCTGATCGTAAATAGTTTGATTATCTCTTATTAATATTTCTTCTTATTCCGCATTCGTTGTCAGGATGTACTCCGGAAACTGGAATATGTTGCGCCATGGTTTACAACTAAGCTGCGATATCTTCTCTTTTCTGCTCACTACATTCGACTTCAACACGGCCCCTGTGGCACTTTGACTCTATTGAATGGGACAATCAGCCCTACACCAAGACCTTCAAGAAAGTTCCTCCACGCGAAGATCTAGAACAGTGTTTCCCCACCATTTTTTGTCCATCGTCCCATTTTGGGACAATTTTTATTCCCTGGCCCGCAATTGGGACAATTATGTTTCTGTTGTCCGATTTTTGAACGCTTCTTTCCCTATCCGGTTTTAGTGACAATATTCCTTTTATGTTCCACTTTTGTGGCAATTTTCCTTGCCACAATTTGCCGCTAAACGATTTTCTTTCCGGCATCCGCTTGGAACTATTTCTTCTTCATAGGCTTGCTATTGGGACAATTTCCTTCTCTGATCGGTTTTTGAGACAGAAACAGTTTTCCTTCCTTAACCCGCTTTTGGGGCAATGTTTTTTTCCATGACCCGCTTTTGGGAAAATATTCCTTACTTTGCTCGTTATTTGGACAATTTCCTTTTTCGGTCGACGTTTTGTGACATTTGTCCTTTTCTATATCTCATTGTGACGATTTTAACAGTGGAAATAGAAGTTTCTCAGTTGAAGCTGTAACTTACAATATTTCTATACGGTATTAATTATGACACACTTTCTGTTCTTATTAACTATAACACAACATCTGTCCTGGTTAACTATAACACAATATCTGTCCTGGTTAACTATAACACAATATCTGTCCTGGTTAACTATAACACAATATCTGTCCTGGTTAACTATAACACAATATCTGTCCTGGTTAACTATAACACAATATCTGTCCTGGTTAACTATAACACAATATCTGTCCTGGTTAACTATAACACAATATCTGTCCTGGTTAACTATAACACAATAGCTGCCTTGGTTAGCAATGACATTATCTTCCCTGATTCACCATGACAATATATGGCCTGGTTAACCATGAAAATGTCTGCCATAACTAAGCATGATCATTTCTGCCCTGATATTATGGTACATTGTAATATTAAACATGAAAATATCTGCTCTCATTAAACATGATAATATCTAACCTGACCCATGACAGTATCTGACATGATTAACGGTGACAATATCTGCCCTGAATAGCTGTGACAATATCTGACCTGATTAACCAAGACATAATCTGACCTGATTAAAAGTGAATATTAGACTTAAATTAGAATACTTCGATATCTAACTGTGACTTTATTTATAATCGTTTACTTATCCCCAAAGATCAAGATGGAAATTAAAAAACAAATATTATCTACAATTTGTATACCAACACTGTGCTACCAATGTCAAACATGGTCTTTAACAACTTCGCAGCAAAGAAACATTGTCACATATGAAATGAAGTGTCTGAGGAAAGCTGCAATGGTTACCAAACTAGATAAAATAAGAAATGAAGAAATTAGGAAAAGAGTTGGTATAATATCATGTATCGAACATATTGAGAGACAGCAAGTAAAATGGTTCGGTCACCTTATGAGAATGAAGCCAAACCAAATACCAATAAGAACATATAATACAAGAATATCCGGGCGTAAAGCCAAAGGTAGACCAAGAAAAAGGTGGATAGAAGACATTAAGATAACCTTGAACAAACATGAACTAAATGCAACCTCGGCGACACATCTGGCCTTGAAACAACAGCTTAAGATACCGCCCCTACGCTTAAAGGCAAGTGTGAATGTGATCAACAATCATTGACCTGGGGATAAACAATAGACAATAGACTTATCCCCAAGGAACGTATAGTCCTCTTTTCTGTGTTTGAAATAGAGTGATATAGTTTTCTTCGAGTAGCTTTATTGCAGAAATACTTTGAAACCTACTTGTGGTCTGCTCTAATATATTTTCCTACTAAACTACACAATACTTGTTGTAGAAACACTGCTGATGGGCAATGTGAACGTTACACCGAAAACAACCTTAAACGCCGTCTATATTGCGCAAAATAGTACAAATTTGCGCATTTTTACGCCTAAATCATGCCAATTATACGATAAACCAAGCATATGTAAATTAGGTCTTATAATTGACCCTTAATAGCTTTACTAATATGTGTGATGTGTGTTTTGACAAGTAGACTTTTGATATATATATCGCGAATAAATGGAAATTGAAACCAACCACTCCATGTTAATGAAAAGTTTCGTTCATAGGATCTATACCATTTCAAATTCACACACACAATTTCAATTATATTCGTTATATATTTGCTGACATACATCATTTTGAAGTTGGGCATAGCTAGTGAAAAGTGATATAGTATGTGTTTTGTTACGTGTATGTTACATATTGGTAACATATCTATTTCCGTTTATCTTGGTACTTACAATAGTTCGGTCTCAGGTTCACAGGCTTGGGACTAAACTTGAGCCGTTTGTACGGGATAAAAACATCCGAGTCTACCCGGTATGAAGCAATGGCATCAACTATGCTGTTCCATGGAGAATTTTTAACTGTGAAAATACAAAATCAGCCATATTAACATTCTTGCAACACTGCTATCTCCCACACACTGAAAATATGAAGGTCGTACCAGTGCCAAACTAAGGCAACCATCGTATTACTCTCAGATGGTGGCATGCTTATATAATTATGACAGTTGTACGCTACTCTTCTTCTTGTGCGTTTGCTGTCAAATTCCTGGAGAGCGGAATGTATTGTGTCATGGTTACAGCTTTGTTATGATATCTGCACCTTTTTTCCTGACACATAGCATGTGCATGGCATCTGTGGCACTTTGACCCTATATGGGATGGGGCAGCCAACTTCACTCCATAACCTCCCTTAGTTGTTTTTACGACACGCATGAAAGGTAAACAGTGTTGCTATTCTTTGCTCTCTTTTCAGGTCCCGACAGCACAAAGGCGAGAGATATTCTAAAATCTCACAACACATTAACAATACAATTACGATTTAGACCCATAGAAGTATTAGGTTTCCTCTCAAAGCATTGCAAATAGACAATACTTACAGCCTATCAACCATGAAGATCAATTTCTGAGAGCACTTCCTACCCCCCCCCCCCCCATATGCACTTAGGAAACAAGACTCTAATTGCTATTAATTACCATATATTGAAACAAACAAGAAATAGTCTGCTCAGATTTTCAGTTATCTATGTATGATGTTCACACAGTATGGAATTTTCATATAAATAAAGTTTGGTTGCTTAATGCAATCGTGAAGTTTGTATTACTTTATGACTCCCAATTATGGCATATAACTCAGAGACCACATCAGAACTGTAGATACATATCAATAGATGTCTCTGTCTTTACTTCGCATTAGATGGACAGTGGTGATATCAATTGTGGAGATGTGCAAGAAATGACGCCGGTGACTGGTGGAGGTACGGATGGCCAGAGCTGATATCAAACATGGAATTGTGAAAAAGAACACGCCGGTGAAGGTAGAGATGGCCAGAGCTTATATCAAATGTAGAGTTGTGTAAGAGAACACGCCTGTGTCCGGTGGAGGTAGAGATGGCAAGTGTCTATATGAAATGACGAGTTGTGAAAGAGAGCACGCCGATGAAGGTAAAGATAACCAGAGTTTATATCAAATGTGGAGTTATGAAAGAGAGCCCGCTAGTGCCTGGTGGACGTAGAAATGGTCAGAGTTGATATGAAATTATTGGAGAAGAGAACAAGCCAGTTCCAGGTGGAGGTAGAGATGGCCAGAGTTGATATTAAATGTGGAGTTGTGAAAGAGAACACGCGAGTACCTGGTGGAGGTAAAGATGGCTAGAATTTATATCAATGATTAATTGTGGAAGAGAATAATCCAGAGCAAAGTGGAGTTAGAGATGACCAGAGTTGATATCAAATGATGAGTTGTGGAAGAGAACAAGCTGAGGTGAGGTAGAGATACAAAGTTGAAATGGAAGTTGATATGATTCGTACTCAGAAAGACGCCTGACGACATAACCAGACAGTCGCACTGGATAGTGTGAAGATGGAGAAGAATACTGGAGGTTGTTGGTAACAAGGGAAAGAGCCGTCCAATACGACAATAGATAAGATACCGTTTATAATGAAGAAAGAATATGATTTTGGAAAGAATATATGACATCAATATATACTATCTGTGGTGTTTATCCGTCCAGAGCGACGATGTCTGTTCAGCTAAACTGGGATGATGATGGAGATAATGATGACTGCGGTGTGTGGACTGTGACTAATTAGTGCTTTGTGTGCCTATAGTTTTCTACTACAATCTGAACATGTGTGGGAGAAGTCTGTGAGATATTCGTAGCTGTTGCCTTTCTTAAAGCGCATTTATATTTCGCATCATTGTATCAGACATTCTCTGCAGCTGCTGCACTACTTTTGGTTCTGTGACAGCAGTTGGATCTGTCATGTTCAAGTCTCATTAATTTGTGACTATGTTGAAGGGAATCTGCGATGTCTTAACATTGTCTTTAAAAACGCGTATTCTGTTCCCTGGCCTTGCAGGACCTCGTCATGATTTCTCTATATAGGAGTTTGTTTTGGCAGACGTTGAGCTTACATCTACTATCTATTAATATTTTAACTGCTCATGGCATGGAAAGCCACATGCTGTGACATACAAGCTGTCACTTTTGCTATTGAACCCAAAAATCAACGCGGAAGTAATGAAACAAATGATTAAGAGCATCTTTATACCAACACTATGCTACCAATGCTATACTTGGCAGCTGACTTGGCTCGCTTCTCGCGAATCTCTTGTTGTTTCTCTGGGCTAATGCTTGATGTTGTTGTCTTCAACAAATGAGTCTGCAAAGTAATCATGTTTTCCCATGAAGCTATACAAACTAAAGCATGGACAAATTTATTATAGATAAGTATCCTACTCGGGTTATATAAACGAACAATTTGACAAATTCTTTAGAACGTCTTAGACATTATGTGAAAAGTATCATCAAAAAGTATCATAGAAAATATCGTACTCGGCTTATATACAGATTAAATACGATAATCGTGTTGCCGAGCAGACATCTAGATACACGGGAAACAGCGCATCACACTTAACGGGTATTTCTTCAGGATTATTTGTGTTCATCCAATTCTCGCTATTGTAATCTAGAAAACAAGTAATTCTCCGGAATAGTTTTTCACGCTGATCTCATACAGAGTAACTTTATCTTGATATACTCAACTTTTCCGTGCTTTTCTTCGACTGGAGATACAAACTATACGCAAAGTAACCAATGTTCCGTTGCATCAGTCAAGAGGAGTGAAGATTGTGCAAGTTCAGTACGCATAACTATTCTGGAGAAGGACTTAGCAAATATTTTACGCGAGATCTCTGCAATTTTCTTTTATAACACTCGACTCTTTATGTGACGGTGAAAACTCCCGCTTCATGTCACTTTTGTATGTTTATATGCCTATAGTTGACATTACTTACTTGTGAGGAAATCCGAGTTCATGTGTACTGGTGATTCCCACGATGCTATGACAACTAGTTGTGGCGGTGTTTTATTTAGTGGTTTATAAGAATCAAATAAAGCGACACCGTAAACAAGAGCTACGTCTATATCATTCGTCACAGCTACTGGTTCTTCGATAGTGCATTGGTTAAATCTACACTTCTCTAAATTTAATGAATTTTGTGGAATCCAATGTGGACGTCTGAAAAATGCAATTCGGAATGTTTTGTTACTGGCAGCCATGTTTTTTGGTGTAGTACATTCTATAAAAGGTGATTGTTTGCAGTGTTCAATTGTTTTGCTGAAAGTCATCGTTGTTGAATCGATGGTCGTGTTTGATGATATTTTAGTGGCATTAATGGTTGATTTCGACGTTTGATTTTCTCTTGTACCGACTGTTCTTGTCAATAGTGATATATTTGTGTTGTCTGGTACGTTTTTCTGCTTCTCAGCTAAGAAGAAATCTGACTGTGTTGGTGTCAATAATTGTAGTAATACGTCATCCTTGTCAGCAGTTTTTTCCACTGTTAATTTTAATTTGAAGTCTGTATTAAAAGTTCCACCATGCTGGGGACTAACATCATCTGTCAGACTTAATGAGGTGCTGAAAGGTAGCATTCTAGGGGTGTTGATGCAATAAATAATGCTGACGATAATGATGCCACATACTCCGGTAATGATGGTGATCGCATGCCTCTTTGATGTCACGCAGCATTTCCTGGAAGATAAAGGTTGTATTATTCAACATAGCAATTAAAGAAATACAGGAAAATGTTACTTTTGCACCCTATATTTGTAATCAAATAATTTTATTTAGTTGTTTTAAATCGTTTTATACATAAATAAATCCAAATGACATTGTAAAAACTGGTGGAATATTTCCCCCTTACGCCTAATTGCTAGGTCATAAGGGAAATTCCGTTTTGTTGTTGTGACTTGTATTTACTGAGACCTTTATTTATAGGTAGTCATGTCCTACAAAAGATATCCTACTGACAGAGGAAGAAGTATTGATTGCCCAAGAGGAAAATTTCGCTTCTGGTGTAGATACTCCAGGAGAATGTAGTTCAGACGAAGAAGTAGAGAAAGAAAACTCCAATGCTGCTGCTACAGATTTCAGTGATGATGACATACCACTTTCAGAATTCTAAAGGAGCTGGAAGAAGTCTATAATATCAAACAGAATTCCTGAATTTACTAAGGAGATGGGTCCAATTATGCAGCGTTCCATAGGAAACGAAACAGTAGCAGACATTTTTCTTACTGTTGTATCAGAATGTGAGATTCAAAATATTGTTTTTCACACGAACTTGTACATTCAACAGAAACAGATGAGAGGGAAACCTGTTAAAATAAAAGAAATGCATGTTTTCTTTGGTCTTCAGTTCTTGTTTTATTTCCATAGATTACCAGGTGTTCATCATTAGTGTTACAGTTTTGTGGATGTTTCAGTTCCAATTATGCCACATACAATGCAGCATAACAGATACTTTCAAATCCGTTCTAACTTGCATATAAATGACAACAGTGCTGTTTCAAAAACTAATTCTGCCAAACCCTATAAGATTAAACCTTTTATTCAGGACCACAATAGCAATCTTCAGTTGCTCAGACTTCGCAATGCCGTGCAGAGTATAGACGAGAGCATGGTTCTTTTCAAAGGCTGATCATCACTGAAGCAATACAACGGTATGAAACCAATAAAACTGGGTTACAAAATGTGGTGTCGATCAAATATAACTAGTTACACTTACTAATTTGAGGTGTATCAAGAAAAAACGCACGGCGTCACCAATTAGAAAGACAGATTTGTATTAGGAGGAAGTGTTATGGACAGACTCACTCAAAGTCTGAAAGATGGTGGCTATGTGGTTGATGATGGACAATTATCTTACCTCTGTTGAACTCTTTGAACATTGAAAGGTTGACAACATTTTTGCTTGTGGAACTATTCGTTACAACAGTAAGCATCTCCCCAAGCTTCAATAAGACAAAGGGATGAACATATGAGATTTTGACTATCAATCTACAGATCAGGGAATTATTTTCTTCAAATGGAAGGACAATAAATCTTTTCACTTGTTGTCTAATTACAGTGGCAACTAAACGACCACTGAGTCGACGAGAGCGAAATGGGACAATGACAGATATTCCTGCAGTTGTTAGAGACTACAATTCTTCAATGGGCGATGTGGATAAGGCAGTTATGCTGCGATCAATATATGACCGGGACAGACAATCTAAAAAGTACTGGCATGGATAATTTTGTGCAATGTTGGAAATGACGTATGTCAATGCCTTTGTAATTTACAAAGAAATCCATCATGAGACTTCGTTGCTGAAGTTTAGAAGAAATTTAGCGAATGAGCTAATCGCTCAGGAAAACAGCCATGTGAAAAATAAAGAGGCAGTCCATCACTCAACGCCACTCCAGAGCAACCACATTAAAAAAGGAAGAGCAACTTTTCTGTGCCTATAGACATTAGACAAAAAACTTGCCTGCTCACTGGATAACATTTGTTGAGCAAAGGGGGCGATGCGAAATGTGCTCGATTCAAAAATTTCAATCAAAACCACATTCAAAATCTTCCTTTTACAATGTATTCTTTTGCTGTAATGAGAAGTATTGCTTCCAAGATTATCATGTGCAGTAATGTAAATAAGCATGTCGATATTTGAACTATTTTTTGTTGTTGTTGCTTTACCTATAGTCCTGACAGTACTTTTAAGTACCAGCATACGAATGTATAATAAATATGATTATATAAATATGTTTTTCCTTTCCATGTTTATTACACACAGAAACGATACCTAATGACACACACACAAATAGTACAAAATGTGTAGATTAATTAATTCGATAAGTAAAGGGTTGATGATATTGCCAACAAATGAAGTCTCGTGGAAATTTAAAAAGAAACTAAAACATCTCACAACAACAATTGAAATTATCAACAAATTAAGTTATCAATAAATGAAGTTATCAACAAACGAATCACTAACCAATGAAGTTATCAAAAAATTAAGTCACTAACCAATGAAGTTATCTACAAATTCACTTATCAACAAATAGAGTATCAACAAATCAAGTTATCACAAAAGTAAGTTATCAACAGGTTAAGCTATCAATAAATGAAGTTATCAACAAATGAAACACCAACCAATGAAGTTAATAAATTAAGTCACAACCAATAAATTATCAACAATTTAATTTACCACCAAATGAGGTTATCAATCAATGATGCTATAAACAAATGAAGTTGCATATTGTCTTTGTCATACTCATCTTCATGACTTTGTAGTATATTAGTAATTACCCTAATTAACAAAGTTTTGTCCCTTATCAATTCACAATAGTGCCATCCACTATAGAAGTGCCAGCCAATTCATCCGCTCTTTACCTGCCTCTGGCTTCCGCATGATCTAAACAGTAAATTCACGTGACACTTTTCAATCAGTGATGCAATAGCAGTATTTTTTAACTATACATGTATTTATATATATTATTATCATTATCATATGATATATATTTATATATATATATATATATATATATATATATATATATATATATATATATATATATAATATATATATATATATATATATATATATATATATATATACGTCAGTTACAAATTTCGTCTCTGAAAAACAATTTTATAATACCAATACTGTTCACAAACTTACCGTGTATCTTTTTCATAGTTATCTATCACGAAGGAAAACACACTGTTACTTTTCGCCATTTTCAAATGTTTAAATTCAGCAGTGGTCATCAACAGTGCTTCTTGGTTCATATTTGTATCTAACATTATATTCTATATCATGAAGCGCAACGTATTGTCTTATGTTATGCGTTAGGTGGCCGAGTGAATAAGTTTTTAGAAATAAAATTGGAAATGAATATTTCAATAAATTTAACTTATGTAACCATGAAGTGAAGCTGTTTAGAAACCGTCAGAGAAAAACTTTCCTCTTGTTGCACCATCTTGAACCGTAACCAATTTGGGAGAAGCTGGAAGCAGTTATCCGGAAAATATGGCATCAAAATTCAATCAATCAAGTGTCATGCCAAGTGTCGTAGGCGATCATGTTTCTCCGCGACTATCTGTCTCTTGTTAATAAATTTTAATAAAAATTCGCGTTATAAATGCAAGAATGTTGTTGGAAGGGGCGATAGAAGGCAGAAGAGGCAAAGGTCGACCAAGATGCCACTGGAAAAGAGATATTCATGAATGCATGCACTTGTCGGAGGAGAGGCGAGACATCTTGCGAGAGACCGCGCAGATTTCAAGATATTCATAAGGAAGACTACGTTCTGGAAAGAATATGTTACATGACAAAAAAGTAAGATATTGGTGACTAGTGAAACGATTGTGCTCAGGTAAAAGAAAACTGGATAAACAATCAGATTCTCTTTAGAAAGCTATAACATTTTCGTCATATCAGACTACATGATATTCTAGAAAAGACCATAATTGAGGGGATGATACCATGAAAAACAAAAAGAAGTAGGCCACGTAGACGATTAACGCACGATATCAAAGATCTGAACATGACACAGAAGCAGGTCGATTGGCTTAAGTACGTGAGGAGTTTCACAAATCTGTGATAACTGATGGCTCCAGACGAAATATCATATAGAATATAATAAGCTCAGCAATGAAGGTAAATCTATTATAAATCTCTAATAATTTTATACCGATGTGAAAGTTGGACAATTACAGCTGAAATAGGGAGGAGAATACAGACTTTAGAATACACATGTTAGAGACGAATATTGCGCATTCATTGTACAGAACAGAAAACAAACACATAAGAGAGAAGTAAAATAAATACTTTTGCAGGTCAATAAGTACTTCTCACGGCAGTTGTGAAGTATCGCAAGCTAGTGTGATTTGGTCAGAGGCACGATTCCCTTTCCAAAACTACCCTACAGGGAAACAGTGAGGGGTAAGAAGAAGAGGATCTAGGAGATTAAATAAACTATGGATTGATAGTATTAAAGACTGGACTGGATTAAGATTATCCACACTTAAACAAGGAACTGAGAACATAGATGGATGGTGGAATTTGTGTGTTGATGAATTCAAAGGGGCATCCCTAAAACCCTGAAGGGTTTTAAGTTTTATAATGATGATGACTGCAACATCTTATCCAATATATGCTACCCGATGACGAGTGCTAAAACCTACTTAGAAATCATACTAAACAGGCTGTTGTTGTTGTTGTTAGTCAAGCACATGATAATGATGATGACTGCTACGTCCTATCCATGATATGCTACCGGATGACGAGTGTTCAACCTACTTTGGTCAACTGTTATTAGTCAATCACATAATGATGACTATTTATTACATTCATTTTATGCATTTCTTTTAAATGTATGTCTTTGACTGTAAATTCGCAAACCATATTCTGGCTGCAAATATTATTGGACAGTTCGGGTACAGTATGATCACTGTAGATTGTTTTTGTTCTCCGCCACTCCCCCGTGACGTCTCTCTGCTCCCGCTATTGAGCTACTGCCTTTCTCCTCTTTTCACAAGATGATAAACCTGTTTTGACTGTAGAGCGCCATGTACTGTAGCTATTTGGTGTAGCTGCATTCTGTGTACCTTGGTTCATTTAGTCCCAGCCTGAGAAAAGTCAACCCATGGCATTGACTACGAATCGATATTAATAAGACACCACAGAAAAGGAGTTATACACACACTGCACAGGTATGTGAGTTCCTCGAGAGTATGTAAATATGAAATATTGAGACCTTTTGGCAAGTACACATGTTAAATGCGTGTGCTTCTCACGGAATTTACATACCAGTCAGACCCGTAGAAAAAATGGTTTTCAGGGGGGGGGGGGGGCTTTAACATTTTGGAACATGACTTTTAGCACTAGATACTTAGTCAAAAAGTGAGCCTAATGCAAATTATTTGCAATGTAACCATTCTTTGCGCCCCCCCCCCTTTTTTTTAACGTCCTTTTGGCTTACGCTACACGCAAACGGAAATTGATTTTAGGTTCATTACGGGATCAGTAGCCATATTTTAACGAAATAAACTATTCATTATTTAACGAAACCAAATTTCGATAAAGACGTATAAACCGCCACATCAACGATTTGCGCGCTACCTACTGAGAGCCCCCTACCCCATCTGCCCCCGAAACTAAGGGGTAGCTGTCAGTGTGTTTTGTGCAGAGCGATGCATCGGCAGCAGAAGTTGCGACTTTTTAATTTCCGTGTAACGAAATCTGCATGAAACTAAGCATAATATTAAAAAGTTGGAATTAATCAAATGATGTAGCAGCTGATTCCCGTAATGAACCTGATTTTATTTTGTACAAGATGGCTAAAGCTTTGATCCATCCTCTTTGTGACGTCTCTTTTGCATAAAATTGTCAGTTCTGCACAAATTATTCGACTTTTTCTAGTCTCATATTCAAAAAATTTTGTATAGCCTATGTCCATTAACGTCTTGGACAAAACCCTTTTGAGAAATAGGTACAAGAATAAATCTGATAAATTGAATGTGGATTGCACCAAGCTTACCGCGCCATCCTTTGATTTCGTATGTTCCACAGAAAAAGCAAGTTAAAAATAGTGTTTCCCATAAATTATATTGAAAGAATTGTTTAAATAATTTTTACTT
Organism: Meghimatium bilineatum; assembly: GCA_034231615.1. Lineage (NCBI taxonomy): Eukaryota > Metazoa > Mollusca > Gastropoda > Stylommatophora > Philomycidae > Meghimatium > Meghimatium bilineatum. The sequence goes on from CM067304.1 coordinate 46,888,086, forward strand.
TAGTTTTACCTGTTTTTCAGTGTGTCTCATCAACACATTTTTAACATAATTTTTGTCTAGTTTTACGTATTTGATTAGTAATATTAATACAGCTTTAGATCACAGAAAGATAAAAAAAAACAAAAAAACAAGGAGGTTCTAACAACACTTTGTAGGGATTAAAGATTTATTAAAGGAAATAAAGATCTACCAAAAAAAATATTTTGGACATACTAAAAGACATGACACCTTGTTGAAGATCTTACTTGAGGGTAAAGTGAAGGGGATGCGAACAAGATGTAGATAGAGATACAAGTAGGAGAGTAACATCGAGAGATGGACAGGTTACAGTCTAGCACAGTGCTCCACAAGGCAAGAGACAGGTAATGTTGGAGGTCTGTTGCAGCCAACCTTCGTTACGGCACTTGATGATGATCATGATGAAGAGAACATAATTTTTATTTTATAAGTTTTACTTATTTGATCAACAAAATTAACACATTTTTAACATAACTGTTATTTTACATTTTTTTTTATATTTGCTGAAAAAGGGGCTCTTAAGGTGTAGAAGTTTGACATTACTGTACAAGGGTTTCCCTATATGTACTCAGCCGATCTTAACAAAGTGGTACAATGCCTGCAGAGATAACCTTTCACAGTATGTATCTCCGATAATTCCCGGGGATCTCCGAAAAAAATTTACTGGGTAGACAAGCTGTAATATGAACACAGTGATAGTCCATGGTCGATATCAAGTCCGTAGATAAGGGAAGGGGGGAAGTTAAACCAGCCGAAAATCAGAACATGACTTTTAGTACTATGAACTTGACCAAAAGATGGACTTAAAGATAGCCTCATTCTTAGTCATTTTTTTCATAAACAGTTCATAGCATGTTTCATCAAAGGAAAGCGAAAAGAAGAATTGGCACCAAAAAACGCAACAATTGCCTTTTTCTAGTTAACACCCCACCCATCCCTCCTTGTTGGAAACGTTTCTACGGTCCTGGTCGATTTGTTTGTTTTCATCGTCTGGGAAATAATACTCCATCTGCTAAATAGAATGTTCCATCTGCTAAATAGAATGTTTCATCTGCTAAATAGAATGTTTCATCTGCAAAATAGAATGTTTCATCTGCAAAATAGAATGTTTCATCTGCTAAATAGAATGCTCCATCTGCTAAATAGAATGTTCCATCTGCTAAATAGAATGTTTCATCTGCTAAATAGAATGTTCCATCTGCTAAATATAATGTTTCATCTGCTAAATAGAATGTTTCATCTACTAAATAAGATACGCCATCTGCTTAACACACTTAAAGGAAGTAAAAGGAATAGAGGATTGACATCATTATTCAGGTTACCCAATATGTACTCCGTCTTTCTCAATGGAGCGGAGCACCGCCTGCAGAGAGTACCACTCCTCGCACGTAATTCTGTAGCTTCAAGCGATAATCCACATGGATGTAACAAAAATCCACTTTATAAACAAGATGTCGCGAGTGAAATTACATGTCGCGATCTCTTGAGCTAACACAAACGGCTTGACTACTACGATGAGGGGGAGGGGTCGTTCTACATTGCTTTAGTGCAGGCCCAGATAACCAATATCGCACAAGTAACTCTCCATAGTGCACCCTGAAAACGGAAATACAGCGGTTCGTGCTGTGTTCCTGGCCAACACTTTTGGGGATCATGTTGGAGGATGTGGATGACGCTGATGAAATGAGAACTGCATGCATAGAGACAATCAATATATCCTATACCTCTGAGACAACACATCCAGTGGCACTGTCAACACAAAGTGGCGCAAGGTATCTGTGAATTGTGGTCCGGTCAGTCACAAAATAAAAACATTGGATGGGCGGCCAATGTCAATGTCTGGATTTTGCTATGCTATGACGATGTTTAACGTATATATTAAATCGTGAAAAGACAACACACGCTATGGAAGCTTTGTACATGTAGAACAATAAAGTGGTAATGAAGTCACAATTTTCTAGACTGAGACTGGTCGGTAGAATTGCTGTTCATGTTCTAGAACACATAGAAGCACATATGTCACATCACAGTTGACACCATTCAAAGTAGGAATAATGACTCAGGTACTGGATACGCCAACTTGAACATGTATTCCTGGGTATGGAAAAAAAATGTTCATTGCATAAAGGAAAAGAACTGAACAAATTTCGGGGAACACATAGCTCAAATTTCTGACCGAAGCAGTGTTGGAACTCGGACTCTGGGCGATGTGGGCAACGTTAATGGGCAGCAAGTCATTGTCTTTGAAGACATAGCAAACCTAGTCTAACTCAACTGTCTCCGTTGCCCAACACGGTTCATACAGAAAGAATTGTGTTCAGTACCCAAGGGCACAGAGGGAAATTATGTCTTTCATACACGATACTTGTTCGTCGACTGCGAAACTCTTTGTCCGAGATAACCGCAATCTACTTACTTCTTCGGGTCATAAAAGCAATGGAGAAGTCAAAACACAGGCTAGGCCTGCGATGGATTGTAATGCCATCACAAGAGCACATGGCGAGTGTGAGAGAAATGCACAGGTTGGTTGGTTGGTTGCTGATCCAGCGGTACATTGGCTTATGTCCTTTGACCTAATGCCATTAAATGGCATCATATTGGTGGGAAGTCTGTGGATTTTCGGTCCACGCCGGGACAGAGAATAACTATCACACCTCCTGGAAGGTAGGTTTCAACCTATGCACTGCTCCTAGCCACTGTAGCCAAGATAGGGTTCACTAGGCTCATTCCCCGCCACCAATTGACTACTGGTTATGCCGAGCTTCTCTATTGCTCTAGGCATGCAACCAAATGTTTAAGTCAAAAGGATTGCCATGTCCTGAGTCACTGTGCCTCTATGATGGGTCTAGGCCATAAGAAAAAACAGTGCTTTCGGTTTCCTCCTCCCCAGTGCTGCACAGTACATCTCTGGCTCCCTCCCAACCCCAAATACATATATATTCAGGTAAACATGAAACACATTTCAACAACAAAATAAAAGCATAATTGTATAGATGGCGTGCCATGAAGCTTCTCTAAGAAGATAACCTCAATATAACAGCATGTCATTCACTAGGGTTTTCTGTTACATGGGTGGTTTGTCTAGTGGGCCATTGGTGAGACCCACAGATGCAACCACATGCATAAATGCCCAGGTCAAATCCCAGACCCCCAACGCATTTGGCAAAAAAAAATTAGCATTTTTAAGCATATTTAAACAACGTATTGAAGACCTTATTGAACACCTTATTGAAGACCTTACTTGAGGGTAAAGTCATAGGGAGGCGAGCAAGAGGTAGGCAGAGAACAAGTGGAAGAATAACATCACACGATGGACAGGTTACAGTCTAGCAGAGTGCACAACCAAGACAAGAGACAGGGGATGTTGGAGATCAGTTGCAGCCAACCTTCGTTGCGGAGACGACACTTGATGATGATGAAACAACGTATTAAGCAACAACGTATTTAAACAAGCCTACTGAATTGTAATTTTCATATGAAGGATACCTTTTCGAGAAATGGTAGGGTAAAACGATAAATGCTTCTATATTAATCTACATGTTTACATACTCATCATTGGAATGATATAGTGATCAAGATAGTGGTTGCCATGAATTTATGTTCAGTGCCTCAAACAAGAGACTTACAATTGTATTATATTGTGGGATCTACATGAATAATTGATTCTTGGCCGTGTTACTGCGCGCGTTGTCCCTCAGCGGATATGATGGCTGATAAAGATTAATAATAGCAGTGAACCAACATAGAATCGGAACCATCGGCTGTTATACCCTGAGAGATTTACTGAAGCGACGATCTAAGTGATTATGGACATGCCCGGTGTGCGAGAAGGATAATCAACTAACTACTACCTAATACCTAATCAATAATAAGTAACAATCATTTATTTCTACCTCAACGCTGCTAAATATTTTTGCTCGTGGCAATTCAATGCTATTCATATCAATACCTACAGTTTGACAATACTCAAATACAATGTCGTCCGTGTGTTGCCGGGGTCCGAAAGGGGAGCAAAGAGCAGCAGCACTGTTTACCTTCCATGCATGTCGTAAAAGGCGACTAAGGAGGCTATGGAATGGAGTTGGCTGCCCCATCTCATATAGGGTCAGTGACCCAAAGCCATGCTGGTCGGATGTGTCAGGTCGAAAGGAGCAGATATCGCAGCAATGCTGTAAACCATGACACAACGCATTCCGTTCTCCGGACTACATCCTGCTAATCTGCAGGAGTTTGAGAACGAACGCAGAAGAAGAAGAAAAAATACAATGTGCAGTAATAACTTTGTGGTATATAGGATTATATGACTGCTGTTTTTTTAATTGATTTTATACACATTGTGGTGCTTTTCTATAGATTAATGTATTAGCATACTGTGTTGTGTTGTATTTGTATATTGCATTGTAATGTAAATTTAACATGACACATTGATTCTTGGTTGTGCTACGGAGCATCGTGCACTGGCCGAGATCCGCTTAGGTAATTTCTCTCAGGATATTTCAGCTGATATGATGGTTGATATGGAAAGCAACGACGACCGCCGACGTAGATGCGGGCAGAGGTAGAAAAATAAATCGGGGGCAAGAAGACAACAACTTACATGCAAAATGCTGGGTCGCAGTCACATGCGCATCCTGTACTGGAACAGCTCCAGCGTCCCCAACGAAGAACCACTCTCGATAAGTTCATATATAGCGCCGACATAATCACTTTGCAAGCGACAATCCTTGAGGCAGTCACAATTTAGCCAACTGATTCAAATCCTTCTTAAATCGAACTCACCTTGGTCAGGCAATCCTGGTAGGTAGCAGTATAACGGCTTCCGTGATGGAGATGTCTTGGTGAAACTGCACTGAGATGCAAGTTCACGCAGTCAGGATACAAACGCCGATTACCTATTGTCACCGTAAACGTGTATGCTTGCAATGGCAAGATAGACAAAACGGGGTGGGAAAGCGTACTCGGGCAAGATGAAAAGTACATTGTTGTTTGCCGAGACTTCAATGCCAGAGGAAGACAGTGGGGAAACGATATTACCAAAAAGTAAGAGATAGACCTAGAGGACCCGTTGGTAACCGCCGATGTCGTGTGTCTAAATGATGGCACAGCAACTGGAACTGCCATCCGATCTGGAGACGCTGACAGTAACATAGACCTGGCATTGGTGTTCACCGTCTTGGTCCCTCTATGGATTGTGTTAGGGCATCACGGCAGCGATCACTACCCGTGCACCATCCTTATCAAGAAACACAAACATGGGAAGCGTGTAAACGTTCTTTGGACATTCCAGAACGACAACTCGGGCTTTGACACGATAAGCAAAATTAGTTGCAGCAAGTCACAGGTCAAGCGCCCAAGGCGCAGTAAGCTGAGCCAGCCATCATGGTGGAATGGCAATGTAGAGAAAGCATGGAGGAACAAATGACAAGCCGCCAAGGCGTGGCAGAAAGCATGTAATTCCGACCGCACACTATTCAATAACGTAGTGGCATTGAAGCAGACCTTAGACGACACCATGTTACTCTTCAAGATATGTGCCCAGCAAGCCAAAGAAGACAGGTGAAATGAATTCTGCAGGCAGATCAATTCAGACAAATATCTTAAGACGTTTTTGCGTTTTCAGCGAGCATGAATGGGATTTTCAAAGATTCGGTATCCCTGATTTCAGTCCGTCGATCAGACATGGCAGAAATCAAACACAGATAAGGGAAAGGCCTTCCTTGGTGATTACGTTCAACAGACGGACCATAACAATCTAGATATCAGGGGGAAGATTGTCACCACGCTGTCTGGTCTATGTACGGAGGCTGAGTGGAAGGAGAGCATACACATCACGGCAGAGACCGCCCAAACCACTCTTAAACGGTCACGGAATACTTCCCTAGGCGCTGATGGCATACGATATGCGGACTTCGCCATCCTTAAGGAGAGCGACATAAACGAACTAGTTGGTGAGTTTACGGGAAGTATCAAGAACGGCACCATGAAGGAAGAATGGCTGCACAGCCGTCTATTGCCACTAAAGAAGCCCAATAAAAATCACGCCCAGATACGCCGCTGCAGAATCATAACGATGCAGAACACCATGGTCAAATTTATTGAGAAGATTATAACACAGCACCTCGCTCGAGACCTGGAAGAGAGTCGTATTTTTCCGAGCACGATCGGAGGCTACAGACGTCAGAAAGAAACATAGCATAATGCTGCTGTTTTTGCTTACACGTATTCGATGGCTTCCATGCAGGTCAAGAAACGTGTGCTGTCGCGATTGACTTGGAGGATGCGTATAACACAGTGCCGTCGAGTACCTCATCAACATGCTCTTGCTCGTTAATGTTGACCCTTTCGTCGTCAGATGGATATCAGCTGTGTTGCTCGAGAGGCAGGTGGCTCTTAGGTGCGGTTGTTGGAAATTTAAACCCAAAACAATACGCCCAGACCTTCCACAGTGATCTCCTCTCTCATTCCGTATGATTCAATGTCTACACCGTGGCAATCACACAGCAGCAGCTCGATGTAAGAGGTAGAATACTGTCTTTAGTGGATGACGTCCTGATATACAGACGGAAGGAATATAACAGAATATGTTGGATCACAGCAGAATAAGCTCGACCGTATCGCTTCCTGTTGTGATGATTCAGGGGCACTGATCAATCGAGAGAAGGCTGCGGTGATGTGGTACTCTCTTAACAATTATATCGTAAAGTCTGCGACACGGACAGTGGAGATGAATGGGTACGATGAAAGCATGACTTCCTCCTTACAATACTTGGTCGTGCGATTTGATTGTAATCTGTGTTTCCGAGAACACTTTGATCATGTCATCGCTAAGGTCCGCAAAGGACTTTCAGCTCTGAGAGTAATGGCAGCGGCTCACACTAAACAATCACAGCTCGTAATCTTAAATGAGTCTCTTGTCCTCCTTACATTAAATACGCAGGCGCCACTATCACCGCCAGCCACACACATATTGAGAGGCTAGAGAGAATCCACAAGGGAGCGACGCGGATCATCCTTGGTTGCATAAGGGACACAACCTGCGTGGCTATGAGACTTTTCCCTGATTTTCAGAGCATATCTCATAGAATTGATATGTGGCGTGCCCGCGCATACCTCAGAGTGAATTCTGACATAGATCACCCAATACACAACGAGCTCTCACGTGCGAAGGGAAGCAGGCTCAAGAGAGGCAAATCGTGGATGGGTTGTACCCAGGATACCGTTAAACATATCTGCGCCACAGAAGATATAACTCCTGGTGTGGAATGGACACCTAGTCCTACGGTCTTTTAAGAGGCATTCAAGGCCGTCATTGAACGCAATAGAGAATGCTGGGAAAACAGCCCCGTGAGCATGGACGCTGAGATCAAGGCACTAATATGCGAGAATACCAATGACACAGATGTTGTGATTTACACGGACGGGTCGGTCATCCGGCACTACGGGTGCGCATGAGCCTTTACTGTCAGATCAAAAGGAAGAACAGTATACGAAGCCAGTGATGTCCTTACCACAATAACAAGCAGCCTAACACTGGAAGTATTCACCGTAACGCAGAGACTCAACTGACTGGAATCGCAAGCCTATTCCCATGCGTACATATTAATTGACTCACTGAATATGATTCAGAAAGTGAAACGTAGAGAATGGATGGACTCATTAGAGAGAGCTAAACTACGGGCATTGCTACGAAAACTCACGCATATCTTTGTCCCTGGACATGCGGACGTTGAGGGAAACGAACGGACCAACAAATTAGCTACCTTCGCCATCACAACAGATGGTCAGCCTATGGACCGAGTAGACATACGCATTGCTCTTCGTGAGTCCTCACGATCTGAGGATTTTGAGTTGAATGAGCATAAGTCTATATCGAAAAGGCAGGAATTGGGAGTGAAGATGGGCGTGGTTATAGAACCCCTGACAAAGAACTCAAAAAGAGCAGTGATATAACATAGAACCTGAACCATCAGCCGTTATGATGAAATCTGAGCACCTATGGACTTGTCGGTGTGCGAAGAGGATAATCAACATACCTAATACCTATACCTATTTTGATAAAACAGCATCTTGTCTAGGAATGCGTATTAACCCTGAGTCTAATTCGATTGTCACCGTTACCCAACACAGCTCATACAGAAGAGATTAGGTATGCGACCTAGGGACACAAAGAATGGTCTTCCTATGCGAGGAACAGCTCGCTGACTACGAAACGTTTCATCGGAGGAAAGATGGACAGTGGGTGACCCATGCAATTTATCAGCTCGTCCCCATCAGATATACCCCATCCGAGTAGAAGGCTTCTTCAATAAGCATTGAAGAACTTGGCTGAAAGCTAAAGTCTTCTGTGTATGAAAGAAAGCCCTGGAAAACCACCCCACTGTACATAGGAAGTAAAAGCAATGCCCGCAATTCCTCATTACAACAAACAACCACTATGCCAAGGAGATTTTTTTTTTAAACATAATATTCCATCGGTTCGTGTTTGGAACGCATGTCTCCTTATTTTGATTATTTCCCCAGGCAATGTTTGTCAGTTTCTGTTTATCCTTTATTAATTTTAATATAAATGTATTTAGAGTTAGCTTTTTGTTTGTCAATAACCCCAGGAATTGCGAGCGATTAGCTCCTACTTCCTATGTTCAGTACGGTGATTCTTATCGGCTTCCTTTCATAACCAGGAGACCAGCTTTTGGCTTAATCCAATGCCTATTGAAGAAGCATTCTACTCAGTGGGATATATGTCACGAGAGGAACTAACATTTTGCCTGGGCCACCCATTGTGTGTTTTTCCAAGGACGAGGCGCTTCACAGTTAACGAGATGTTCCTCGTATAGGAATGTCATTTCATTACCACCCTGTGTGTCCCTAGGTCTAATTTCTTCTGTATGAGCCGTGTTGGGTAATGGCCGCAGTCGAATTAGACTCAGGGTTGATACACCTTCCTAGACGAGGTTCTGCTTTGCCAAACACGTCAGGGGTCTGGGATTTGATCTGTGCGTTTTTCACGCATTCGCCTCGTTCACTTGTGATAGATAATCTTCAAATCCATCGCCAGGCGCGTCCTGTGTATTTTGACATCTCTCCATTGCGTATTTACCAAAGAAATTGGTACATTATGCCTATCTTGGACAAGAAGCTTCGCAATGGGCCCTTGGGTACCTGAACCCAATTATCTCTGTATTGAGGCGTGTTGGACAATGTTCGACACTCGAGTTGGGCTAGGTGTGTAGTTTCGTTAGTGACTTGATTCCCCCCCCCCCCCCCCCAAATCTCACTTTGCCGAGTCCGAGTATCTACACTTCGGTTTGAATTATGAACAATGTTCTCGCCGACATTTGTTCAGTGCATGTCCTGCGTGCAATGGGGAGCTGTATTTAAAGCTTATAAAATTACGAGGGTAAATGTAAAAACTCACCATGTACATGACGTGTCGACAGCAAGAGCATAGGGCCCTTATCACACAGCTGTTGAATCTCTTCCCTGCAACTCCTTAACGGGAAAAATGCAGTAGTGGCATTTCTTTTGCTTTTCTTTTCATATTCAAGGACATATTCGAGTTGGTGTATCCAATATCCGAAACATGATTTCTACCTTCAATGGAGTCTATTGTGGATAGACGTGTGGCTTCTGCGTATTCTCGAGCATGAACTGCACCTCGTCATTTGGTCTCGGGCTGGACAATTGTGGCTCCGTTGCACTGATCTGATCGAAAAAATGACCATCAAATTCAAAAGAGTTGAGTGTGAGCACCACTTCAGCAAGGAAGATAAGAGTGGGAGTAGATACAGAAGGATGTGCATTTTTGAATTATTTCTATTCTTCTTCAGTGTGCTGGGTGTTTTCTGGCAACTTTTCGAATACTTCGTTAACTTCTTGGGTATATTTTTCGCGTATGTTTAGTTCTTCCAATTTCTGTATATCTAGTTGCCCTTGGTGTTTTTTTTTTCTTATGCTTGTTATTTTTGATTCTGTATGTTTTGCCTGTTATTATTACTGCCTTATGATCAGTATCTTCACACAAGTTAGGTATTACTCGTTCGTCTGTTATTTTTCGTCTATTGTTTATTTTTGTGAGTATCTCCTAAACTGTTCCATTTATACCATGTGTACACTTGTGACTGTCTATGTTTAAAGAAGGTGTTAATTGTAATGTGGTACTAGTTTGCCGAATAAGACCCAGAGTGATGTTCGTATCCCCACTCTTTCTTTAAAGACCTAGAACCATACATTATGAAATTTAAGACGCAGTTAATTATTATGTTGCATCTTGGTGGTATATGTCATTTGGAAACAACTATTATTTCTGTTTTCTTCTTGTTTAAACTGAGACCATTGTTTTCACTTTCTTTCACTACTTTATCTAAAAGGACTTGTAGTTCCTGTTCACTTCCTGCTATCATTACTATGTCCTCAGCATATCTCAAGTTATTTATATTTCATCCTCCCACTTTTATTACTGGGATATTTTCTATATTTCATTAATGTATTCTGTATAAAAGGAAAAAAGATACGGTGACATTACACAATCTTGCCTGACACCCATTTCCATCTTTTGAAATCTACCCACAGTGTTGTCAACAACTCTCATCGCATCGTTTGTTTCCAATACATATGTCTTACTATTCTTAGATCTTTCCCATCAATGTTAAGATTTTCTAGCAGTCTTATAATCTCTGAATGCTTCACCGTGTCAAATGCTTTGCTATAATCTATGAAGCACAGATAAAGGTCTTGTTGTACTTATATGGACCTCTCCATTAATGTTCTTACTATATGTAGGGCATTTCGTGTGTCTTTTCTTTCTACGAATCCGCACTGTTCTTCTGCTATCTCTAGTTTTATTTTTCCTCTTATACGTCTCATTATTATGAGCTGTATAATCTTGGTCATCTGACTCAAAATGCTGATTGTTCTGTGGTATTCGCAATCTACTGCACCATGTTTCTTTGGTAGGGCTATGAAAATTGATTATTGCAAATCAGATGGAATATACCTACTGTTGTAGATGTCATTAAAAATGTTGGTGATAACTTCAATGTCATAATCTCCTAGAACTTCTAATTCTTCTTTTGTAATATTATCTGGACCCGATGATTTGCTGTTTTTCGAGTGTTGTATAGCTTCCTTTACCTCTGCCTTTAATAGGCCATATACTTGAACCTTCATTGTTATAATTTATATTAGTATCATTTCTGTTATCCTCGTACAGTTCTTTAATATATTCTTCCTATCTGTGCATGATTTCATTTTCTCCCATTAGTATGTGCCCCTGCTTAGATTTCAGGCACCCAGTCTTGTGAGTCTGCCCTCTGCCTGTTAATTCCTTTATTTGTAAATGTGTATCACTTGTATTTCTATGATGATATTTTTCTATTTTACTGCACTTTGCGTTTAACCAATCCTCTTTAGCCTTGTTGCATTTATGTTTAATTTCTTTGTTCATCTTGTTGCATTCTTCAATGTTATTCTTCATCTGCCTTCTTTGCGGTTTACACTATGGAATACCCGTCGGTCTCAAGAGTTTTTAGTTTAACCTCTTGCTTCCATGAATTTACTTTTTTTTTTTAAACCAATTGTTGCAAAGCAGGGTTAGTACTGTCGTCACTGTGGCCAATGTTTTGCAATATGATTATCGCTTACGATTACTATAAATAGTTAAACAATTATTTTGTACTCTATATTTCACAAAATGTATATTTAAAAATTAATATCATTACTTATTCCTTTTATGAATTTAACTGGCATGAAAAACTGTATATTAATATAAGATATTCTATTATAATACTCGCTTAGCATGTTTCTAAAGAACGATCACATGATCGATCAAAATGGCGACTCTCGACATTAGATTGAAGAAAGTGAATAAGACCTATAGAGAAGGGGTATTTTGTGGTGTTTGAACACCAAGTTATATCTTATTCATTTTAACATTGTTTTGTTGCCATATTTGCGTAATTTTTAATGATTAATATTACATCAGAATGGTCGTGAATTTGAATAGCAAAGTAATTGTGGGCGTGTCAACACTACAGACGTCGAGATATAAAGTTTCTAAACTTTAGTTTGGACAAAATGTTCTAAATAATGCTACATCATTAAAAATACTATATTAATGTTTAGATAGCTCTTGAATATTGCAATTCAACGATACCTCAACCAAATCTGTACGTCAACTCTTAAAAAAGTTATGCATTTTTTTCGAATTAATTTGACATCAAAATTCTTCTTCTTTCGTTCGCTAATAATGTCTATATCTGCAGTGTTGTTTCTTGTATAAAATGGACAGTGTTTTCCATTGACATCAAAATAATTTACATGAAGCATATAGGAAAATATAAATAAAACTTGACCACAAAAATGTAACTGAGTTAACAATTTCTTAATTATCTTAGTTATTTTCAATAATACAAAACACAAACTATACATTTTTGTGTTCGTGAAGACAAGACGCTTAAGTTGATCCCATTTCTGGAATGTTCAGATGGACACAGAACTAATTGATATTCAAAATGGCTGCTAATTTGCATAATTAAAATGAAAATAAATTAAATATTTATTAAACATAAAAAAATACCACAGAAACTATATATTTTTCTATTCACAAAGACAAGAAGCATCTGTTGATCACATTGCTGTGATTCTCAGAGCATGTACAACTAATTAATATTCAAAATGACAGTCAATTTGCATAAATAAAACAAATGTTGATGTTTTAAAAAAAATATACTGCCTTATTCAGCATTGTTCTGCATCCTTAAAAGTTACATATATAAAAATAAAAATGGTTAAAGAACATAATAAATCTGGTTGCAGACACGAAAAACTGCAAAATCACTAAATGTAAACATTAGTCCAAGAAACTTATAACTTGAACAAAATTTTCTGTACACACAATCCCGGATGTCCATGTACCTTACTAAAGTACTAAAATAAGTCACTAAAAACTTAGCCTCACCTACTAAAACCTACTTGGACAAAATTTCCAAATTAGTGCAAGATTATTTAAAATACTATAGTTAGATAGCCCTTGAAAATTTAAATTCAACGATACCTCAATCAAGTCTGTACGCCCATGCTGAAAAATGTTATGAATATTTTTCAAATTATTAATTCAGCATCAATAATGAATAATGGCATTTTCCTAGTACGCTGGTCCCACTAATTTAATGGAACTATGGGATTTTTTTAAATGCATAGTGGAATATAAGTCAAGATTTCCATTGTGTTTTACAGCCTAAAACCTGTGGAATTCCTGACAGATGCAAGGTCGGTGCTGCAAGCTCTTCAGTCTGGAAAACTTACAGACTTGTAAAAACTACTTAATGAATTGTCTTTCTTACCAATATAGGGTAACCATGAAGTGGATACCCTCTCACTGTAAAATACCAGGAAATGAAAAAGTAGACCAACTGGCTAAGGAAGGTGCTGCCGAAGACCAACCAGATATACCAATCACATACCATCAGAAAAAAACAGATGATCAGGTCAATAAGAAAGCCACAAACATGAACAAAAGATGACTATCACATTATGAACAGATAAGAACAAGTTGTAATTCTACGCCTCAGAACAGGACAAAGCCGACTACGCAGTCACATGTACACAAAGTTCAAGATTGGCAACACTGACATGTGTATGTGTGGGCAGGCAGCACAGAGTGCCAAACATATACTTCAAGAGTGATCTGAGCATGAAATGCTGAGGCAGTCATATTGACCAGTGAAAACAACACTGGAATCAAAGCTCTATGGGCCACTGTATGAACTACAAAAGACAGTGAGTTTTATTCAGGAGACAGAATTACAGATATAGACAAATTGCAAGTGAGCGAAAGAAGAATAGGTCACAGTAAGGAGAGAGAACTTGTACCAGAAATTAGTTATAGCAGACAATGAATGCTTCAGGAAAATAGTTGGAGCAGTGATTATGACTACTGGCTGTGGAATGCGAGTAAATGATTATGAGTTAGGCAGGACGTGGGGATTGGTAGAGTTTGTTACAGAGTGCATGTTGCATTCTTTTGGGAAGGGGTAGAGTTTGTAGAGTCCAGGGCTGTGGACTGTACAGAATATAGAACAATAAGTCTAATGAGCCATCTAACTAAAGAAATACTCCTCAAGATATTACATGAAAGAATTAATAACAAGATAGACACGGAGGTCGGTGAAGAACAATTCGGTTTTAGGAAAAACAAAGGAACCAGAGAAGCTATACTGAGTATCCGGCTAGTGATAGATAAATATATAGAAGTCCAAAAAAGTATCTATATTTGCTTCATAGACTACAGCAAGGCCTTTGATAGAGTCCAACATGAAAAATTAATCAAATGTCTTCAAGAAATAGGCTTAGATGGAAAAGATATAAGACTAATTAGAAATATATATTGGGAACAAACTGCATCAATAAGGTGTGAAAACAGCTTCTCTCCATACATAGAAATAAGAAGAGGGGTAAGACAATGATGCATTTTATCACCAAGCTTATTTAATATCTACACAGAGAATATCTTTAAAATATAGAAGAAATGCCAGGACTCAAAATCAATGGGAAAATAATAAACAACCTTAGATATGCAGATATTACTGTTCTTTTGGCAGAAAGTGAACATGAACTACAAAGACTAATAGACCATGTCAATAAATCAAGTAATGAATATGGGCTGGATATAAATATCCAAAAAACAAAAACCATGATAATCAGCAAAGACACAGAAGAACAGGAGGTAAACATAAACATACAGGGAGAGAAACTACAACAAGTAAAACAGTATCAATATCTTGGACACATAGTCACAAATGATGGCAGATGTGAAACAGAAGTTAAAAGGAGAATAGGAATGGCTAAAAGTAACTTCAATGACATGAGGAAATTATTAATATCTAAACAAATTACAAACAAGTTAAAAATGAGAATTATAAAATGCTACATCTATTCCATATTAATGTATGGTTCAGAAACATGGATACTAAATAAACAATTAGAAGACAAAATTGATGCTTTTGAGATGTGGGTATATAGAAGAATAGGGAGAACATCGTGGAAAGAGAAGAAAACAAATAAGGAGATACTAAAAGCACTTAATATGAAGAAAGAACAACTAAGAGAAATAAAGATCAGGCAAATAAAATACTTTGGACACATTCAAAGACAAGACACCCTATTGAAGACCTTACTTGAGGGTAAGTCAAAGGGAAGCGAGCAAGAGATAGGCAGAGATACATGTGGGAGAGTAACATCACATGATGGACGGGTTACAGTCTAGCAGATTGCACCACCAAGACAGGTGATGTTGGAATTATGTTGCAGCCAACCTTCATTGCGGAGACGGCACTTAATGATGATGATGAGAGTTTGTTTCAGAATGTGTGTTGCATTCTTTTGGGAAGTTGGGGTGGGGGTGTAAGTGTTTTATTCTTGGGGGATGGTGGGGGTGTATTTCATTCTGTTGGAACGTTGAGGAATTGGAGTGGGGGGGGTGTAAGTGTTTCATTATTTTAGGAAGAGGGGTTTGAGGGAGGGATGGTGTAGGTGCATCATACTTTTTTGAATACGGGAGGATGGAGAGGGAGTAAATGTTTTGTTACGCAGGGGACCAGTAGCTCTTTATATCCTCAAGGATTGTTTCACATGGATCCTTTTCATTCCTCACATGATCTCTTCTTGCTCTGTTTCCTGCTGTTCTTATACATCTCATTTCACATGTAGTAAGCTTTCTCTCTTGTTCTTTAGTTAGTGTCCATAACTGACATTGAAAACGTAATGTTTGGATGAATATTGAATTAATGATTTGCATTTTGGTTTCCATCAGGATAGATGTTTGTTTCAAAATGAGTGTAAGTTCATAATTTACATAGTTAGCTTTTTGAATTTTTGTCTTGAGCTCTCTGTCCATTCTTCCATCGGCTGTAAATATTTAATTTCCTTCACTTTTTTTCAGTAATTAATTTATTATCATTTATTTTTATGTTGATTGTATTGGGTTTTCTGTCTGTAGACATTACTTGTTTTTTCTGTGTTAGTCTTCATGTTGTGATTGAGGCAGCTTTCGTGGACTAGGGTTATATGATCTTGCTGCTCTTCACTTGAACTTTGAAGTAGGCACTGATAGTCAGCAAAGAGTAATTCAGTTATGTCATTTGGATGGTAAGCTTCTAGTGGTGTTTCTACTGCTTTTGTAATACTATCCGTATAAATGATAAACAATAATGGTGATAAGACACATCTAACTCCTAACGTTACTGAAAACCACTTTGTAAGTCCCTGCATTTGTTCTAACTACACTTTCACTATCTTTGTATATGGCTCTTACACAGTCTAATAATGTTCCTTTTATTCCATACTTTCCTAGAATACTCCACAGTAGTTCTCTATTTATTCGGTCAAAAGCTTTCTCCTGATCTATAAAATCAATATTCATTTGGTTTGTGTATTCTATTATCTTTTCACTAATTTGTAGTAACAAAAATTTTTGCATCTGTATATCCTCTTCCTTTTCTGAATCTGAACTGTTCCAGACTAAGCACTTGATCCACAATGGGTCTTATCCTTTTCTCAAGAATTTTAGCGAACATTTTACCGACATGACTAAGCAGTGAGATACCTCGGTATGTGCCTCTCTGAAGAGATGAAGTAACCAAGTTACTCCACAGCCCTGTATTGCTTTAATTGTTATTCCATCAATTCCCACTGATTTATACTTTGGATTATTCTTGATAACTTCTCTGACTTCTTGTTCCAGGATTTCTGGTTCTTCTTCATTTGCATATATTGATTTGAACGGTGTTAAATGTATCTTTCTGAGGTCTTTAAAATATTATTTCCACATTTCTCTGATCGTATATGGGAATGTCTTGCCCGTCATTTATATATTTTATATATTCTGTTGGTTGAAAAAAGTTGTTCTTGTATTTCCTTGTTTCTACGTCTTTATAGAACTATCTACTGGACTCTACACACAGTCTGCTAAGGTTTTCTCCATATATGATTAAAGATTTTTCCTTTTCTTGCATGATTACTTTTACAGCATTTCGTCTTGCTAATCTTCTTCTTCTTTTGCGTTCGTTCTCAAACTCCTGCAGATTAGCAGGATGTAGTCTGGAGAACGGAATGCATTGTGTCATGGTTTACAGCATTGCTGCGATATCTGCGCCTTTCGGCCTGACACATCCGACTTCCGCATGGCTTTGGGTCACTGATTGGGTGACCCATAACCTCCTTAGTCGCCTTTTACGACATGCGTGGAAGGTAAACAGTGTTGCTATTCTTTGCTCCCCTTTCGGGCCTTGGCAACACATGGGTGGTCTTGCTAATCTGTACCTTATATAGGCGTCTTCTGTTTGTATACTCAGCCAGGTCTTGTACTGTTTCTTCTTAGTTTTCACAGTTTCTTTAACTTCATTATTCCACCAAGCTGTTGTTTTCTTCGGTACCCCTCCTGTATATCTAATGCCACAGTGTTTTGCTAAGAATTCTAGAATATTGTTTTTGAATTTTGCCATGCTATTTCTATGTTATCATCTGGTATGCACATCTCTGTTATTGCTTCAGTCATATCTGTGTTTATTTTGTTTGTGATTCAGAGTCATTCAGTTTTCTTGTGTCAATTATTTTTGTTTTCATTTCTTTTCTGTCTTTCTTGCTATGTGTTGTTTTCCCTAGGATTGCGATTGATTACATGGTAGGGGTCTGTAGTTACTGTGGTGTTGGGAATATCCTTGGCATTTCTAACTTTGTGTGTTTCTGCCTGTCATGTCAGTATGAAATCTATCAGAGCAGCTTCATCCGTATTGTTCCATTTATACCATTTGTATAGTTTACTCTTTTTATGTTCACAGAAACTGTTAGTGATGTAAAGCCTGTGTTCTGCATAGATCTATAATATGTGTTGTCCATTGCATGTAGTTGCAATCTCTGGTGCTATCTGTAAATGGGCCTAGCTGGTTTTCCCATGGTGCTCTACGTGACCATTTAGGTCTCCCATTACAAGTAGGTTGTTTTGACCTGGAACCTGTCTGATGATATCTGACAGTAAGTCAAAGCATTGGTCTTTTTTTCTGTGGTGTATTTTTTATTTTTTCCTACTAGTTTCGGGCATGAATCCTGATTCAGTGTATATCTCTCTGATCTTCTTTCACACCTGTCTAGGATAATACATAGCTGTTGTGTGTTTTCATATTTCTACCTTTCTACTATCAGCTATTCCCATTATGGAAATTTTGTGTTTAATCATAATTTCAACTATTTCTGGTTCTTTATTCCTGATGCCACAGACGTTCCAAGTACCTATTTTAACTGTCACCTCAGGTCTTATGTTCCTGCTCATTTTGGCACTATTTTTTTCATAATCTGTCATTGCAACACATGTCCCTATGTAGTTCAGATCCACTCATTTTTCATGAGCTTTTTATATTGAGTTCTGTAGTAAGTTTGGCAGGTAATTGTTGAGTTCCAGTCATAAAAAGTGAGACTGCTGTAAAATTGTGCTTTTATGAAAATGCCATTATATTTACTGTTTGTTCAATGTTTGTCTTGTATTTTCTTGAAAAGACCTTAAGGTTGAAATGTTGAAAATGTCTTGTATATTGTTAATTGTATTTTTTCGTACCAATACCCTTTAGTCTGATAGTCTGTGTGTCCATTGTAAAGGTTATAAAATTTATGTTCAACATAAGTTCCAATTATGAGATTTATGTAATGTTTCAGGATGTACTGGCTGGAGTTGTGGTGGTACAAAGCAAAGGAGAGTTACAGCATCAAGGTATTTCTCTCACCACAGAGGGCATGGTCAACCTGCAGCTGAGTGCTAAAAGTGTTGGGGTGTTTGAAGCTTTCTATAACTCTTTGAAGGTCTGGAGAAATATATACACATTTTCTTTTTATAAGGATTACTTTTTCTTTAGAATAATGTTAGAAATAATGCTAATAATCCTGCAAGTATGAAATGAAATAGGTTAAATGAAGTGTTACATTCTGGGAGTATAAACAGAAATAATTCAAATAAAGTGTTACATTTTGTGAGTATGAACAGAAATAGGTAAAACAAAGTATTAAAAAATAAAAAATATCATACTAGCAATGGAATACAAGGACAGACACTTTGTAACACTTTTGCCATTGGTAACACTTTAATTGATCTATTTCTATTCATATTCACATCAGTTTGTGTTACTATAGTTCCTATATTTCCAGCTTGTTGGATTATCCCTGATACTCTGGTGATTTAACTTTATATGAAACATTCTGTATCATCAATTTGCAATCGAAATCAATGTTTATAGTACATTTTTCCTGATTTTTGTTCACAGCCTATCCAACTTATGGTCTACACACTAGATGTAGCAAAACCTGGCAAATTTCCTTCAGGCAAGACAGAGATTCCATTTGAAGTACCACTCAGACCAAAACAAGGGAAAGCACTCTATGAAACATATCATGGTGTTTTTGTTAATATTCAGGTATGTTTCAATCTTTACAATAGATAAGTATCTTGTCGGTTAAAAACAAAAAGGCACTGTGCGTGAAAGTTTTAGCATACAGTTATCAATGACATATTAAGTTATTGCATGACACTGACACTAGTTTTCAGCCTTGGCAGTTATGCCCTGGCTGAACTATTTTTCACCTTTTTGTCCAGTGTCTCTGTCTTTTGTCTTAATTTTGAGTCAGGATACATTTCCCTAGCCCTTACCCATCTAAGGATTGTCCACATGGCAGTGAAGGTTTAATTTTGGAGTTTTCCTTCTCTTTTAGACAGCTTGCCTACCAGGGTTAATGAGCACTATCTGCCCTGTCTAAAGTTTCACTCTCCTAGGATATTTTTTGCCAAGGATTCATTACTCTTCCTTTGTGATCTAGTTTTTGTACTCTAGTTCTACTTCTAGTTTTTTTACTCTAGTTATACTTCTTGTTTTTGTACTCTGAGGCACCATGCACTCAGAGGTAATGTTTCAAGAGTGTATTCCTCTCTGTTGTTTCACTCCAAGTGTTTCCCCCTAACCGCTATCTCAACCTAACCTCTCTCCCAAAAGGCACATTCCTACATAGTGTCAGTAACCTCATGCCAGCTTATAGCGGCTCATACTGTTGATGCTTCTCGTCGCTAGACACAGGGAATTTCAGTGCCGCCTGATTTATCCGACCTGTACTGGTAGGCAGCGACACTGCCTGGTTTGGGTCACAACTGCTTATTCATCTAGGAAATTCTGGCTCATATTGCAGTTGCTCTGTATATTTATAGGTTTTTCCACTATCCACAACCTGTGGATGCTCTCGGTAATGAGTGGTAGCTACCCTTCCTCCCCCAGAAGTAAATTATATGTTAACTTAATGTGTGCATAAAATTCTGACTCGGTTGATTGACTGGCTAACTGTTTAGCTGATGAGCTAACTATTTGGGTAACCAGCTAACTGGTTTGGTAACTGACTAACTGCTTGGTTAATTGGCTAACAGGTTGATTAACTATCCATGGGTTGACTGATTAGCTAAAAGTTGATTAATTAGCCACTGGATGACTGATTAGCTAACTAATTGACTGATTGGTTGACTGATTGGCTAACTGGTTGATTAATTAGCTCCGATTGAATTATTGACTAACTGTTTGGTTAATTGGCTAACAGGTTGATTAATTAGCCAGTGGATGACTGATTAACTAACTAATTGACTGATTGGCTAGTGGTTTAACTAACTAATTAACTAACTAATTGACTGGTTGATTAATTAGCTACTGGTTGAATTATTGGCTAACTGGTTAATTAAATAGCTACTGGTTTACTGGCTAACTGGTTGATACTAACTGGTAAAATAGCTACTGGTTGACTATTTGGCTAACTGGTTGATTAACTAGCTACTGGTTGATTAACTTGGTTAAATGGCTAGCTGCTTGATTGATTAAATAACTGGTTTAATGACTGATAATTTGATTGACTGACCCACCTGTTAATTAGTTAAGTGATCAGCTAATTAAATGATTGATATTTGCAGTACCTGGTGAGGGTAGAGATGAAAAGATCCCTTCTTAACAAAGACTTACAGAAGCAAACAGAGTTTATAGTTGAGTATAAGGTAAGTTTCTTTCTCCATGACAGATTGAGAATGACCTGGGCACACAGATAGGGGTTGGAGTGTAGGGGTTGGAGTCGGTGAAACGGTTTAATCTGACAAGAATCAATTTCTTATTTGTGGATATTCCAGCATCCTAGAAAATGAACATGCAGACATGCTTACTTGGGAGAACAGGCGATCATGGGGATTGGTCAAGCAATCATCCGAGCTGGTGTTCTGAATGCTCTTAAGGAGATGGGACGAGTGACCAATGTAACAAATGCTTGTGAATCTGCAACCTTGAGTATACTACAGGAATACTATCTTAAGTGAGACATGGCTAAAAAAAATATATATATTTCACGTAACCAGAGGAGACTTCTTCTTCTTTCCTTCCTTCTTTTACCCTTTATGGGTGTTGAGGGAAATACAATGTTCTTGTTCTCACTTTTCTGGCAGCTTCAGATAATGTTATTTGGTGTTCATGTAATGTCTCTTTGATGTTGTCGTACTCTAGGTCTACCCCTGGCTCTTCTTTTTGCTTCTCCTCTCTTCATATATGCTTTATAAACTAATAAATCACACAGCATTCTTTCCAGATGACCAGACCATTGTATCTGTTGGTTTTGTATGTATTGTAGAATTGATATGACATCCACTCTTTCTCTTATGACATCGTTTCTAATTCTGTGTCTTCTGGTCACTCCTGTGGCTTTTCTCAGACATCTCATCTCTGTTGTAACCAGTTGTCTCTTATGTTTTGTTGTCAAGGACCATGTTTGACATTGGTAGCACAGGGTTGGAATGAAGATAATTTGGATAAGATGGGTTTTTTTGTTGACATTGGTAGCATTTGAGGAGACTGGTAAATCAACAAAAGAGTATTGTGATACACGCTGACGGATATTTTGAGGAGGAGATACAGCATGTATGGTATGATGTGCAGTGAGAATGATCTTTCGGCTAACTAACAAATCATCCCCCTAGTCATATATCAATATGAGAGATCTATATACCTTTCTTCTTTGTCTGCGCAGAATCACCATGATTTAGTGGTTTAGCTATTCACATTGTGCTCAAAAAGCCACGGATTTGAATCTCACTTGCAAAATCTTGTGTATAAAGTGAATTTTTTTCAGAGATCCCTGATAATTATCGCTTGAAGTTACGAATTGATATTCTATGAGGGATGCTCTCTGGAGATGGTGTGCAATGACATTAAGAGGGATGAAGTACAAATGGGGGTAACCTGAATACAACAAAGTCAACCCTCTACACATAATCAACCCGTTCTTCCTTAGCAGAAAAAAATGGAAAAATGTTTGTTATGTTGTTAGTTTCATAGCTGTCAACTTATTTTTTCATAAATCCATACTCCATCAAGGACGCATGCGGTTGCGTCTGTGGGTCTCACCAATGGCCCACTAAACAAACCACCCATGCAACAGAAAACCTTAGTGGATAACATGCCATTATATTGAGGTTATCTTCTTATAGAAGCTTCATGCCACGGCATCTATACAATTATGCTTCTCATGCTTTTATTTTGTTGTTGCAATTTGTTTCGTGTATTATTATTTGAATATATGTATGCACTCTCTGTGGTTGGGAGGGAGCCAGAGATGTACTGTGCAGCTCTGGGGAGGAGGATACTGACAGCACTGTTTTTTCCTATGGCTGATGCCCATCATGAAGATGTTCGTCCGTCATAATCGACGATGACCAAAAACTCAACCATAATAATAATAACAATAAGTAATAAAAATAATAAAGTTAATAGTGTGTTTTTAAATGACTAACAAATCCAATGCGTGCACAAAATGTTCTTTTACAGAATTGACAACAATAGAGGGTATCTATGTGAGGTTGAGATGTTTTTTATTTTCTATGTGCCCGCTTCTGTCTTGCAGTATCTTGTCTGGACTCTTCTTCCGCCGCTAGTGCTCCCATTCTAATGCTGTAACGCCATACTGTTCTATCCTGAGCGAGGCTCTCCCAAGCGCCTACGTCAATATTAAGATATTTCAGTGATGACTTGAGCATGTCTTTGAAGCGCTTTTTCTGTCCACCAGCTTTTCAAAATCTATGCCCATCATAGAGGCACAGTGACTCAGGGCATGACAATCCTTTTGACTTAAACATTTGGTTGCATGCCTGGAGCAATAGAGAAGTTCAGCATAACCAGTAGGCAATTGGTGGCGGGGAGTGAGCACAGTGAACCCTATCTTGGCTGCAGTGGCTCGGAGCAGTGCATAGGTTGAAACCTACCTTCCTGGTGGTGTGATAGTTATTCTCTGACTCTGGCCCAGGGCGGGCCCAAAATCCACAGACTTCCCAGCAGTATAAAGCCATTTTAGTGGCATCGGTTCAAAGGGCATGAGCCCATGGACCACTGGATCAGCAATCAACCAGATATATACAACTGATTTAACATTTGAGTAAAAGATGGAGCATGGTAGACTACTTGATAGTTTGCTTACTGGTAACAACATGCGAGGTTTGAAACCACATCCAGACAAAAAAAAATTGTATTGTGATTTCTCACCCCTATAGTCAACTCAGCTTCATGAGTTGGGGATGATAAACACAGCCAAGAAGGGAACTGGCCAATAGATGCCTAATAGATGCTGTGGCTTAGTACATGATGAATCATCTTCATGATGGTAAAGTTGCTGCCATTGGACCTACTTTTACTGTTAAAAATGTTGATGATGAGAATGAGTAGGAGTATAATGGTATAATACTTTTAGCTGTGAACAGGTAGATCTTAACACATGATGATGATGAAGTAATCCCTTTAGCTGCAAGCTGGTAGCTCTTGATAGACCATACCCTTCCTGACTAAAGTACATGTCCTCCTCAGTTGTGATGTGGTCTGAGCTTGTAAGGTTCATTGTATGAGAGGCATATTTGTATTATGGGGTTTATGAATGCATGTTTGGTGCATAAAATTTGAGATTACAATGCAGAGGAACCAAGGATGATTATGATTGTATGCCAGGAATATACCATATACTTCTAGGACAACTAGTATTATTATTCTTTTGTCAGCTTTGTTGACCATTCTGCAGCGATGGTACATCTTGCGTTTTCAGTAACTGAGGAGTCTGTCTTAAAAGAATAAAGGTACAATTTCTGCTGGCCAACATATCTTGGTTGTCCATGAAGATTATTTGATAGGAGACAAAAACAACAAATTGAGACATGCATTTAATTCATGAGTGGGTTCATGAGTGGGGGACAACAAAACATACGGCATGTAAGTGTTAAGAGCAGGATAACACAGGTCAAGTCAGCATTTCAAAAGATGAGAAATATTCTATGCAATGGAGTAGTTTGAATGCATACATGAGTTCAAGTGCTAGGATGTTGTATTTTATCACTGCTTCTTTATGGATGTGAAGCATGGATGGTAAACAAAAGAACTCAAAGCTGGAAGCAACTGAGATGTGGTTTTTGAGAAGAATTATTAAAATTCCATGCACAGCCAAGATAAACGTAGCAGTCCTCAAAAATACTGGAATAAAAAGACAAATTATAGGAAAAATTAGAAGCAGTGAAGATTTTTATGGCATGCAATGAGAAAAGCAAAACTTTAACATTTAGTAACCACCAGCAAGATCACGGGGAGAAGTGACAGAGGAAGACAAAGAGAAAGATTTCTGGATCTGTTGTCACTGTGGCACAAAAATATATCACTAACTGAACTAATTAACAACACAAAAGATAGAGATTTGTGGAGAAGCATGATCACCTATCCCACTTAGCATGGCACTTGATTGATTGAACTGTAAAGAGGAATGGTGAAGGTATTTTCACTGGCATAAAGTCTCAAGTCATATCTATTAGAAGTATACTGTTGTATGGTGATAGGTCTGGTAGCCTACTTGTGATGTCATCAGACCTATTTATATGCATGAGTTAAAGATAATTTACCTGCAATAGAAATTAATACTGACATCTGCTGGTATTCTCTCTGCATCAGAAAACTTACAAACACAATGCCAAACCTGGATTACCTCAGAAGACAATAGATTAAGTGGTTTTCACATGCACCCAGACTACCATCAGATAGTGTCCCTCAAAGAGCATGGCTATACAGGTGCGAATTATACAAAGCCAGGGACAAACCATGCAAAAGATGGATTACAAGGTTCATTACAGGTGGCCACATTTTAATGGAATAAATCATATTTTATTTAACAAAATGAACTTTCACAAAAGACGTATAAACCACCACATCCATCACTCTGTGCACAACACACTGAGAGCCCTCCCCCCCCCCTCTCTAGACCCTAGGGGCAGGTTGGGAGCTTTCAGTGTGTTGGGCGCAGAATAATTCATTGGCAACAGAAGTTGCATTTTTTAAATCTCCAAGCCACAAATGCTGCACGATGAAAGTACGCATAATATTAAAAAGTTGGAATATGGAGACATGATGCGGCCACTGATTACCGTAACGAACAAATTACAGAAATAAAAAAGTCCAGGAAAAATAAACACATGAAACTCATAAAAAGGCAGTCTCCAGAGAACTCTTTTACCACTGATGCTGCAAGGCATAAAAAGGTATAAAGCAGGGGAAAATATCTGCTGGTACTGAAGTTTCAGTTCACTACCATTTATATTTTCATATCTGTTAATTAATCATGAAATATCTGTTACTATCTTAGCTGTAATATATTATTTGTAACTTGTGATTGTTTCAGAGCCAGGAAGAAAAAGCCACCCCCAAGCTGATCAACTTCACAATCACACCAGAAACACTGACCAATGTGAAAGAGGTGAGAACATGGATTCATCCAAAGTGAGCAGTTGGCACATATCGACCTACTTAAACTGTTGTTGCTGTTTGTCCATGACAAGTGATGAGGACCATCTGTTACATCCACTTTTGAAATTCAGTTACAGGGATGTCTTTAACTATGAGTTCCTTGATGGCTAATAACCCCTATTCTGACCACAAATGTCCTTAGACAGTTTGAATATGAGATGACCACTGTAGATGATTTTGGTCTACCCATGACTTTCTCTCTGCTATTCTATATTATTTCTCCTCTTTTCACAAGATTCTGCAACTTCTTTGACTGTAAAGCAAAACTGTGTACTTAAACTATATACAGCCGAGTTAGATGTGTCAGGTCATTGGTGCAAATAAAACAGCAACACAATGCATGTGTTCTCTATTCTAGATTCTGCTAGAAATATTGTAAGACCATCCTGCTACAAGAGAGATCCAGTGGGAGTTTGAGAATGAATACTAAAAATAAAAGTGTATCATTGATTTCATGGAATACATAAATGTTTGTGATGGGGCAACTCAAAATATGGACAGATTTTGTTGATGTATTTTATGGTATGAGAGCACATCATATTTTCTGTGCCAATTTGTACTGAGCGCATCTGTGACAGTCAAGGTACCGATTTTGATCCCTACCACAGCCTTTTTAGTATCCGAACTGTTCAGAGAGCAGTGGCAATCTACGAACATATGTATTATTACCTAGAAAATCATTACAGCAAAAAAATACTGGGTTGATTTCTACGTCCTGAATAGGATATGCTACCAAATTTTATAGTACTCAAGAGGCTAACAACTGAACTGTTTTGGGGCTTGATTTGTGTTAGGTATGGACCAATCTTCTTCTCTGTTCTCAAACTCCTGCATATTAGTAGGACGTAGTCTGGAGAATGCAATCTATTGTGTCATGGTTTACAGGTTGGTTGAAATATCTATGCCTTTTAACCCAACACATCTCACTTCAGCATGACTTCTGTGTTTGTGATCCTTTATGAGATGGAACAGCCAACTCTACCCTAAACCTTTTTAGTCTGCTCTTATGACATGAGTGGCAAGTAACAATATCATTATTCTTTGCTTCCCCTTCCTGGCCGCCAACACTGGTGAAAATTTATAATTGTTCTTTTTAATTCTATCATTTCACACCTCAATATTGATAAACAGAGCATGTAATATATACTGTTGAAAAAAAGAAATGCAACTTTTTTTGGAATTACTTTTCTAAAAGGTATTTGCTGATTGGACATCATTCAACCTATTGAATGTGTTCATCTGGTCGTTAACTGCCCGTGGTTACCTGAATTGTACTCACCTCATTATTCATGAGGTAATGAAAGAGGTCAAGGTAAAAAAGTTTGGGCAATAACTCGTGACAGGTTCATAAGAATCACATGAAACTTACTGAACACATAACTTTCTGACCATATTATTGAATGTCTATAAAAGATTGACGGTCCTCAAATAAATTCAGCTGAAAATTCAATGAGCAAGTATGGTTCATCTCACTACAGAACAACAATACACAATCATTGGACGCTTTCAGACTGGACAATCACAAAGTGTAATCGTCTGACAGTGTAATGTGGTTAGAAGTACCATTAGTCACCTTTTGAGGCGATTTCTACAAACTGGATAAGTGGCAAATCAGCCACGCAATGGAAGACCCAGAATCACAACTCCTGTCACACACTGCTTCATAAGGCTGCGTCACCTCAGGAATCAATTTGTATCTGCATCCTCCACAGTCCAGTCAAGGCCAGCAGCTCATTGAATCTCAGATAAATGGTCAGGAACCGACTGCACGACACTGGTGTTTGACCTAGAAAACCCTACAGAGGTCCTGTTCTTATAGACCAGCATCGCCAGAACCGAATGCAGTGAATGAACCAGCATCGTTAGTGGACCATTGGGAATGACTGGTTTGGTTTAGTTACAGTCTGGAAGTTATTTCATGCCAAGGTTAAAACATTGATTCCGTAAAATAATATATTGGTATATTTTTGAAATAATGTGTTACATTTCTTTTTTTGAACAGTATATATTACTGAGGGGAAAATGATGACATAAAATAAAAATGGCTAGTATTTATACATTTTAAAAAATATGTTGCCGTTATGAAAAAATATTTAGGGATAAATCATTTATAGATAAAAATTGTATATATTTAGAAATATTAGGAATCATGTATTTGGGGTAAGATTACATATAAAGTAATATATGCTGAGTAACTACATCATTACACACAGTTTTCCAAAAGTACTCAGTGCTCAAATTCATTCATAAAATAATTGGAAATGAAACTTTACCAATAAAAGTTTTTTGGAAGCTTATTCTTGTCTGAATGTCTTCTGAAAGTTTCAAAACCTTAATGTTATTGGTTGATTTTTTAATGATTTCTTAAAAGGATCACATGCAAAACAAACTATTGCAAAAAGTTCATGGCAATGGTAAACACTTGAATTTAAAATGTGTAGCAGCAAAAGTGTTACAGATAAATTATTTTTATGATATTCTTTTCCCCCTCCTATCCTTCTCAACTAACTTTCTTTAAGGATTGTTATTCTTCTTCTGCATTCAGCATCTGTGATCATGCTAGATTGTCATGCCTGTTGCCAGAGCGAATTTCACTGTCTTCTTAATGTCATAGCTTTTGTCTTACATCTGTATCCTGTGGTCAGACACACCATCTCTACTTTTTGTACGAGGCGTGTTCAAATGAAAACGGGACTTGTGGATTTATTTAAAAAGTATCATACGCAATTTAATATTTTCAACGGAATTGAACAAAGCAACCACTTGTGAATAAGAATGCACCTGGGTTCATCAGAAAAAATCTCCGTATGCATTTAGGCAAGCATCCCACTGTTTAGGTAGACGTCGAATGCCGTCCGAGAAAAAGTTGCGTGGCTGTTCTCTGAACCATGTGGTCACCGCTGTCTTCACGTCTGCGTCGCTGTTGAATCGCTGTCCCTTTAGTGCTTTCTTCAACGGTCCGAACAAATGGAAATCACACGGGGATAAATCGGGACTATAGGCTGGGTGATGAAGAACTTCCCAATTCTTCTTTGCCAATGTTTCCTGCACAATTTTTGCGACGTGCGGACGAGCGTTGTCGTGGAGAAGAATCACACCTTGAGAAAGTCTGCCTGGTCGCTTAGCCTTGATGGCCTTATGCAGCTTGTCTAAAGTGTCTTCTTCTGTTGCAACAATATGCGCCTGACCTGGCCGTGCAAGATCTGCCGTTAACTCACGTCCGTCTTTAAACATACGCACCCACTCCATCACTCTGGTCCTCGACAAACATTTGTCACCATATGCTGCCTTCATTCTCCGATGAATGTCTACTGCTTGACATCCTTCAAATGAAAGAAACTGGATCACAGCACGCTGATTCACTTTGGACGGGTTCGGAATCACACCCGCCATATTGTTAACAGTCTTCTGCAGCACATATGCATGCTGGGAAGATGAACACGTGACCGTATGTAAATTATTGGATACTCAGTACTAGTGCAAAATGTCATCAATATCAGTGCGCTCTATCACGCGTGGTGTAACAAGTCCCGTTTTCATTTGAACACGCCTCGTATATTGGTTAGTCCTGAAGTATGCATTTGGGGGTTTGAATGATTCTGAATCCACATGGACATTCATCTGTGTATGTGATTCCAGGATTATTACTATTTATCTAGTCTGTGATTATTATATAATTGTATTTCTTCATTTCCATGTTTATTTTATTTGTTTGATGACACTTGTGTTTACTTTTATTTTGTTTTTTAATGAACATAATCTTTCTCTTTCAGAAACAGAATGTCCCAAAGTTCAGAGTGAAAGGACACTTGGACTCTTCCTGTCTGCAGATAACGAAACCATTGACTGGAGAGGTATTTTCTGTTAAGAGTTTGTTATAGAAGTTACACTAATATACTCATATTATCTGTGAGTAGGTTCAAATGTATAGATAGGGGAGAAAGTGCATCCTCACTGGAAAAACCAGAACTCACAACCAACAATTGACTAGGACACTGAATTTATATACTTTTATAAGACTGATGGAATGGCAAGCATAGCATTTATGAGAATGGCCCATGTGCAGTGATGCAGGTTCCTAATCAAGATTCACTCAAATATAGAAACCATTATATTGTTTTCTCAGCACAGTGTTAGAGTGGTTAGTGGACTTGTCTCACAAACACAACTCTATCCAACTTGTTCGTGGTTTGAAAGCAAATTGACCACAGTGTACTGGTGATGTGATTGGATGTATTCATAGTTGGCAACCTGTTGAGACTGAAAATTGTACAAAAGGTTCAAATAAACTTTACACAATCAGGAAAAACCTTACACTAATTCTCGGGGGGGGGGGGAAGCAGGAATAGACATGTCTCTCTTAAGGGGAGGATTATTCTAGACACACAAAAATGTCAATTGTGCGTTAAAATTTAATCACCTTTTTGTGAAAGCGGAGGAGAAGGAGAGGTTTTAACCAATCTGTTGGCTAAGTTTCTAGTACTAAAATTCATATTCTTATTTGTTCGGAGGGTAGTTCAAACTTTATCTGCTGCCTTGTCATTAGTTGCAGAAAGCTTTTTAAAATAACCCTTATTGCATTTGTGTGGAATACTTCCATCTTTTCATTGGAAGATTGATAACTAGTTGAGCAGGTTTACTTGTTACTCAATGTAAATGTTGTCATCAGTTATCTTCTACCCCCCTCCCCTAAAAAGGTTTTTAATGGCACAAGCACCAACTCCTTTAGCAGACATTTTTATTTACACATAGTCAATCAAATCTGATTTAATATAGAATAATATATATTTTTAATCACAGATATAATATACTATTTCTTATATGCCATGAATAAAGTGTGATACTTTATTCACAGCATATGAGAGAACAACAAGCACACATCTGTGTTGTTTTGTCTTTGCGAGCACCACCATTTCTGTGCCTCTAGGCCATGAGTAATTATACGAATTAGTATAAAGTTTAATAAAGCAATGTTTCCAAATGTGGGATCCATGCCCCACAGGGAAGCAATTTGATTGTTCAAGGGGCAATTATTCCCTAAATTTGACACAATAATTCAATTTTTTAATATACAAAAAAAAATATGTATATCTTACATGGGGGAGGGTCAGCATCAGAAATTTAGAAAGACTTAGATGGAGCATGGTAAAAAAAAAATGGGAAGCACTAGTATAAAGTGTCATTAAGACTGTCGGAAAATCAGGTCTAGGCATAAATATTTTATTATTTCTTCATCTTCGTTCACTCTCAATCTCCTGCAGATTAGCAAGATGTAGTCCGGAGAACGGAATGTGTTATGTCATGGTTTACATCATTTCTGTGACATCTGTGCCTTTCAACCTGACACATCCAACTTCAGAATGACTTTGGGTCACTTTGACCCTATATGGGATAGCCAACTCCACCCCATAACCTCCTTAGTCATCTCTTACACCATGCATTGAAGGTAAATAGTGTTGCTATACTTTGCTCCCCTATTGGGCCTGACAATTCACATGCGAATTTTTATTTTACTTTAGGCCTACACTATGTACATTTCACACACAAAATAAACTATGTATTATACTACTTTTGTGTGTATACATTGTACTCACAGATGTACATACACTGTCTATTCACTTGGACAAATAAATGCTAAGTTCAGACTATATTGAATGACAATCACTAAAAGGTAATACTGCTAGTAAAACTGTATGAAAATAGTACTTACGTAGAAAACAGGTGATAAAGTTTTACTGCATGATGACTAACAAATATGGGGAATGAGAACGAAATAAAACAATTATGCCTGAAAACAATACGAATGACAACACAATAAAGGCCCCAACTCTAAATAAATGAATGATCTAAATTGAAAGACCAAATGACTTAAGGGTACCAAACTGTAATATATAGCAATATTCAAATGCACACCTAGCTCTATAGCAGCGTGGTATAGAGCGCATCGGGATCACCACCTCTATTAAATGCCGATTCGTCGAAGCTTCTCACTGATAAAAATGACATCTTAAATCGTTGGGCTGAACATTTTGAAGAAATCCTAAACAAACCATCAGTAATAAATGAAGAAGTCATAAACAGAATACCACAACTTAGGATAAGAGAAGAACTCGATATACCTCCAAGCAGTCAAGAGGTTATTATAGCGATTAAACAAATGTCAAATGATAAAGCTCCAGGTTTGGATGCCTTACCTGCTGAAATTTATAAAAATGGCGGACCACTGCTGATTAAAAAACTAACTGACATTTTTGGTATTTTCTGGAACTCAGGTACATTGCCTCAAGATCTAAAAGATGCTTCTATAGTGCACCTATATAAAGGCAAAGGTACCAAACAGTCTTGCGATAATCATAGGGGCATATCACTTTTGTCTATAGCTGGTAAAATTCTCGCTCGTGTCATACTCAACAGATTAAATAATTCTCTACTAAACGAGCTACTCCCAGAGAGTCAGTGCGGTTTTCGTGCAGGTCGTGGTACAGTTGATATGATATTCTCTGCACGACAAATTCAGGAAAAGTCACAAGAGCAACATAGTGAACTCTTAGCAACATTTGTGGACTTAACTAAAGCATTCGATACCGTTAACAGAGAAGGACTGTGGAAGGTGCTTACAAAGTTCGGATGCCCCCCAAAACTTGTCACTGTGATACGACAATTTCATGACGGTATGATGGCTAGTGTTATCTGCGACGGAGGAGTATCTCCTGCATTCCCTGTCACAAATGGTGTAAAGCAGGGATGTGTGCTGGCCCCTACTCTTTTCAGCCTGTTATTTACAGCCATGTTAACGGAAACACACCATAGTAATGAAACAGCAGGCATAATGATCAATTACAGAACGGATGGTGGTCTTTTCAATTTACGTCGTCTAAAAGCAAACACGAAAACTAAATCTAGTACTGTTAGAGAATTACTTTATGCTGACGACTGTGCATTGTATGCTGACTCTGTCGTAAACATGCAGAGCACCATAGACCGCTTCTCAAAGGCCTGCAACAACTTTGGTCTCACTATTAACACCAAAAAAACAGAAGTCATGCACCAAGCAACATCAAATAGCCAACATACTGCTACTTCCATCATCGTCAATAAGGAAAAACTGCAGGTAGTCGACAATTTTACTTACCTTGGAAGCACTCTCTCTCGCGATGTCAACATTGATGTGGAAGTTAACAAGAGACTGGCAAAAGCTAGTGCTGTATTTGGCGGATTACGCAAAAATGTATGGGACAGAAGAGGTATAAGAACAACCACCAAACTACAAGTATATCATGCTGCTGTTATACCAACCTTACTATACGCCTGCGAAACGTGGACAGTGTATGCTAGACATGCAAGAAAGTTAAATCATTTCCACCTTACCTGCCTACGTAAATTACTAAACATCCATTGGTGGGACAAAGTACCAGACTACGAGGTCTTGGAAAAATCAACCTCAATAAGCATCCACACAATACTTATGAAGGCGCAGGCACGCTGGGCAGGCCATCTTGTGCGCATGGAGAACTCGCGATTGCCAAAACAAATATATTATGGAGAACTCAAGGCAGGATTTCGAAAAGCTGGTGGACAGAAAAAGCGTTTCAAAGACACGCTCAAGTCATCCTTGAAACATCTTAACATTGACGTAGGTGCTTGGGAGAGCCTCGCTCAGGATAGAACGGCTTGGCGTTACAGCATTAGAACGGGAGCACTAGCGGCAGAAGAATTCAGACAAGAAACTGCAAGACAGAAGCGGACACGTAGAAAAGAAAAAACATCTCAACCTCACACAGATACATTCTATTGTTGTCAATTCTGTAAAAGAACATTTTGTGCGCGCATTGGACTTGCTAGTCATTTAAAAACGCACTATTAACTTTATTATTTTATTATTTATTGTTATTATTATTATGGTTGAGTTTTTGGTCATCGTCGATCACGACGGACGAACATCATCATAGAGCGCATCTGTAACTGCCAATGTACCAGGTTCAAATTCTGCCACAAGCTATTGTGCATCCACACCATTCACAAAGCAAATACAAACTACTGTACATACTTATATTTCCTAGAAAATCACTTCAGCCAAAAATGCTGGGTTGGTGGTTACATCTTTAATAGAATATGTCCTCTACCAATTACCTGGCTTTATTGTCTGTGGTGCACAGTCTCCTCTATTTATAACATTTTTTCAATACAATTTCTTAAATGTCTGCTATCTAAAGCTTTTTTGATAGTGCCATTGTTTTTTTCACTGTTTTTCTTGTGTTTTCTTTAAAAAAAAACCTTAGCGTTGAAAAAGTTGTGTATATTGTTATTTGTATTGTTTCGTACCCATCCCTACAGTCTGACAGTCTGTGCTTTCATTGTAAAGCTGATCAATCTTGCATTTTACATAAGTATTTCTGTAACATCTAACAAATTTAGATATGTTTGTAACTGTAAAATGAACTCTGGTTTTTTTTTCTCCAGTTGACAGTAGAGCTTTGTGAAGCTCCTATCAAGTCCATTGAGGTTCAACTCATCAGAGTAGAAACATGTGGTTGTGCTGAAGGCTATGCTAAAGATGGTAGGTACATAATCTGCAACTAGAGATCCTATTTTTTAAAATCAACATCTGGGAAAGTTTTACTTTCTGTGTTCCATCGTATATAAATCCAAATTATTTAGACCCAAATCAAATATATGTAGCCAAAACAAAAATATGTAGAGCCAAAACAAACACATGTAGAGTCAAATAAAAAATATGTAGAGCCATAGCTTGGATGTGGGACAGTATAAACTTTAAAAATAAAAACATTTTGTATTTGTGCATATATGTTTGTATGTAATAGTTTGGTTTTTACATATGTCTGTATGTAACACTCTGAATATGACCACTCCTTGTAGAAGCTTGACTGTTAACATTATTATTATCATCACTCCTGATAGAAGGTGTTAACATTGTGTTTATCACTCCTGATAGAAAGAGTAATTGTTAACTTGCTAAGTACTTGTTAAGTAGTAGCTTATGACAGAAAGAAATTTAAAATATTGCAGTCCTTGACCCCACAGAGTTAAAAAAAATGAATGATTACCTAAACATTTGTCAGTCAATGAGACATCACCTCTTTCTTATAACTAAAATTGGAAACATAATAGATATCCTGATGGGAGTGGAAGACTAACTTGATGCAATAAATACATCACCTTTAAAGATATTACACAAGTGAAACACGGAACAGGGTAATGAAGTTTTGCTAATCACTGGAAATACACATAATAGCACACACAAATAGACATTTGGACCACAATGCCCTTATCAAGAATACATTCACAATAAAAAAAATGATGAATAAGAATGGCACTATTGGCATTCACATGGCAGAACTAAATATAGGAATAACCGGTAAGTGTTAAAACTAGAAAATAGACAAAACTGGGGAAACAAGAAAAACCTAAATATCAGTGAATCAAGATAGAGAAATGATGAAACAACAGGATATCATTCATACGACTGATAGGCATTGATCCCAAAGGGTTCACGTATGTCAAATTGATATATATAGCAGTTAAGTACGTAACTGTCTGGTCATCTTGGAGTTAGTTAGTTATTCCTCTAGGGCCAAAGACGGCACATAGGGCGGATGTCATAGATTTCCATGTCTCTCGTTTCATTGCAATTTGCTTTAGATCTTCATTGTTTCTAATACCGATGGTGGAGCGTCACCTTGTAATAGTTCTATGTAAAGTTTCTTTTGGTCTTCCTCGTTTTCTCTTGCCCTTTGGTGACCACATCAAAGCTTTTCAGTATCCATTGTAGCGCGTGTGTGATGTAATTCCAGCGACGCTTTTTAATATAGGTGGATACATATTCGTGGAGTGCAAACATTTTAATTTTTATAGGGATATTTATACTGTTGAAAAAAGAAATGCAACATTATTGCAGTGCTAATGGACACCAAATTTCAAACATGTACCAAAATTTTATTTTATGGAATTAATGTTTCGACCTTGGCATGAAGAACCTTTCAGACTTTAACAATGAAATGATGTTCATTAAATTTCATTTGGACTTTTATTCTTTGCGAGTGAGGTCTCCATTTCAGTAAAGTGTATGACCTCCTCTGGCCTCTATCAGATAAAGACATCTTCATGACATGGATCCGGTTAGTAATTGCATCTGTTGTTGTGGGATGGATGTCCATTCTTCCAGCAGTGCAAGAGACAACTATTGGTGATTGCCTGGAACTACGTCTCACTGATGGAGTCATCTGTTGAGTTAATCCCATAAGTGTTCTATGGGGTTCATGTCTGATGACATGGCTGGCCATGGATTGGTCTGGACATTGTTGTCAGCGAGGAACTGGGTGATGAGTTGTGTCACATGAGGTCGAGCGTTATCCTGTTGAAAATTCGACCATTGTTTAGTCAAAATTGGAAGGACGTGAGGATGATCAATGTCAGCGATGTATCATTTGGCATTCAGGTGCCCTTCAGTTTGCACCAGGTTACTTATTCCCATGAAGTTGATCACCTCCCCCCCCCCACATCAGTAGACCTCTACCACCATGTGGAAGAGCTTCATCAACCCTATTCTGGGTGCAGCACTCACTGACTCTGCAGTAAACTCTTCTCCATCTTTCGTGTCGCTGGAGCACAAAAAATGATTCATCATTAAACCAAACCCATCTTCAGTCATTCCCAACTGTCCATTGATGATAATAGTTTGCCTACTGCAGTCGGTTTTGGCAATGCTGCTCCGTAAAAACAGGATATCTGTTGGGAATTCTAGCCTAAAGACCAGCATTATACAGCCAGTTCCTGACAATTTTCTATAAAATTAGCTAAAAAAATGTTGTTTCTTTTTTTTTAAAGTTTATTTATGCATCGTTTAATTCCCTGTGGATCATAGGTCCTCTATAAACCTACTCCATCTTGTCCTATCTTTAACTATTGCCTCTAGCTCTTTTCATGTTCTACCAAACTTTTATGTCTCTAATCTAACTCTTTCCTCCATTCATTACTTGGTCTTTCCAATTTTTTTTTTTTCAGTTCATGTTTTTTGTATCTTTATTTTAGACGGTCAGGAAGCAGGTCACTGTAAATTGACAGACACATAATCACTACATTTTACACATGACAACTTGTCTGTACAGTTTTTATGAAAATGTGCCTTGCCTATTTGCACTAACCCTCTTTCGAATCTGTTGGTTAGTTCCATGGGAAAGACAATGTCAATACATATGGAAGCAAGCAGAACTGCAGGAGATGCCAGAAGATCATTTTTTATTTAAATTTATTCTTTTATCTTGTTAATAAATAATCTTAATATTTTATACTTCCAGCCACAGAGATCCAAAATATTCAGATATCTGATGGAGATGTGGCTCGAAACATCGCTATCCCTATCTACATGGTCTTCCCACGACTTTTCACTTGTCCTTCACTATCAACCAATAATTTTAAAGTTGGTGAGTCTAATTTAACTAGGAAGCATTGAGATAGAAAAAATTCAGAAAGTGGCAAATGAATGGGATTTGAACAGAAATTGAAAAACATATAAACTAAATTTACAAGGCAAATAGGTGTCTGCTAAATGCATATGGTTCAAATTATATCTGCTACCTTCTGATTGATTCTAATTTTCAGATTAGCAATAAATTATGAGTGTTTTTTTAATGCGTAAGTAGAGTGTGATAACAACACAATTAAGTCACCTTTTTCTTTGTTCATTCTCAAACTCTTGCAGATTATCAGAATTTAGTTCAGAGAACAGATTGTGCTTTGTAATGGTTTACAGCATAGCTGCAATATCTGTGCCTTTCAGCCCAACACATCCAACTTTTGGGTCACTTTGACCCTCTGTGGGATGGGACAGCCAACTTTACCTTAAAAAAAACCTCCTTAGTCACCTTACAACATGCCTGGCAGTATCACTATTCTTTGCTCCATTTTCAGACACATCCAATGTAGTACCCCTATGACCAAACAGGTTATAAAGAACTCTTGTCTGCTGACATAAAATGTAGTTCTCTTATGACCTGATGGGTTTTTGGATGGATACCAGTTGAGATGAAAACTTTTACAGAGAGCACACAATGTTATTTTTAAAAATTCACAAAGATGATAAATATATTTATCAATTAGAATTAATCAATATAGAAAATCAGATCATCATTATGGCAATTCGGGCAAGTCCATAGCTGCTCCGATCTCATATTCAGTATGTTCTTCAGCATGTGGTAACTGACTGTTCCGGTTTTGTGTTGATTGATAAATCTTCTTTTGATTCCTATATGCAGCTTGTTTCTTATAACACCACACTTCACTCCCAGGTCCTGCTTTCTAGTCATAATTAAAACCCGCAAAAAAATCATTGTCAAAAAAATAAAATAAAAACCGCAGGTCCCAGGTCCTGCTTTGTAGCCATAATTAAAACCCATAGACATGGAAGAATAAATACATCCCATATCACCCAACTGGTCCAACTCCTTGATTGCGTTCAAAATATCTACATAGTCTATTGAACTACCACTAGTCACTGTGGCCACGTGTCTGTGTGTGTTGCCAGATCCAAAAGGGGAGCAAAGAATAGCAACAATGTTTAACTTCCTTTCGATGCATGTTTTAAGAAACTGCTAAGGAGATTATAGGGTGGAGTTGGCTGTCCCGTCCCATATAGGGTCAAAGAGACACAGAAACCATGCTGAAGTATAATGTGTGAGGCCGAAAGGCGTAGATATCGCAGCAGAGTTGTAAATCAAGACATAACGCATTCCGTTCACCTGACTAAATACTGCTAATCTGCAGGAGTTTAGGGAAAACCCAGTTTAAAAAAAAAATAGCAAATCTGTTTGATCTTTCATTTCCTCTAACACCCAAATGTCCAGGTACAAAAATAAATGTTAGTTAGTTAGTCGTCGGATCATCATCACTGCAAACTGGACACATCCATAGTTGCTCCGATCTCTCCTTGAGTGTATCCGCCATCACACTTCTGCTGACAGTACCGGTCCTATGCTGATTGACCATCATTCTTCTGCGCCCTCCAAAATGTTCACCTCTAGCAACACCGCATCTCAATCCCTGATCTTTAATCCTAGCCATTGAAAAGGAATCATCATCCACATTCGTCTCACTCTCGCGTGTTATATCTCTTAAGGAGTTCAAAACGTCAGCGCGATCCATTGCCCCGTCGCCCTTTGCCACAATCGCACACGATGCCAGTTGATCCGCTCTTTCATTGCCTCGAACGCCCACATGTCCCGGCACGAAAATAAATGTAACCGCCTTCAAGCTCGCATTTCTCAAGGCCTCAATCCACTGTTCGCGAACGAGACCCACTTGTACCTTCTTAATCATACTCATAGAGTCACTCAAGATGCAGACCTGCGTTACTTTCTGTGTGCGTAGCCACTCAAATGCCTTGGTCACTGCCATAGTCTCCATGGTCATACTACTCGTAGTGACCGCAAAGGCACCACTTTCCTCCTTGATCGTTTTACCTGCGCACTGAGCTGTAAAGGCCCAAGCACTGCGAACATGCCTAATTACAGATCCATCAGTGTATATAATCACATCCCCCTCTTTGGTATTCTCACTGATTAAAGCCTGCACTTCTTTCTCCACAGCTGTGGGACACCATTCTCTGCATTCCCTGCTAAGTGATATTACTACTCTCAAACAAGTTTCGAAATCTGTGGGTAGACCTATCCATTCCGCACCAACTGCCACATCCTGTAATCGGCACACGCTTTGTATTACATCTTCAGCACGTCCCATCCACGACCTTCCTCTCTTGAGTCTGCTGCCTTTAACTTTCTGTATTTCGGAATGCAACGGGTGTTCCTTATCTGCATGTATTTGAAGGTACGCCCGTGCACGGCAATACTGTAATCTATGCTCAGCTGTTGGGCAGTCAAGTAGGTATCGCATAGCTCTTGTCGATGTGTCTCTTGTGCATCCCAGAATGATACGCATTGCTGCATTCTGGACTCTATCCAGTCTTTCGATCTGAGTTTGGCTAAGAGTCAGAATTGCCAGTGCATATTCCACCACAGCCACTACCAAACCCTGGTACAAAAGAAATAACAATCTTTGCTCACATTGCGCAGCAGCCATAACCTTCATTGCTGCTAAGCCTTTGCCTGCCCTTATGATAATGTGGTCAACATGTTCCCTGAAACTCAGGCTTCTGTCAAAAAACACACCCAGATATCTCATTGTGCTAGTTCTTTCTAAACTTTTCCCGGACAACGAAACTTGTGGCATGGGTGTCTTTACCATGTGATTGTTCAAGGAAAACCACGTCACGAATGCCTTAGACGGATTAACCACTGCTCCCGTATCTCGACACCAATTTGTCAGTCTGTCCAGCTCCTTCTGTAGTTCCACGACGCACTCTTCTCGATTTCTGCCCTGTCTATACACCAGGATATCATCGGCATATGACATCGTTCTGCCAACACCTGTGATTTGATTGCCAGCGATATGTACTGTGTATACATTGAAAAGTACAGGAGATAGAGGCTATCCCTGTGGCAGGCCAGGGCTAATAACCATTGGTGTAGATATCCAGTTACCACACTTAAGAACTACAACCCTGTGCATCAGGGCGGCGCCAACCCAACGCACGACAAAAGGATTAACTGCAAGATTTAACAGCTGGTGCATCAAGATATCCAAGGACACCCTATTGTATGCATCCTCAAGGTCTATTGCGACCGCACATGTCTCCATGCGCGAATCGAACCCCTCAAAAACATCCTGCGCAAATATGGCTGCATTTTGCCATGTCTTCTTTCCTGGACGATATCCTCCTAACAATGTTGGTAAACACTTATTTCTTTCAAGATAACACGATACCTTCCGGGCCACAATTTTTTTATTTTTTTTTTATTTTAAAAAAAATAAAAAAATAAAAATGTAACCCCCTTCAACATAAGATTTACAAATTAATAATTTTAAAAATCTGTTGAACTATTCACATTGATTTTTATCTTGAAATGTTAAAATCACAGCTGTCCATCACAAGTGATGATGACTATTTCTTACATCCCCTTTATGAAATTCAGTTAGAGTTATGTCCTTGTTTATGAGTTTCTGTATGAATAATAAGCTTCATGCTTGCCCAATGGTACTTAGACCATTGGTATGGTATGACCACATTGAATGTTGTTTGATCTGCACGTCTTTCTAGCTTGTCTCCGCTGTTGAGCTATTGCGGTTCTTCTCTTTCACAAGATACTGCATCTTTTTCATTATTGCAGAGTGTTGAGTATCTCAGGTTCTGTTTTGTGCAGCATCTTTCCATGTATCATGGTTTATATCGAAGGCTTTCAGTGAGTTTTTAAAGAGTCTTTGTAGCAAATCTTTGGCTACCTTGAGAGCATATGAACTTCAGCATCTCACCATAGAGGTGTATCTTTGGTAGATAGTGATCTGACATACTACATGACCTGCCCAACATATTTGTGACTGCATCAGAATAATGTCAATGCTAAGGGTAACAGATCTGTCAAGAACAGTGATATTCTAAATCTTGTCATGTCGTCCAATGTTCATCGCCTTTCTCAGACAAATTATATGTAAGTAATTGAGCTTTCCTCTAGTGTTTTCTGTATATGTTTCATGTTTCACCAGTTTATAGCATCACTGGAAATACAACTGTTCTATAAATCTTCAGCTTAGTCTGTAAGCGAATGCCATTTTCATGGGTTTATGCTTTTTTCTTTTCAAATGCAATGAGATGGAGTTGTGAGACCATCTCTTTGCATTAATAATTTTGTGTTGTTTATTTCAAGTTTGTTTTTGTTTCTTGATAAAGGTCCCTATTGGACCATATGGTGGAAAAGTCAGTGTTCCTTTGTTCTTTATTTCTCCTTGACATTAGGTTTACTATTTGTTAGTTA
The DNA here is from genome assembly GCA_034231615.1 of Meghimatium bilineatum. Taxonomy (NCBI): domain Eukaryota; kingdom Metazoa; phylum Mollusca; class Gastropoda; order Stylommatophora; family Philomycidae; genus Meghimatium; species Meghimatium bilineatum. Next base: position 46,929,859 of record CM067304.1, read on the forward strand.
TAATAGTTACCAGTAACAATATTACATTATCATAGTTGTTATCGCTTCTTAGTTTTGTTACTGCGGCACTCTCCATCTTGTTGGATATTTTCTGACAGTTTGGTTATTTATGCCATTTTTATGCCACACATTTGCATTTTGAAAGTATTTTTTATCTTGGAGATCCTGGTATACACTTCATCATCAACTGTCACATTTTGTCATAGTGTACTATCAAGGCAAGTGAATATATTCACCATTTAAGTACTACACTTTTTACTTTTATGCAGAGTTCATGGTAGTATATGTCAGATGCTAGCTGAAACATATATAGTGTCAGGAAAAGTATTAATCATAAATTTATGGTAAAGGTTACATCAACGTTGTAAGAGTTTACTTTATTAAATATGGCTATAAAAAGTTACGTTGTATGGGAACATCTGCCAGGTATGTAGTGAGTAGAATTGATCCTGTTCCATCCATTGGTATCAGGGCCCAGAAACGGAGAAAAAATTAGCAACAGTTACCTGCCATGTCACATGAGGTGACAAAGGAGGGAGTGAGACCACCTTTGGGGGGTGTGGTGGCTGATAATCCCATAGAGATCAATGTGACCTAGATGTCATTTGGTGTATCAGGCCAAAAGGTGAAGATGTCGCAACCTAGCTATAAACCATAACACAATAGATTATTTTCTCTGCTAAACAGCAGAAGTTTGAGAAAAATGCAAAAGAAAATAAAAGGAAAATTAATAACAGTAATTGATTGTTAATAAGATAAAGGTACGTCCCATTGCAGCAACCTATTAATTCTTCATGCACTAAGCCGCAGGAACTATTTGGTGGGATGGCCCATTCCCTTCTTTGATGTCTTTACCTCCCCTAACTCATGCATCAGATACCCATTTACAGCTGGGTGACTGAAGGAATGGTTGTGTCAGGCGAGAAACCACGTCCCACATTTTTTTTGCCTGGACATGGTTTCAAACTTGGCACACTGTAACCTAGTGATAGTAAGCAAGCTCACTATCAACTAGCCTACCTCAGTCCCAGATTGTTAATAGATTGCTCCCTTAATTTTTAAATCAACATTGTTCTATTTAGTTATAGTTAATATATTTTCCTCAAAATATACAATGAAGTCATCCTTATGTCCTGATTTTTCCTCAGATTTTGACATCAACATTGTCCTAGTGTTTGCAGATGACCATCATGTGACAGAGAATTTTCCACTCAAGCTAACTCGCTTTTAAATTGTTTTTCTAAATAAATTATTAATTGATATGTCAATCAATATATGCATTTCTTGATTAAAAACTAGCCTCTTGGTTCTGAGGAAAGTTCTCAACTCACCAGCTGTTCTGTCATTTTAGAGTTTCAGTTAGATGTTATTTGCGGGGTCTTCAGATCTTTTCACAGCGGACACACTTCTTTCCTCTTCTTTGGCACTCCCATTTTGTCTATCATTTTCTGAACATTTACATTGTTTTCTAAAAAAAAAATAGCAATTTGTCCATTTTCATATTTAATACCTTCATTTTTTGTGACATTTTGTATTAGAAAATTGTTATGTCGGATTTTGACTGCCATTTTGTTAAATTTCTAGTAAATAAAAGTCATGTTCTGATTTCATAGAGTGCCCCCCCCTTACCCTAAGCTGTGGACTTGTTTACTTTGGTGCCCTTGTCATCATTGTAGTGTATCCTTGACCTCCATAATTAATTCTTCCCTGCTTCACCTCATCACTGTGGCACACACTAAACATTTAATTTCACTGCTCTCTGCTCTCACTTGGCCTGGACCGCAAATCCATTAATCATATAAACAATATATAGAATGCCAATTGTTGTTATATTGCAGTCACATGGCTTTCTTTGTGGTCTACCTCTTTTAGTTGCCCTGCATCAGGACCTCCATTATGGTCTTTTCTAAGCTGTCATGTTGTTTGATGTGACAAATATATTCTTGAAGAGAACTGTATTGTTTAACCAGTTTTCTTTCAGATTTAATTTCAGAATGTCCCTATTGTTGGTGATCTTTTTAGTCTGTGGTATTCTGTGGATTTTTCTGTAAAATGTTGTTTCAAATGCTGCAATATTCTCACTTTTTACAATGTTCACTGGTAGTGTGTACATTAATGTATAATGTTTTCTGGTAGTGTGTATGGTAATCTACAATGTTCACTGGTAGTGTGTACAATAATGTACAATGGAAAAATGAGATAGTATATAAATAAGGTAATCTTACTGTGTACAACATTGTTCTTATTATTTCATGTACATGTCTGTGTGAGCTGTTTATGAATGTGTACGAATTGTTTCTGTGTGTGTCTAGTTATGTGTATGTTTGGGCTGTTTATGTGTCTATATAGCCGTTTATGTGTGTCTTTCTTGTTTAGCATTATAAGTTGTTTATGTTTGTGTGTCTGTATGTTGGTTTAAGTTATAAGCTGTTTATGTTATGTGTGGCTGTCTTGTTTAGCATTATAAGCTGTCTGTGTGCATGTTAGTTTACAGCATATGCTGTTTATGTGTGTGTATGTTGTATACATTACAAGCTGTTTATGTGTGTGTCTGTATATTGGTTTACATTATAAGCTGTTTATATGTGTCTGTATGTTGGTTTACATTATAAGCTGTTTATATGTGTCGGTATGTTGGTTTACATTATAAGCTGTTTGTGTCCCTTCCTTAGCCAGTTGGTCTGCTTTTTCATTTCATGGTATTCCGCAGTGAGAGGTTATCCACTGCTTAGTTACCCTATACTGGTAAGACAGTTCCTTAAGTAGTTTTTGTAAGTCTGTTAGTTTTCCAGACTGGAGAGCTTGAAGCACTGACCTTGCATGTGTCAGGAATACCACAGGCTGTGGGCCTGGGTTGAAGTTCAGCAGTTTTTCAGTCGCCACCCTAATTGACTGGAAGGCATCACAATTATTACAAAATTTCCTTGTTGGTGTTCTGATCGTATCTCTAGGCTTGTGTGAATATCCTATATATACACCTGCACCTCCATTCCTCACTGCATTCTGTGTCGTCCAGGAAACTGAGAGTGACTGTCCTTCGCTGCACACTGTTCTGTTCATCCTCGCTTAGTATTCCTTTCACATGGGTCTGAATGTATATTGGTATTCCATACCTTTCACTGCAAGGGGTTTATTCTGGTACAGACCTTGAGGGGATGTGAACTTCAGTAAGGTCTGTAAGTTGTCTACGGAGTTGTTTAGCTTGGTGGATAAAGCTACTTCTTTTCAGTCACCTCATTGCTAGAATCTTTCCTCATTTGGATGACTCAGTATACACTGAAACTTTTCTGCTTGTATTAGTACCTTTGTGTCTCTGCATTCGCCAAATGTTTGCATTCTCCCCATTTTCTGCATCTCTACTTTGGGTGTTGATTTCATTGCTCCCAACATTATCCTAAGCACCTGGTTTTGCACGTTCTCTAGATGCTGTAATGTGGTGTTTGATGCAAAACACCAAGCAGCTAAACCATATTCCAAGTGTGGTCTTATGCTTTGCTGGTAAACTTTACGGAATATATTCCCACTGGCTCCTCATGTGGTTCCACTTAGTTTTCTCAGGATAGCTAGCTTTCAAGGTATAGAGCCAGGCACCATCCCTGCCTGAACGTCTGTCACAAGGCCATGCACCATAACTATTATTGGATATAGACATGTTCCCATTGTATTTTGTATGTGGCATCCTGAGTAACTGTGTGCCTTTTGGCTGGTTGTCTCCATCTTCAGCACCCTGCTTACTTGGGCAGAACTGTGGTCCTGCTCGACCAGTCTTAGTTTCCAGTCCCTGATGGCTGAAAAAAGCGCTATCACTTCAAGGTGTTGGCCTCGATGGGGGTCATTTCACCAACTCTAACTGCTGCATGTCCAACCATTCCCAATATTTTTTTTACCAAACTCATTGAGTCAGCAATAAAGATTATATTCAGTTAATATTGTTACTGTAAAACTATCAAAATTAAAAAAAACAATGTAAAAACTAAATAGCAATAAACACAATAACAAGAACTGTTTTCACGTTGTGATCCAAATGGGACCTTTCTCAAGAAATGGAAATAACACAAACTTGTTTTTATGTTACAAACTTGTTATGATGTTTATACCAATACATCTCTGTACATGAACAGAAAGGAATAAAATTAGGGAAAACATGTTAAATTATGTTTAGAACAATGAGCAAAGTCATAAACACTGTTAATATATAAATATAGCGATATATAAAGAGATGTCACAAGTTGAAGTTATATGTGTTAAATCAGATCAAGAGAATACTTCATTTCAAGAATGATAAAACATAAACCACACAAACACTATAAATAGTGTGTGTATGTGGAAGGTCACACGAGGACAAACAGAGCAGGGGGCTACCAATAAATAAAGTAGAGAATTGGGGGGAGTGGGGACAGATCCTTCTGCATATACTATAAAACAAGACTATGGTTATATATACATTGGGGGGGAGTCACCTAAATAAATGTCAGTGAATCTCCCATTAAGTTCTGTACCTTGACTTTTATATTTGGTGACTTTCTATTAGAAAATTATTAGAGGTGGTGTTTACCCGTCTTTTTTTTCTAAATTCTTAGTAATCCCACCAAATCCTCCTAGTAATCCTACTAAAAGTCACATTCTAATTTTCTATTGCAGGAGTAAGACTTCTGTGGAATCCGAAGGATTCTGTAGTCAACATTCTCTTTCAATACATAGGCCTATGTACTGAAACTGTATTCCTTTAACCTTAGGTATGTAAACAAGGACCTACCAAGCTCGTAGATAAGTGGGGCTTAACCCCGCTCTCCATGAAATCAGGGCATTTATTATGAATCAAGCCGTCAGAAAGAGAATAATGGGGGAACACAGAAGTGCTTTTGTTACAACCGCAAGCAGCGTGACCATCCAGATCATAGCAGTAACCAGGGCAATGACATGGTTGCAATCTCAAACCTACAGTACACTCGCTTTTTCAGCGGCTTAAGAGCATGCTAAAAAAAAAAATTTAGAGTGACTCTACGAGCAGACAGTGGTTGGGTATGTAACGCGGTCTAATCTGACAAGAAACGACTTCTAATTGGTGCATATATACCGAATCAACTAAATACTGGTGTCCAAGAAAACTAACGTGAGACAGCCTTGCCAGAATGGTTATAGAGACCAGACAGCAGTGGACTGAGTTGTTCAGGTGTTCTGAATACTCTTACATTTAAAAAAAAATAGGAAAAGTGACTGATGCAACAAAAGCTTGTGAATGTACAACCCTGAGCAGACTATATGAACATGTCCAGAGGGTTGTAACTAAACATGAACGCTATGGAGGTAACCAGAAGACTCATAAACCAGCGCAGAGTGGATGTGGTCAGTTCCTATACGCTGGAGGAATATCTTGACCTGAGGAGGCGTCCCATATCTTCACTTAAGTTTATGGGCTGATCGTTCAATGCACAGTGAGGATGAACTACGGCAATAAAACTAGCAATATCCCCCATTTACCTTATTGGTTATCACCCAAAAACATCAAAAAATAACTCGAAAATGAAGAAATTACCGGCAAGTGAATTACCTCTTTTATATACCACCCCGACCCCCAAATTATCGAAAACGTTATCAACGGCCCTGGAACATCCTATAGTGCTAAACCGTTTATTTATTTTCCACGACTCGCATTCATAAGTTAGAGTCAGTGTTATGGAGAACTAGCGATAGCTTGAGAAAATATTAATTAGTTTAACACAGTGGTGTAGCAACAATGATCTTGATAAAGATAATAGAGAGTATTAGAGACGCTTGATCGTCTACGACCGACAGCAAGGCACTTAGTGAAGATTCCTTACTTTCGCTGATTTCTACTTCCTGGTGATAGAACCAGTGCTGCAAGTTCCGCAGTTTACATCCAATTTAGCTACTCCCCCTGATCGCTGGAAAAGTTAAGGAATAAAGCCTAGAAATTGTCGCTGTTTTAATAATTGCATGTTCGTTTGAGCTTGACGGAACCAATAGTACTATTTTTTTTTCGCAGGCAACTTTGAAGTGGGTTGTCGCGAAAAAAAAGGGTGGGGGGGGGGTGTTATTCAAGCGGTGTCCAAAGAAATCACCTGAAAATATGAGTTAAAAACGAACAGAAAATCATTGTTTGTGTCCGGTTTTTTATATAGAACTGCGCAATTCACATGTGTGAAAAGTAGTTACCAATTACCTTGTTGAGTTGTGACGAAATTACAGCGGACAGTAAAGTTTATGCGGGAAACTAGACTATCAAAGAAATGACGAGACACACTGGTACTAGGGGGGGGGGGGTGGCATTCATTGGATGACATTCGCTTTTTATGGGCTTTATCTATCTATACGCTGTGCATGTTTGCAGCGTAGAAATCACTGTAATAATGGAATACAGTGGTGATTGTTCCGATCTGGAAGGAAAAAAATCAGTAAGATGGACTGCACTAATCTTCGCAAGATACTAGAGAAGAGGATGTGCACATATATAGAACCACAGCTCAACAACACACAAATGGACTTTCGAAAAAAAAAAGCTGTACAGTTGTATCTTCGCCGTCAAACAACTTGCAAAAAGGAACATAGGCCTAACCAAGATGTATATCTGGCTTTCGTTGACCAAGAGAAAGCTTTTGACAGATTATTATGGATAATATTACAGACATATGGAGTTCCACAACATCTGATAATCATAATCAGAGCATATATGCCAATAGTCAATGCGCAGTAAGAACGAGCGCAGGCACAACAGATAATTTTCAAATCCACTCGGGAGTGAGACAGGGATGTGTACTATTCCCCTATTGTTTATAACATACATATATCACATCTGCAAGGTAGCAAAGACAACGGATGAAAACAATTTTAAATAAAACTTAAACGAATTGCTATTTGCAGACTACCAAGCACTAGTAACATCACCAGAAGAGCAACGACAAATAGACAGGTTACATCAAACATGCTAATCCTTTAACATGAAGATAAACATAGAAAAGATCGAAGTAGTGAAGATATGAAGAACAGAAAGAAACACCAATATATAGCATATCTTGGAAACAACAGGCTTAAACAAGTGACAGAATTCACATACCTATGAAGTAATATAACAACAGACGGCAAGAGCAGTAAAGAAATACACAATAGACGTAGTAAATAAAGCATACCAAGCCCAGTGGCAAATGACACAATGTAGAATTCAGAAATTCACAAATTCAGAAACAAAAGTGTAGATTTAAACACCAAAATAAAACTATTCAAAACGATTATTATGTCAACGATGTGCTACCAAACCAAACATGGACGACGACATCACAAGACAAACGTAAACTAGTGACAGCTGAAATGGCATGCTTACGCAGAATCCTAGGAATAACGCTAAGAGGAGTGAGAAATGAGGACTTTGGGCAAAGAACCGGCACTGCACAATCTTGGAGTATATTAAGAGCCAACAGATCAAATGGTTTGCACACATCAGCAGACTACCACCAGACAGCATACCATAGCAAGCTATGCTACACAGATACAGTGAAGACAGACCTAGAGGCTGATCTCGAAAACGATGGACCACCGAAATAAACGAGGCGACAAATTCCACAATATAAGCATCTGGGGCCATCTCCAGAGAATTATTCTACCTCTGACCCTGACAGGCAGTAAATGGTTTAGCGAATATATAGATAGATGTTTGCAGCGTCAGGGGTAGAAGAGTTTTCTGGAGATGGCCTTCTTGTGCGCTGTTGTTATGCTTGTTCTCGTGGTCTCTTTGATGTAGGCATATGTGGTCCATCTTTTACATGGTCTGCCTCTGTCTTTGTAGTTCCTACGTAGAACACATGTAATGTAGTCTTACTGGACGACGACTAACAAACACTGGGTGGTGTGAGAGGGGGTGCAAACGCGAAAAAATACAGACAGTACACATTATATAATCGACGTTTCGGCCAAAATGCCTTTATCAATATGACACGCATATACGATCAATCGACGAGTATGAATTACACAACGACACACTATCGTGTACAAGCTATATGTGCATGCGAGATGCCGGAAGGAAAAGAACAGTAAATACATAAAAACGTAAATCCATGTGAAAACGAAACGAGCAAAAAGATGACGTAAATGTCGGAAAAAAATTAATAAAGACATAAATGAATAAAAGACCACATTGACTGATAACTAAACAAAGGAGTGCTCGGAATTAAGTCCAAAAGGTTTGAGGTATCACACTAAAAAATAAGATGATTTTCAAAAGCGTACCTAGATCTATCATCAGTGGTGCATGATCTAATGGCAGTGACCTGAATATTAAGAACACCACAATGGTCAACACCGTTGAAGTATGTGGCCACAGGGTAGGTTTACTGTGTTTGATGGCATGAAGATGGCCACAGAAACGGTCGCTCAATCTTAAGCCAGTTTCACCAATATACTGCTTGCCGCAGCGTTTACATATGATAATATAAATGGCACCCTTACGGAATTCACTTGTAAAGGTCTCATCAATAGTGAAATGAAATAGAGCGTATCTGAACTTGATAAGGACATGTGTAGCAATGACCGTGTGAGCAACGAACAGTGCCACAATGGTTAGGCACAGAAGACCGAATGTGTGTGTATATATATATATATATATATATATAACTTTATAGCAGTGATGTATATGCATGTGTCATTGCCATCTGTGGCATGCTGTTTGTTGGTAGTCTGGAATTTTATGAAAACCACTTGATCTGTTGTCTCTCGATGTGTTCCAATACTGGTATTGTTTAAGTTATCTGTCTGCTGTTGTCGTTTCTATTTCTTAATGACACGGAATATTCTTTGTAGACATGTCATTTCTGCTATCACTATTTTTCTTTAATCTTGTGCTGTCCTTGTCCATGTTTGGCCCTGGTAGCACAGTGATGGAATACTATTAGTCTTGTTTAATGTAACCTTATGTTTATCATCTTTATTTTTAAAAATACGTGCGTGCAATCTGTTCTAGTATCGGGTATGTTTTGTTGCATCTATTTTGTAAGCTGTTGCTGTTTCCCCTTCCCAATATAATGCATTTTAAGTTATTTAACCTGTTTAAAGTGTTGATTATCGAAGGAGATATTTCTTTCTTTCTTTGATATTGCCATTATTTCAGTCTTTTCAATATTAATCTTCATATAGAATTGACATGTTGTGTGGAGTATGTTCATATGTTCTTGAAATTGTTCTTCTGATCTTGCTATTAGTCCTTAATCGAAAGGATAGTTTGTTCAATTTGTCGTTCATTTTAGGGGATACAAATGCTCAAAAGACTTCAAATTTCGCTACTATATGTTTTTCGTTTAGAGAGTCTAATAAATTGGAGGGATAATTTCTACATTGACCACGTCTACTACTATTAGTTCAGTGGGCTTGTATCAATTGAAAGGGGGTGGGGGGGTCCTTCATTAGGCCTAAGTTGTCTAGTCCTCTTCTGCGCTCTTTTTTAAAACTTGCGCAGATTAGTATGTTGTATTCCGGAGAACGAAATACGTAGTGTCATAGTTTACCGCTTTGCTGCAATATCTGTACCTTTCGGCCTGACACATCCAATTTCATCATGGTGTCTGGGTAACTTTGACACTACATGGGGCGGGACAGCCAATTCCACCATAAAACATAATTAACCTCCTCTTACGACATGCATGAAAGTTAAACAGTGTTGTTATGCTTTGCTCCCCTTTCGGGCCTTGTTAACACATGAACAAAGGAAATCAATGAATTGGGGCATTTTTCGTTATCTCTTCTTTCACCACCATCCAGCAACGCAGCAGTCAAGAGAAGGTTTTGGCAAATGAACTTAATTTAGAACATGCAAACAACTGCATGAAGCAAGACTGAATGGAAGCTTTGTTACATTTTGTATCATTCTTTTTACGCACATATACATAGCGAATCTGGACAACATGGCGGTCGTGATGATGTAAACTTTCCCGCTCATTCACAGTCAGCTTCATGGCAGACCTAGCAAGTCGATAGGAGAACCCGTGTGCTAATATTTTTAAAACAAGCAGATAAAGTGGTTTTGTCACTTTATGAGAATGAACCCAATCCAATTACCATTGAGAGTTTAAAACAAACGATCAGCTGGATACAGAGCAAAGGGAAGACCGAGAAAAAGATCGATAACATCACGATCACCCTCCACAAACACGGACTCAGTACGACTCAGGCGTCACATCTGGCCTTGAACAGAAACTTATAGCTTCCATCCCTACGCTTAACGGCAAGTGTGGATGATATCAACCAGCTTCCACCTGGGGATAGACAATAGATACATCTGCAATATTTTACAGCCTTCAGCAAATGTTACCTCAATTTAGAGCTGACATTTGCAAGACTGTTGAGAATGAAGACGATTTTCTAGATGACTTTGAAAATTGATGCACACATGGAAAGGCTATGTTAATTGACAATTATTTTTAGCATAATCACTTTGTAATTAATATTACAGTTGTTAGTTTCATTAAATAATAAATAATTTAACGTTTTAGATTACTGTACTATGTGGATTTTTATTAAATATTGTGTTGAATTTAGCGGCAGAACATTGCTTATATATGCCAGTATAAACTATATATATATATATATATATATATATATATATATATATATATATATATATATATATATATATATATATATATATATATATATATATATATATATATATATATATATATATAATTTAACTAGCCTATGTTCATATTTCGTAAAAGAGATGCGCTTAATTAGTATAACAATAACTTGAGTAGACTTATTTAATGGTTTCATATTTGCTTAGAACTATAACATCTGTTACAGAAACACTGGGAGTTTTACTGTTTTGTCCCCAGTACTGTTTTGCATTGCGATTCACTGGGTGATGAGAAAATGCACAGATCAAAAACAGATAGGAATCAAATGGGTAAACAGCAAGACCCAGGAAGATCTAACCTTCGCAGATGATATTGCTCTCCTGAGTTCAACACACAAGAAAAAACAGAAAGACTCAAAATTTTTGCACAACAGATAAACTTCAAGTAAAACGAAAATCATGAACTTTACCGGCCTGACAGAATCAATTAAACTAGATGATAATATACTAGACAATGTTTCAAATTTCGTATATTTGGGAAGCAAGATAACAGCAAACGGGGATACCAACTCAGAAATCAAGACTCAAATCGCTCTCGCCTCCAACAAAACATCTGGAGATCGCAAGTAAGCGCATCAAACTGCGACTTTTCAATGCAAGTGTGATTCCATCATTGACATATGGATATGAAAGTTGGAAATCTACCGCAATAATGGATAAGAAGTTAGTTGCCTTAGAGAATAGATGCCTCAGAAAAATCACTTATACTAATTGGATAGACTTCATTATACATACTAATACAAGTAAATCTTTAAGTAGGAAGCCAGAGGACACTTTTTTTTAAATTCTTGAGACTAACGGGAATTGAACCAGTCTGTTTAACGGCGCCACATCGCATAGAAACTATTGCACACGCGTTCTTCCGTACTTGACTAACCGCATCTCCAAATACAGATGCGATTTCGTCAAGACATTCAAAGCGTATATCCAAGGTCACACGAACGGACCAATCGAGACAAGGACTATTACACCAATAACAAACATCCCGTACAGGTATTGAATTATCCTCAGTAACAACAAACATATAACATTTAATATCCGTATTAGCTACATACTAAGAAAGGAGATAAAACAAGAATATGTGACAAACATCATCAGAAAACGTCGCTGGACATACATCGGTCACATACTTAGAATGAAGGAAGATAGAATTCCACGACAAGTCTTCATGTGGACACCAGACGGGAAAGAAAACAGAGAAGACCAAAAACACCGCTCAGAAGAACATTTATGAATGAACTAAAATCAACAGGCATAAATACACAAGATCTGCAATCCTTAGCAACTGATCGACAGGCATGGAGAACTATGATATCCGCTCTATGTGCCAAACTTAGCAAAAGAGGAACTGACTGACTGAGATTTATTTGGCTACTTTGTGGGTTACTTTTGAACGGCCGCGCCACAAGTTTTGTCAGAATTACCTGGCAACACTGTCGAGAACTGGCATTAGAATGATGTTTACAAGGGCACATCAAGCGGTCTTTCATATAACTAAAAGATGTCTTAACACATCGACATGTCTGAATAAACTCAAAACTGTACATCCCTGGGATCAAAGGTTTCCTGTTTTCGCTGAAGATGTTTCACCGGATAAGAAAGGAGGCAGCGTGGAAATGATGAATGCTTTGCCAGAAATCAGTGAGTTCAATTTCAATTCTGAATTCAATAAATAATGAATCAATTTGTCGGCATACCAATTTCAATTTGTCTAATTAAAGGAAAGCAGTGGTATTATATATTTAAGTATTATAGGTTTAAAGTTAAAGACTGTTATCAACAAACTGTGTAAAAAATGATCAAACTAAGGATCAACTCTTCACTGTGCTATAAATAGCACACACAATCACAATGAATGAGAATGTTTACATTTTTAATTAAGAGTAAGAAGAGCCTAGTGCCTAGTAAGAGGTCATGGATTTCCGTGCAGCACCAATGAAATTATGCCGTGTAAAATTAATGGCTGCCGTGACATCACATTCCCCCCCATGCAAATGATATCATTAATATCAACCACATTTTTAATTATAACTTTTATAACTAATTCATTTTTTAATTTATAACTGATCCCTAACCCTTACCCCCCCCCCCCCCCCATATTCTAAATGCTGCTAATGCCAAATTAATATTCCATTTCAAATAACATATTTTAATTATAGTTATAGCTTCTGCAATCACACTGGAAAGGTTAGGTTATACCTCGAAACTAGAACAAAGGTCACAGTGAAGAGTTGATCCTGCGCTGAAAATATTGTTAAAGATGAGTTTACCATTTCATTCGTTAATCATATTATTCTGTATTAATGTCATCAAATAGGGCTCCAAGTTTTAGTAGGCCTACAGAAAATTGATAGACCACAATCGTAAAACAAGAGGGGGGGGGGTAGTAGGAGGTAAGGACAAGACATAACTTGATAATAAGGATTGGATAGGTAACGCCGGTTGTTAACCTGCTTTTTTATGAGTTCATTCTTCAACTCCTATAGGTTGTAGTGGGAAAAATGAAATGTTTTCTATCATGTGATATTTACGCCTTTAGGCCCAACATTAGTAAAAATTACTTTTGATTCTTAAATAGCACACTGTTTACATTTTTAAGTAGTTGACGTCATGGATTTCCGTGTAACACCAATGAAATTAATGGATGTCGAGATGTCACATCTCCCGACACAAACGACCTCAACCACATTTTTAATTATAACTTTTACAACAAATTTATTTTTTAATTTATAGTTAACCTTAACTCCTTTCCCTAATCTAAATACAAATTAATATGCTTTTTTAATTAATATATCTTAATTCTAAATACAAATTCTACTAATCACACTGCAAAGGTCGCAGTGAAGAATTAAAAGCAACTTGTGCCCCCAACATTATTAGATTTCTGTATGATAAGAGTATCAGCATGACATTTGGGTCACTTTGCCGGCGACATGCATGGTTAGTCGTAGGCTCCTATTCAGTATTTAAATAAGTTTTTTTCTATTCATGTTCTATCTGCTAGTTAACCCTCACATTGTTGGGTAATTTGCTGATCCAGCGGTCCATGGGCTCATGCCCTTTGAACCAATGCCATTGTGTAATTTCATAATTATAGTGCGGGGAAGTCTGGATTTTCGACTCACCCCGGCCAGAGCCAGTAAATAACTATTACACCACCAAGAAGGTAGATTTTTAACTATGCACTGCTTCTAGCGAATGCAGCTACGTTAGGGTTCACTGTATTGTGCTCATTCCCCATCACCAATTGCCTACTGGTTATGCTGAATGTCTCTAAACCAAATGTACATGGCATAAAGCTTAGTCACACCCTGAGTCACTATCTTTATTATGGGTCTCAGCCATAGGAAAACTGTAGCCAGTTTCCCACCTCACCAGTGCTGCACAGTACATCTCTTGCTCCCTCCCTACCACAGAGGGTGCATGCATATATACAAATGACAAAGCATAAAAAACAACAAAAAACATAAAAATCATAATTGTATAGATGATATGCTACAAAGCTTCCATAAGAGAGCCTCAATATAACAGCATGTCATCTACTAAGGTTTTCTGTTTCAAGGGTAGTTTGTCTAGTGGGCCATTGGCAAGACCCACAGACATTGCACATGTGGTCAACTTTAACATAGACTAATTGATTTTCATGCCTTCTTAAATTCTGCCTGTTGGCAGGTTATAGTTAAAGGGTTGGGGAACGACCCCTAGCAGGGATAGTGAAACAGCCTTCAGATATGGGGCTCAGCTGCGATACAAGCCATGATATCTGTATGAAGCAACAATGGGCTTGTATGGAATGCACTCAAATGTCATCTCCTCAATTGCCAATAAGTAGTAAAGTCACTTTTCATAGCATTGAGGAGTAAATTGAATACTGTATTATGCTCATATAATTTGATTTTTGGTCTGTTTGAAAAGAATAACTAGAAATAACTACAACTACCAGGCTTTAATATGTGTTCATGTGTTAGAACTTAGGTAAAACACATGACTGATCAGCTTTAATATGCACTCACAATCAGATTATTCATATCAGGTAACTGTGTTAAACGTAACAACAATAGTACTTACGTAAAACACAGGTTTTTATAATAGTTTCACTCAGACACGATGGACTATCACTAAAACTATTGTAATTGTATTGTAATTTGTATATTTTCTTGTGTGCACATCATTACCCACTAGTTTTAGTGTTAATCCATCTTGTCTGAGGGAAACTATTAAAAAACCTGTGTTTTACGTAAGTACAATCAGATTATTGGGCACATGTTTCATACCTGTAGCTGATAGTCTGTGTGACATGTTCATTGTAATGCTGATTGACCTTGTGTAATACAGTTTTACAGCAGTCTCACTTATAGATTAACATCTGTTAGAAAGCTTATTTTTTAAATAGTGTCAATGTTTATATTTTTCAGTTGTGGCGCCAACCGGTATTTATGACAATGTCACAAAAGAATATATCCATGTGCCTGAGATGGTTCCAGAGTTTATTGTACCTGATCTTACAGGATTTGAGGTAAAATGATGCTGATAAAGCTACGCTAGAAGCAAAATCTATCATCAGACATTTTATCAAACACCTTCACATACTTACATAACTGAAATTGTGAATAGATACTGTATCGGTTATCGCTAGACTAGTTCTGTAATGTCCATATTGGTATATGTCTAGACTAGTTATGTAATGTTCATATTGGTGGGGATCTCTCTAGCATTGTGATTAAGCCATTTTCCTTTGAAGCAAGCTCATTGCTGTGGAGATTGCGAGGGGGGCTTAGTTCAGCCAACAGATGCTGGAAACTAAGACAGATCAGACCATCTCTAAAACAAATAGGACCAGTGTCTTGTCCAGGCAAGCACTTGTGCTGAAGTTAGAGGTACCATGCTAAGTGGCATGCCAGCAACTATGGTACCATGCAGCCTGCAAAGGTAATATGTCTACATGAGAAATAAAAATATAAATCAATGTCAGCAGGTGGTAATTTTTACTAATGCAATGTCCATCCTACAAGCCCTTGATATAATGTGTATTTAGTAAATAAAAAATAATTCCTTATTCTTTAAAAAAAAAAAACAGAATAAATTGTATTCATTGTTTATTAAAGAAACAATTTGTTTTTGCAGTTAAAGCCATATGTGTCATATAAGGCCAAAGAAATTGTGCAGGAGAAACTGACTCCACAAGATATCTTCAATGCAGCATATGCAAGACAGATAGAGGATGAAGTGAAAGATGGAGATATTAAGGTTGAAAATGGACAAATAATACTAAAAGATGGCAAAACTTATTCAATTGATACATTTAATGATAGAAAGCTATCACAGTGAAGTTAATTTTATTGTTATGTTGCTTGTGTTAGATTAGTAGAGTTCTGTTTCTATATATAATTACCACAAAGCCAGAAACGGTCCAACAATCAAGTATAGGCAGAAGTAACACAGTTCTGTTTCTAATTGTTTGCATGATTAATAATTTAAATGGTTAATATTTCTTGTGATTGGCAGTTCACAGTTCAGTGTTGAAAGAGAGGTAGCTTCTATTAGAATTCCTGCAGTGTACCACCATCAGTTTAGAAAATCACGAGCAGTTAATATTTCTTTTGATAGATTGTTAACATTACATTGGGTATATAGTTAACATTACTTTGGGTAGAATGATAACTGTCAATACTGTGATGATGATGATTCATTCTCTTCCGCTGTGAGCAGGCAGCTCTTGACAGCCCATAGCCTTTCTGGCAAAAGCACAGGTTTTCCTCAGCTGTTGTGTATAGTTGAAAGCGGTGGTAGTAGTTCTTGTCGGATGTCTGTTAGTTTTGGACACTGCAGTAGTAGTTTTTTTACAGTCTCCTCTTGTGCGTTATAGTGTCTGAAATTTGGTTTGTGTAATGGATTTATTCTGTTCGGGTGTTTATTAATGGGGTGTGGCCTGTTCTTAGTTGGAATGTGAGACTGGTTTGCTCTCTCTCGAGTTGTCTCAGAGGGTCAATTGAGTTTTGTTTCAGTTGTTCATATAGTGAGCATCCAGTCTTAAAGCTAGCCCACTTTCGTAGCCATTCTTGTCTGTAGTTGTTTCTTAAGATATGTTTGTAGGGGGGATTTTTTGGCGGAAAATGTTGAGGGGGGCAGCACCCTTCTTAGATAGTTTGTAAACCGTTTTGTTTCCAGGGAATCATGTATCCATTGGAGGGTGACTTCTGCGCCATATCATGTGGATAACTGGTGTATTTGTCTGTTAATATTGCAACCAATGGATGTTTTTTTGCTCTCCGGGACCTGAAGTGCTGATTTTGAGTCTGAGAAGATAACTATGTCTTCAGGTGGTGTAGTTCTATTCTCGAAGTCCACAATAATTCGATTCAGAGCTTTCTCGATTGCTATTATCTTTGCTGTATAGTTAGAGCAGATATCTCCCATTGGTCAAACATTTTTGGGTTATCTTCTTGGTCTGTGTTCAGGTATTTTATCACAACTCAGTATCCAGCATTGTGGTAGTGTTTTGTGTGGATCCATCTGTGTATACATGGATTATATCTGGTGGGTATGTATGAATTGGTTTTCAGGAATGGTGTTAGTGTTTTTATCTACTGAGGGGTCAGAGAGTTTGGTCCTTATGGTAGGAGTTATTGCATGTCTGCAGGGTGATTCAATTTCTCTTTTCCTTTTGTTCTCTGTGTTTTTGCTTTCTTCTTTTGCGTTATTGAAGAAAGATGTCTTGAGTATTCTGTGTTTTTCCTGCCACTTTTCTATCATTTTTCTATTTTCTTCTGTGGGTCAATACTATATGTTTCCTGTTAGGGAGTTTGCGAGTGGCTTGTGCTATAAAAGTTGCATAACCTTGTTGTTGCCACGTCATGTACAGAGTGAGTTTAAAAAAATTAACCCTCGAATGGTAAAATCCCAGTCTTTATTGAGGTTCCATGGACCTCAAGGTTGTGAGACCAACGCTCTTACCTCTCAGCCACTCGTCACACTTAGAATAGGTGGTTAATGTTATTTGGTTTATATGGATAATGCAGCTGGATTACTTGTATATTGAGCAAAGACAAAAGTATCATTTGCTGAGTAAGAACAGAGAATAAGATCTAAAGTCTTACAGTTCACAAAATCAGACTCATTTGATGTTTTGACCAAAAGGCCTTTTTCAAGAAGTTTGATCTGTTCTGTGAACTGTTTACTTTATGATCACTGTTCCTTTTATTGGTACAGATTTACTACGTATATGTGTGTGTCCGCTTGTACATTTAATGTTTTGGTACAATAAAATATGATTTTGAAATGTAAAAATGTGAAGAATTAAAATAAAATAATTGTGTGTAATATTAAATGTGCCATGTGTGTGATTGTCATTTTTGTGTGTCTGTTTTTGGCTTCCAAAAATTTATATTCAATACTTTACTGGCCAACTTTAACGTCGAAACTGTTATGATACTTCAGAAATATAACTGTAATGAGTGTTAATAAAAATAGCTTCCCCATGATAGTGCATTATTCCAAAATTAAAGCAACCATGAAATAGTCTATAGATGTCATTTATGAGTATTAATCATGAAGAAATCTGATTTTTGGAAGAAGAGATTTTGTGGTGCCCAGCATTATAATAAGTAGGATTTCGCTCTTGAAATATCTCTCTTGGGATTTCACATTGTATTCCGAGAATACAAACGTTCATTACAACACATAGAAAGTTTCAAAGCTCTCACACATGAGTTTGATTCAATAGAGATTTTTAAACACGGCAATGTCGATGTCTAAAACATTTGCGAACACCTTGGTAATGGGAGATAAGTACGCTCAGGATTGCTGGTCAGTACAGTGTTTAAAAAAATTTGTTGGAATGAAAACATCTACATATTCATGCAGATTTTCTTCGGTGCCATCAAAATGTTGTCTGTGTTCATTTTCAAACTCCTGGTAGTTAGCCAGATGTAGTCCATAAAATGGAATGCATTGGTCACTGCAGTTTAGCTACAATATCTGTCTCTTTCTGCACTGCTCATCTGACTTCAGTATGGGTTATAATATGGGTTGATTTGAGCTGTCAACCCAACCTCCTTAACCTCCACTTTTAACATGCATTATAAATCAGTGTTGCTATTCTTTGCTCCCTTTTTGTGCCAGAACAACACATAGGTGAAAAAAACTCTACATTCTTTGTTGGGGGCAAGTAGTATTATGACTTGTAATTGGGTGTCATAAGAGTGACTAGGGAGATTTTGGTGGTGATCATTAACCCTCATTGCGGAGGGG
Organism: Meghimatium bilineatum; assembly: GCA_034231615.1. Lineage (NCBI taxonomy): Eukaryota > Metazoa > Mollusca > Gastropoda > Stylommatophora > Philomycidae > Meghimatium > Meghimatium bilineatum. Next base: position 46,948,748 of record CM067304.1, read on the forward strand.
GGAGCATCAGAATCAACATATGTTCAGTAGGATGCCATTACAGATTCTGATGGTCTACTTATGGTCCGTAGTGTTGGTTATTATGTCTTTCCATGACTTCTGTTTCATGTGATGTCAATCATTTCCGATACTAATGTTCTCCCATGCCACAATGCTAGGTTGTCAAGCATCAATTTTCTTGGTCTTCCTCTACCCCTCTTGCTCTTCAGCTTGCTGGCTGTTACAATGTGTTCCATCTTCCTGTTTGCATGATGTGTCCAAAAAATGTGGGTTGTTGGAATATGTAAAAAGAATTAAAGCCACAAGAATGATCAAATGGGTCACATCCAAAGTCATATGCGGCAGGCAATTGATGCAAATAAAATAGTAACACAATGCATCTCCATTATTTAGGCTACCTCTTCCTGCAAGAGAGATACAGTTGAAATTTAAGAACAAATGCTTAAAAAAATGGGTCTATGCAAATGAAATACAGTGTCCCTTCTACAGAGTCCCTTCTGCATCCTTTTAAACAAATTTCCCTAAATAACACTTTTCAAATTCCCAATCATATTTATTCTATATTGTATGTACTTTATCTAGCATATTTCTGTAATTACACATATTTGGTAGGTCCGGACCAAGTTGTTATAATGGGATTCCACTGTACTTCTTTCTTCTACTATCCAGAGCAACCAATTTGTAAAAATCTGTTTTTATTTTCTATCGGTTTTGTTTATTTTTAATGTTATTAGTTTCTTGAAAAAGGTCCCTTTGGACCCATACGTGGAAAATTGTCCTGTTTTGTTTTATTTATTGTTTTTTAATATAGTTTTGTATCTATTTTTATCTATAGTTGGATTCTTCTAGTAACTTGTAATGGTCATCACTTGTGATGGACGAACACACACCAAAGATTGCATCACAGTTTATCTTCCATACGTCCAAGAGGTGAATAAGTAGGTTATGGGACAGAGTTGGTTGTCCCATGCCCCAGGGTCGAAGTGACCTCAAAGATTTCTTAAATTTCTATTTTTACCAGTGAAAAATGCAGATATCGCACCATCGAGGTGCGCAGGACATTCAGGTTACGGCCATTAAGTCGTGCTTCTCTGACGACTGGACCCATCTTGCGATTGAGAACCGCTACATTTACCAATATAGCACTCTTTAACCCAATGTCATCAATGAGCCTGTCTCATGTATGATTCTAGTTGTTCCATAGTTTGTTTGTTTCGTGTCACATGTATGTAGTCAATTTTTCTATATTCCTTGTCTGATGTCGTTTCACCTCTTCAGGTGAATCAATATTACACCTGCCAATGTGAGCGTCCATATCCTTACTGTCCTTTTTCTGTTACATATTTTATTTTTGTTTTATTTATTTTTTGTCTTGATAAAGGCATTTTGGTTGAAACGTCGAATTATATATGTATTTCTTCTTCTGCGTTCGTTCTCAAACTCCTGCAGATTAGCAGGATGTAGTCTGGAGAACGGAATGCGTTGTGTCATGGTTTACAGCATTGCTGATATCTGCGCCTTTTGGCCTGACACATCCAACTTCAGCATGGCTTTGGGTCACTGACCCTATATGGTATGGGACAGCCAACTCCATCCCATAACCTCCTTAGTCACCTTTTACGACATGCGTGAAAGGTAAATAGTGTTGCTATTCTTTGCTCCCCTTTTGGCCCCGGCAACACACAGGCGATATATGTATTTAATGATTTGCAAAACTTCATTACCCTATACATTGTGGTTAGGCAGGGTTGCCAGATGGTTGGAACTATTTATGCCTAAAATTCAAAATTGTGTATAAACCACCCGTACTAAATAGTTATTTCAAAGAAAGAAAATAACACACCTTGCAAGATCATAGTGAATGATATAGTATTAAAACAGATCCATCAATTCAAATATCTAGGTACAATTATTACAGCAGATGGAAGAAGTTCAACAGAAATAAGATGCAGAATAGGACAGGCAAAAACAACATTCAGAAAAATGAAAAATATACTGTGTAATATGACCTTGTCATTAGAGGTGAGAAAGAGAGTTCTGCAGTGCTATATAACCCCTATACTAACATATGGGTGCGAGTCTTGGACAATAAACAAACTGGAAAGTGGGAGATTGGAGGCAACAGAGATGTGGTTCTACAGAAGAATGCTGAGAATACCTTGGACTGCCAGAAAAACTAATTTAGAGGTGTTAAATGCGAAACAGACCTTAATCATGAATATAAGAAAAAGGCAATCTTTTTTTGGCCACTTCATGAGACAGGCAGGTTTAGAGAACATAATCACAACAGGCAAGATTGAAGGCACCAGAGGCAGAGGGCGACAACGTGAGAAAATATTAGACAGTTTGACCAGAGCCGTCTTTGCGCCATTTTGGGCCCCTGGACAAAGAAATAGTGTTGGGCCCCTGGGCAAAGAAAGTATGCCCCCCCCCCCCAGGAAAAAAAATAAATGGTTGATAATATTAAAAATAATGTATTATTTATTTTATTGTCACTATACTCATTTCAACCAAATTGTTGTTAAAACATGCTGTACAGCTGCAACTATAATCAACATTAAACATGAAACACAGAGAAAAGAGATTTTATTTACATGTTTTATAGACATGGTTCAAGATTAGAAGTGATTGATAAACTTGTTCGCATATAAACACAAAATTATGAGATTTTTATAAAATAATACTAAATTGTATATGTTTTCCGAAACCCTACAACATATTCGCATGGGGCCCCTATGTCCGTGGGCCCCCGGGCAAATGCCCAACGGGCCTATGCATTAAGACGGCATTGAGTTTGACAACCTGGCACGGCAAAGAAACAACAACGACTTTGATACATAATACTGTGGAGAGCCATGACCGCCTACGCCACCCGGCATGGCACATGATGATGACTAAATAGTAAAGTTAAATATATTCAGATCGCTATTGCTGAGTATACGTTTATGCTGATGTGAAAGTTGAACATTCAGTGTCGACACGGAAAGAAGGATTCAAGCTTTTGAAAACAAGTACTATAGAAGTTTATTAAGAATGGTTTCTACATTCCCCCGAATGGCTGAGGATAGAGATATTTGGACGGTATTTTTGTTCTGTCTCCAATGTGGCACACATACGACTCAGAGGGATTATGGGATTTGTAAATATATAAACCACTAAAATAATGCTCACTTTTTAAGAATTCTATCTACCTACAGTATAAACTTGTGTTATTCGATTATCAATATCTATCCATTTCACAATGAGAAATATGGTATTGCTAACTTTAATTGCCATGTGTTTTGCGTAATCACATTAAAATTGTTTTACTGTTTACAATCAGACTAACGGACAGGAACCAATATTTATGGCGATATACAAAACAGAATAAATCAACGATTTCAATAGCATAATGTCTTTCTCAAGATAAATACAGAGAAGAGACTGATATAACATTAGAAATACAAAAACTAGACTGATTTTTCGTCTTTTCAGACAATATTATTATTGTGGTGCTATAAGAAAAACCATTACGATTCATGACGTAATGGTTGTGACTCACAATATCAATCTGAGCCACAGACTTCCACATTATGTACACGTGTCACAGGCCTGCTTGTACCATCGCGTGATTTTGTATCTTCTTAGACAGACAGCAATTGAACTAACCGCTATCACTTTCTCCTTTGTCTTTATACCACTCGGGATATTTCCCATCCATGCAACACAATCCATGATACCGAAAGTGTCATCCACCGTCAGAGCTAGTCCTTGGCGCTTTCTGCCTACGCAAATGGCAAGGACTTGTAGCTGTAATCTCCTGATTTAATTCCGAGACTCATTAGGGCAAGGCATGGAGTATAGGCGCTGCCTCTCCATAGCACAATGACCGGATTTAAATATAGAGATCACACACTGCCCATGCAACATGATATCTCTCTCTCTCTGCTTGTCTTGTTAACTCTAAAGGAAAAGTAATACCAATACATTTAGACCAAGCTAAGCTGCTGGATCAGCAGATGTGCTCTATCTGCCCCCTTTCGGTGCTACCAACCTAGAACCCCCATTTAACAAATCGGAACATGAGTTTTAGTACCAAGGACGCGGGCCCCATAACGTTTTCTACACTAAAAGTTCATCAAAAAGACAATTCAGCACATAAAACACGAATGACCATTAATTATGTAACCCCCCCCCCTTGAGGATATATACACATCCCTGACCTGTATGAAACACGTACACTTCATTATACAAGAGTAGAACTCGCAGAATACGGATATGTCGGGCCAATTGCGCAAATAAAACGGCGACACAACGCATTTACATTCTCTGGACTAAATCCTGCTGGAAATCTAATAGGACGATTGTCATGCTACGAGAGAGATCTGACGGGAGTTTGAGTATGAACGCTGAAGAAGAAGAAGACAAGAGTAGAATAGACAGTTTTATAAACATCTGCAAAAGAACCTGCCAAACAATTTATAGCCACATCTAAATGGGTCAAGTATATAGGCCTATGTTTTCAAAATTACCAGTTGCATTTTTTCTTTTATTCTTAAGCTCCAATTGGATCTCTATTGTTGCAGGATGTTCCTACTAGATTTCCAGCAGAGCGTAGACAATAGAACGGAAATGCGTTGTGTTGCCGTTTTGTTTGGGCCAATGACCTAACTTCGGTGAGTAGCGTTTAAATGCCTAATTGGAAATAAAAAAAATGGCTAACATGGCAACTCTCCTACAATGGGAGCACGGTAGCCTAGTTAATAGTGAGCTTGCTTATTATAGCCGGGTTACAGCGTGCTAGGTTTGAAACGACGTACAAACATTAACAAAATATTTCCTGATCGTGATTTCTCGCCTGATACGACCAGTCGACCCAGCTGTAAATTGATCCCAGACGCATGAGTTAGGAGAGGCCAGCAAGGAAGGGAAATGACCTCCCCACCTAATAATTGCTGCAGTTTAGTACATGAAGAGTTATCTTCATCCCTGACGGTAGGTTGCTGCCATGAGACGTGCCTTTATATGTTATGAGAAATGAAAGAGCATACAAACTTGCCAGCGTGGTCACAGGTACAAGTGTTAGTTCGATCGATCAAGCTAATATTTTGAATGCATCAATGAGTTATACCAGTTGAAGGATGTACGGTATACTTCTTATTCCGCGTCCATGGTAGATTGCACGACATGAGAGTTAAGCGTGGTGTTACAAGAAACGAGCAACATAGAATCAAAAGAAATGTTATCCAACCAACACAGAACAGGAACATTAAATTACTACATGCTGAAGGGCATATTGAAAATGATACATGAATACCTATGGTCGTGTCTGGCGTTGCATGATGATGATGATCTAACGACTGACTAGACAGTGCAAATATTTTTGCATATAAATCATTATCATCAGCTGCCATGCCGGATATCGTAGGCGGCCATGGCTCTCTGTCCACAGTATTATGTATCAAGGTCGTTGTTGTTTCGTTGTCGTGTCAGGCTGTCAAACTGTCTAATATTCTAGTATTGCATTTCAATATCGATGTCAAAAGCTAGTTGCAATATATGGATGTGAGTCTTGGACAATTACAAAAGAGATGAGAAACAAAATTGCAATATTTGAAACAAAATGTCATAGAAGAATACCATGGACCAAAAATATCCCCAATACTAATCACATTCTGAGATAAATGAAATTAAAATTGACTAAACAAAGTTATCTACTGAAAAAAAATATTTTGGTCATATTAAATGGCATGAGAACCTAGAAAATACCGTAATGGGTGGAATGATGCCAGGGCAAGGAAAAAGAGTTTGTTCAGGGCACTTACAGAAGCAATAATACCAACTTCTGACGGGCAAGGAAGCCAGTCTTACCTCTTCGTTTGCGTTATAACGCTTCATGTCTTAAAGAGTCTGGGGTTGGGGAGGGTTGTAAAATATCGGTTACAAGGTATCCCCTGAATTTGTATATAGTGCAGAAAAGTGTATTTAAAAAAAGCACACAAAAATTAAAATGTGACAGTGCAAATAAAAATTTTCCTCCCCGGCGGGGAATCGAACCCCGGTCTCCCGCGTGACAGGCGGGGATACTTACCACTATACTACCGAGGATACATTTGGTGTTGTTTTTTTACTTTTAATGAAGTAAGTACTTTAAGTATGACGTAATTACATATTAATTTGAAATGACAAGAATGACATTCTTTTTGTTAAATGTAATTATTTATAAAGCTTATAACAATAAACTAAAACTATATTTGTGATGTTTTTGATCATTCAAAATCAAATGTACAGACAGCAAGTTGTGACAACTTTCAGTTTACCATACAAAGTCTCGCCGATGTCTGCTCGGATGTCATGACTTGTATTGCTGCTGTAGAGTGTAGCCGTAGCGATATTTGTGAATGTACAAATTTATTGCATTGTGTAGATTAGAACCATAACCATGTTCTTTAGTTATTATTGGTGGCATTCATTTCAAACTTTAACATAACACTGTGGCACAGATTTCGCATTATGAATACTGAGTGTCATGCACTGCAAGTTGCAGACTTGTGACACTGACCGACCTGCCTGACTGAGACTAGTGACTAGTAGTAAGTCAGTGTTGACTAAATTTTACGATATTAAGTTAATTCAACTTCTAATTTTTTAATCCAGAAAAAACGTACTTTGCCTTGGCGACATGAATGACACATAGATCCCCCCCTCCCCCACCTATATTCTTCTTCTCGTTCGCAGTTTGACATCTATAGTCTATCTTTAGTATCTATAATCTATACAGTTGGTACTTGGACACAATTTTCCAAATAATGCTACATTATAAAAAATACTATATTTAGATATCTCTTTAAAATTGCAATTCAACGATACATCAACCAAGTCTGTACGTCAACCCTGAAAAAAGTTATGAATTTTTTAAGAATTAATTTAATATCAAAATAATTTACATGAAACATTGGAAAATATAAATAAATCTTGTGATCACAAAATGTAACTGAGCTGACAAATTTCTTAATTATCTTAGTTATTTTCAATAATACAACACACAAACTATACATTTTTGTGTTCGTGAAGACAAGACGCTTAAGTTGATCACATTTCTGGAATGTTCAGATGGACACAGAACTAATTCATATTCAAAATAGCTGCTAATTTGCATAATTATAATGAAAATAAATTCAATATCTATTAAACATAATAAAATACCACAGAAACTATATATTTTTGTATTCACAAAGACAAGACGTTTTCAGCATCGAGCTGCATCCTTAAAAGTTACATATATAAAAAGAAATTGGTTAAAAAACATAATAAATCTGGTTGCAGACACAAAAAATGGCAAAATCACTAAATATAAACATTAGTCCAAGAAATTTATAACGTGAGCAAAATTTTCTGTATCGTGAATCCCGGATGTCCAAGTACCCATACACAGTAAGTCCTGTTTTCTTAATAAATGCTGCTGTATTTGAAAGCTCCTCAGTGCTCCCATACATCTTTCTATGGATATACATCTCTGTGGGCCAGTGTTCTTCTCTTAATTGATTTAGTGTATTGCAGTCTTGCAGGATATGTTCAGTGGTCTGTGCTGCCTGCCCACAAGGGCACAGTGGTGATGGGACCAATCTTAGCCTATTTAAGTGGCTGTTTAATCTGTTGTGTCCTGTTCTTGTGCAGACATGTCAACTATTCGGTTTGCATGATGCCTTGGTTGCTGGTGCGCCTCTATGCCTGGCATCTCTGACTTCAGCACCTGTGCTTGCTTGGGCAGGATTGTGACCCTGCTCGATATTGGGTTGGCCCGACCAATCTTAGTTTCCAGCCTCTGTTGGCTGGACTAAGCCCCATCTCTACGTCAAGGAGTTGGCCTCGTTGGGGGCTATAGGAAAAGAGTTAGTAAATATCATGTATCGAACATATTGAGAGACAGCAAGTAAAATGGTTCGGTCACCTTATGAGAATGAAATCAAACCAAATACCAATAAGAGCATATAATACAAAAATATCCAGGCATAAGGCCAAAGTTAGACTAAGAAAACGGTGGATAGAAAACATCAAGATAGCTTTGATTGCCTTCAACAAACATGGACTAAATGCAACCACTGTGACACATCCGGCCTTGGAACGACAGCTTAAGCTCCCACCCCTATGCTTAACGGCAAGTGTGAATGCGATCAACAATCATTCATCTGGGGAAAGACAATAGACAACAGTAAACTGTAAAAAAAACAACTGTTAATACTGCATTTTACCAGTTTAGGTGTTGCAGGGAGGGGATTGAATAGCTTTGTGATAAAGGCCGCATGCTTTTGCTGTCGCCACGTCATGTACAGGGTGAGTTTTTTAATTTACCCTCCGACAGAAAAAAACCCAGTCCTTACCGGGGATCGAACTCTAGACCTCACTCGTGTGAGACTAGCGTTCTAACCTCTCGGCCATGTGCCACACTAATAGTAGGTAATGGGACAAAATTGTCAAAATAATGCTACATAATTACTTCTTCTTCTTCTGCATTCATTCTCAAACTCCTGCAGATTAGCAGGATGTAGTCCGGTGAATGGAATGCGTTGTGTCATGGTTTACAGCATTGCTGTGATATCTGCGCCTTTCGGCCTGACACATCCGACCTCAGCATGGCTTTGGGTCACTGACCCTATATGGGATGGGACAGCCAACTCCATCCCATAACCTCCTTAGTCGCCTTTTATGACATGCGTGGAAGGTAAACAGTGTTGCTATTCTTTGCTCCCCTTTCGGGCCCTGGCAACACACAGGCGCTACATAATTACAAATAATATACCGTTGGATAGCCCTTAAAAATTGCAATTCGACGATACCTCAACTAAGTCTGTACGTCAACCCTGAAAAAAAAGGGTTTTAATATCAAAATAATTTACATGAAACATAGAAAAATATAAATAAATCTTGTGATCACAAAATGTAGATGAGCTGATAATTTCTGAATTATCCTTGTTATTTTCAATAATACATTACACAAACTATACATTTTTGTGTTTGTGAAGACAAGATGCTTATGTTGATCACATTTCTGGTATGTTCAGATGGACACAGAACTAATTTATATTCAAAATGGCTGCTTATTTGCATAATTATAATAAAAATAAATTAAATATCTATTAAACATAATCAAATATCACAGAAACTATATATTTTTGTATTCATAAAACAAGACGCATCTGTTGATCACATTGCTGTGATTCTCAGATACACGTACAACTAATTAATATTCATAATGTTGGCTAATTTGCATAGTTAAAACAAATGTTGATGTTTTAAAAAAATTAACTGCTATTTTCTGCAATGTCCTGCATCCTTAAAAGTTACATATATAAAAAGAAAAATGGTTAAAGAACTTAATAAATCTAGTTGCAAACACGAAAAACGACGACATCACTAAATGTAAATCCTAGTTACGAAATTTATAACCTACTGGTAAGCAAAATTTTCTGTTCACGCAAATCCAGGATGTCCAAGTACCTACTCATAAGTGTTCACCTACCTAGTCAGTGGTTATCAGAAATTGTGTGACTAGTGTATCCTCCTGAATTTTCAGCAGCAATGGTGCCTTTTCTAATCTTCCCAGAGCATGAACCCTGGTATTCTACTTTTTTGCTCCTGGGTGAACCACAGAGAAATGTTTATTTCAAACCACAAATAACAAGAACTCGAAACATGAGTCTGTTGAATGGCAGAAGCGTGACTAAGCGCTACACTACCACGACCCTCAACACTAGACAAAATATAAAAGCATTATTAGTTAGTTTCTAAATGTTTTTTGTTCTTGAGTTTGTTAATTTTTCATCCTTCATAATTTCTCCATGTTTTCAGATTTCTTGTTTTCAAAAAAGCAGCTTGTGTGACCATGCCTAGTAGTGTTACAGTTGACTAGGTGTGGTCAGAACATCTCATGCATATTTGCATGTGATTCAAATATTGCTGCTAACAGTAACATAAGCAGAAATGGCTGTGATCATTTTTGGCTTAATAGACTGATGCTTCAACTGATAACAATTTTAACACTGATTGTTGTTAGCAATACATCAGTCACATATACCTGATATATTGTGTATAATGATTTTTTGTTTATGGGATTGTATTTCAGGATTCAAAGTTTCAGGGAAGCAAAGTCTTTGCTAATACAATCTATGCATCTTCAGTGAAGAGAATGAAATGGAAACTATAGATCTGAGCAAGACAACATTAAAAAAATTGAACAGGAACGAACAAGTCACAATATTTCAACTAGACACAGTCATCTTAGACACACATGACTGATTCTTTACAGAGTATTTTTAGCATTTGGATGGGATATTATTTTTTTTGCACATCCATCACGGGAACAAGAAATAGTACTTCTAAATATGTTTAAATTATAGTATAATGTATATATTTTAAAACATAAATCGGCAGAGAATGTGGTTAATACAAGTTTATTTTGAAAAGAATTGCTGTGTTATTTAAAAATTAAGGTTCATTACAGATGTTGTGTAGCGAAAGTTAATTTCCTTAAATAATGTATGGTTTGTTTCGTTATCAATGTTTACAATCATTCTGTAATGGACCAAAATTAATTTTGTCAGCTTTTTCTTACAAAATGGCAAAAATCTGCAACACGAGGGCTTAGTTGTGTTGCCAGTTTTTGCCAGGTAGGATTTCAATAATTAATGTGACCAAAGTAAATAAAATACTTATACTTTCACGAAACATATTTGAGTTAAAAAATATATAAGGAAAATGTCACATACCACACATGTTGAAAACTTATGAATAATTTACAAAATTGATATCGTACTACATCAAAATCATGCCCTAAGTAATGTGTATATATTATACTTTCAATCAGAACCATCATTATGTAGATATAAATACCGAAAATGATTCAAGGAACTAATAGGAGTTACTTCGCCCAAAGACATAGCAATTCCTGACTCAAAGGAGTTCCTTCGGATGGAGTCAATTAACCAAATCAACATCTGCGACCCTGAACAATACAGACATTAGATCATATGCTACAGGACTGTCTTAATTTTATTGTTCAAAGAATGACAATCTGGCCCATGGGAGTATCACACAAAAAAAGTGCTGAAAAGTTGTAGAGGATTGACTTATTTGCATTTCCTCATGTGTACTTCATCCTTAACAAAATGGAACTATGCCTGCTGAGAGTACCACTCACAACATAATTCCATAGCTTCAAGCAATAATCTTCAAAAATCTCACAAAAAACCGTGTAAACAAAACTTCATGAGTGAGATTAGAAGCCAGACCTCATGATCACAAGACAAATATCTTAACCATTATGCCACAGAGATTCGCTTAACAGTATCTATACATATCAAATTGTAGGAATATATATATATATATATATATATAAAGTGACATGTTGTTTCCAAAACATTGTCTTCATTGTGGATACTCTGAATGCCTCTCCCGGGCAAGCAGTCCTACATTGATCAGAGACATATGCATACATTCTTCGATGTCACTGGTCCATCGTCTTCTTGGTCTTCCTTTTCTTCTCTTGTCTCGCCTTCCAGAATCAGCCTTTCGATATCATCATGTCAATTTAAGTATGAAAATACTGTAGCTTCCTTCTAATGATGGTATTTAGAAGCCACCTTTTATTTAGTTTCAGAATTTAATTGTTCTTCTTTTTCTCCGTCCATGATATTTTAAGGATATTTTTGTAGCACTTCATTTCAAATGAATTTATTCTTTTGGATAAATTGTCTTGTTTAAAATACAAGTCTCGCATTCATATGCTGCCACTGGGAAAGCACATGATTTTAAAATAAATTGACCTAAAAAAACACAGCTGTATACATAATACCAGATGCATAGTGATTAATCACAAGATCAAAAGTTTTTTTGGTGGGGGTGGCATTTATTCGTGCACTCCCATCAGATCTCTCTTATAGCAGGACAATGATCCTGCAAAATTTCCAGCAGGATGTAGTCCAATGAGTGGAAATGTTTTGCATCGCTGTTTTATTTGTGCCAATGATCCAGCACATCCGACATCAGTGTTGGTAATGAATACATTTACTGTTTTCACCACTCCATTGAACTGTGGACATTTGTAACCATATAAGTAGTATAATAGGCCAACTGTATTAGAGAACTGCTTCTTGTACTTACATGCTTTTCACCAAGTTCAAAGCTACGTCACACATCCTTGACCTTTTTGTCGTTTTATTTTTGTTGCTATTGACATATTCACATACGCCCACAAGAGCTGTGTTTCACTTTAAACAAGTCCATAATTTTTATTTTTTTTGAGAGTCTGTTTTTTTTTATAACTCAGAGCTGCTATGACCTTGGTAAGCTTGCATTACTTTCTGCCTGGATGTTATCAATTTAAAATTTACAAACATGATTATTATTATTAAATATTCTTCTTTCATCATACTACTAGTCATCAAGTCACAAAAAGTAATCAGTCACATGCTCTAATTAATTATGAATTATTCTTATATACAGCTAAATAATTATTCAGCATCGCTGAAGAATTGCTCGACATGAATTAATTTCCAAGCAAAAAGCCATGCAAAAATCTAGTTGCATTCATTGATCTACTTTTTCTCAAGAAACCTTGTTGGAACATTTACTATGTTTTGGATACACTTTCCTTCCAAGTATCAAAACTATAAATTATTTGTATTTTTAATATACTTGTACTTTTATATATCTTTCAGAATAGCTTCAGAATAAATGGAGGTTGCATTTGTTCACCATTTACACGAACATGATCAAAAACTTGTGAACAATCTACACGACCAGTGGAAAGAACAGAAATATTGTGATCTTGTTATTATTGCAGAGGGTGGTTCCCTGTCAGTTCATGCATGCGTCATATCCTCTTTCAGCCCCAAAATTGCCTCAATGATATCTAATCAATCCACACAATTTCGAAGCGGAGGCTCACATATGTACACAGTGGAAGTAAATTTCAATTATGATGTTATAGTCTCTATTGTGACAACATTTTATACGGGAATTTTTCAATCTCCAGCTAAACTTCTGATAGAGGCTCTGCTAGCAGCACAGTGGCTGGGCACTGTTGAGCTGATTGATGCATTAAAGAAACATAAAGATATGTCAGTTAAACCAAAGAATAAACATTTGTTTGTTAAAAATTGCTCAATTAAAAACCTAAACACTGCCTTTTTGGATATGTTTAAATCCACGAAATCAAATAAGACTTCAATAGTTTCAGATGTGAAAAATGAGGTAGAAAATTGTAATTCTCCTTCACCTAAGTTAGATGTCAATTTACATATTGTGAATTTAAATTCCAGTAGTAAAAAAGGACAAAATATCAGAAATAGTATCAAAATAAAGATACCGTTAGCTGAGCCAGTTAATGATAAGATGTCTGATAGCAGTGATATATGTGATAGCAGTGACGTAATGTCTGTTAAATCTTCAAACATTTGTCATATAAATGCTTCCGAGCTGTTGAAAACTAAAACGAAAGATGATGAATTAAAAAATAGTGATACGTATACGAAGATTTCTGAAAAATTAATAAACACAAGTTCTGTAAGAACTTCAAGACTGAAGAAAAAAGATAATCTTCAAATTTTTGAGCATGGGCAATTTAAAAAGAAAAAAGAAATCTTCAGAACAAAGGCTAGAAAAAGAAAATCACCAAAGAAGAATTCTTCAAAAGAGAAAATTAGAGAAAGTGAGACATGTCTTAGAAGCAAGACATCACAACAGCAAAGTGATCATAAATCTGTAGCCATTGATGTAGTGAAAACTGAAGGTGGCAACATGGTGAATAATGAATCACCACGTATAGAGGAGGTAAGAAAATAGTGATCTGATTTATTTCTAGTTTGTTTGCTTGTATTATAAACTGTTTATGTCAGTACTCACAGTTTAAATGTACACTAGCTTATTAACCTGTAGCAGCACAGAGAAAAATTACTGTATGCAACTTTCTCTGAAACTCTGCCATTTTTTATGATTTCTGGTTTTTCTGAAAGTTTTTGATTTTTTTGACATAGTTTTTTAAATTATATATTTATTGATTTCAAATTTGGAGATCATAGAGGTAACATGGATGCTGGATATGGGATGGGTAGGGCATTGTTTGTTTGTGTGTTTCAGTGTTATGTGGATGACAAATATGTGGGTGGCAAATAACAATGTAGATATATACATCTTGTCAACTATCATTATCAACTGATAATCAACTAATCATTCATATATATACCATAATATAATAATACACAGAAGCCTTCAACATCTTTGTTTGAAATTAGCATCCATGAAGAATTAACGAACAATGACATCACTGAATTAGGCCCATACAGTATGGCTTGCAAATGTGAAGAGGTGGAATAAATTACAATTGGGTTTGCAGAATTCAGGGACAGTCACTCTAGCACATAGTTATTATTGAAGCATGATGGGAAATTAATATGGAAAATTGCTGTTCATGACTACAAATGGCTACCTCAGTGGTGACATATTTTGACATTGGGTGTCTATGAAAAGAGTAAAGACGTCAAAAAATGTCGACATTGGGCTGCTACAGGTTAATTAGTCCACACTTTCCATGAAACATATGGGTGAGAGCCTCAGTTGTCGTTTCAAGGCCAGATGCATCGCTTTGATTGCATTGAGTCCATATTTGTTCAAGGTTATCTTGTTTTCTATCCACCAGTGTCTTGTTCTATCTTTGGCTCCAATCCAGATATTCTTTTGTTATATACTGTTACTGGTACTGTATTTTGTTTGCATTAATTGATATAAGGAGACAGAACCATTTTACTTGCTATTTTTCAATAGGCTCAATATATGATATTATACCTACTCTTTTACTAATTTCTTCATTTCTTATTTTATCTAGTTTTGAAAACCATTGCAGCTTTTCTTAGACACTTCATTTAGTATTTAACGATTTTCCTTTGCTGTGAGACTGTTAAAGCCATGCTTGACATTGGTAGTAGAGTGTTGGTATAATAAATGTCGATATTAATGTTGATATATCTCGAAATGTCGATATAAGCACTGCCTTTTTGATTACCATCTTGAATTAATTATACTATTACCATGATATTAGAACCAAGATGCCGTAAATTTATAAGGAATGCAGATGAAATGTCAAGTTCTTCTTGAGCATTCATTCTCAAACTCCTGCTGGAGCTCTTCTGTTTCAGGACAATGGTTCCACTACATTTCCAGCAGGATGTAGTCCAGAGAATGTAAATGTGTTGTGTCACCATTTTATTTGTGACGCATCCTGCAGTTGTCCAGAGTTGATATCAAATGATGAGTTATGGAAAAGAACACACCAGTGTCTACGTCTTCTTTCATTCGCTTGAAACATGTCTATATCTGTAATTCTGTCTCCTGATAAAACTCACTGTCTTGTGTAGTTCATATTGTGGCCCATAGAGCTTTTATTCCAGTGTTGTTTCCTATGGCCAATATGTCTGCATGAGCGCTTCATACTCAGAACACTCTTGAAGTATATGTTTGGCACTCTGTGCTGCTTGTACACATGGCCGTGATGCCAATCTTGAACTGTGTGTACATGTGACTGCGGAGTCGGTTGTGTCCTGTTCTGAGGTGTAGAATTACAACTTGTTTGATCTGTTCATAATGTGATAGTCATCTTGTGTTGGTATTTGTGGTTTTCTTATTGACTTGATCATCTGTTTTTTCTGATGGTAGGTGATTGGTACATCTGGTTGGTCTTTGGCAGCACCATCCTTAGCCAATTGGTCTGCTTTTTCATTTTCTGGTATTCCACATTGAGAGAGTATCCACTGCATGGATACCCTATACTGGTAAGACAGTTCGTTAAGTAGTTTTTTTAAAGTCTGTTAGTTTTCCAGACTGGAAAGCTTGAAGCACTGACCTTGCATCTGTCAGAAATACCACGGGCTGTGGGCCAGGGTTGGAGTTCAGCAGTTTTTCAGTTGCCACCCTACAGTGTCTAGTGAAGGTAGAGATTAAAAGTAGAAAATGGAGATGGATGGGACACACCCTCAGAAAGAAGTTTGACAAAATAACTAGACAAATGCTTGATTGTAACCTACAGGGAAAGGTTTTGGCAACCGAGGAACATCTGGAGGAATACAGTGGAGAAAGAAATCAAATCAAGTGGAATCTCATAGACATAGTTGAAGAGATAGAGCAGCATAGAAACCATTAAAGAGTGATTTTGACACATCTGTGTTCTACAGGAAACAGAAAGTAAATAAAAGGGTAAAGGTATGTTGAATTATGAACCAGCATTACAGCACGGTTTCCCATGAGCTATCTTCTGCCTAGTCAGTGGTTGATCATAAACCTTCTGACGAGCATCGCCTTAGCTACCACACTTGCTAAGTAGCAGTGATGACTTCTCAGACCATTTGTCCTGGTACTCTACTTTCTGGTGACTGGGTGAACCATGGCAGTAATTTTTATTTGAAAGAAAGAATAACGAGGGGACTAGAAATCAGAGTTTGCTGATTAGTGGCAGATGACAACATTACACTACCACAGCATCCTAGAGAGATTACTACATATATGTACAAATGTTCTTTATTTCTTCCCTGTGACAATGTATCATGTTTTTCATTCTAAGTAATTATACTGTTGTTGTCATATGTTCCACCAGATTCCTAGTGAGGATCCAGCAATGGACAACTTCATTGTTGGCAATGATAACTTCATGAAGTGCAGAAAGTGCTATCTCAAATTTACGAGCCTGGAACTTTACCATAGCCATTTAAAAAACCACCCAACATTTGAGTGTGGTCAATGCCATCAAGTGTTTGCAAGCAAGTTCAGTTTAGGGAAGCATGTTCGCACTGTCCATGCTGGCTTGAAGCATCTGATTTGCCGTCACTGTGACTTTGAAGGCAAGAGTCAAGTTGATCTGCGTAAACATTCTATGGATGTCCATAATGATAGAAGACCATTCGCATGTTCTTACAATGGCTGTAAATTTACAGCAGTGAAGCATTGCCAAGTTATAAAGCACATGATTATCCATAGTGAGGAAAAGGGTTTCACTTGTAGCAAGTGTGACATGTCATTCTCACGACAAATAGGTTTGGCAAGCCATCAAAAAGCATGCTACAAGCTGCAGGAGTTCCTTTGCGACCTCTGTGGTCAGAGTTTTAATCATAAACACAGCATGAGAAAACATCGTCGAGTTATTCATTTCGGTGAGAAACCTTACAAATGCGCTGTGTGTTCAAATTCATTCGGGGATCACAGAAATCTTCACCGTCATATGCGTATCCATGAAAACAGTTTTCCATATTCATGTCCTGTTTGTAAACAACAGTTTAGACATTCCAACTCTCTTAAATCTCATGTGGCTGCTAAGCACAAAGACCATTCTGAGATTATTCTGTTAAATTTAGACAAGCGAATGTATAGTAATCTAGGAGGGGTCAACTATAAACGGATCTTGAGAGATGATTTAATCAATACAATGACATCTAAGGTGGGCAAAAGTGGGGACTGGAACCAGAAAGATAGTTCTTGCAAGGTTAAGCAAGAAGTATTATCTCCAACAGAGATGTTTGAGTCAGCAACATTCCCTGGAGAATTTCTCATTGCTCCAGAGGATTCCAACTTTGATACTAGCAATAGTAATGATCTGGAGTTTGTGATGCATCATGTGGATAGCAATACACCATATAATTTAGATTTAAATGGAGAAAGTGGATCAGTTACTGATGAAGGAAGTGGAGACATTTCAAATCTCTCATATCATCCAACTTCCAATAGTTCTTTGCAGATACCACAAGTAGCACCAGCAGATCCTGTAGTTTACAAAGAGAAAGACAAATCTACGCTGTACGTAACTGTTGCTCTGTCTGGTCAACTTCCTTTAGGACAGTTGTACAGACAGACACAGTTATCAACAGACAAAAGGAAAGTGGTGTCTTTGATAAAGAATTTTCAAGCTTCTTCGAGTGCAACTTTGACATTACCAGACAGTTCCGAACATCCTTTGTCACAACCAAACACACTCAAACTGCAACAATCTTCACAGAAAGCTCTGGAGAAATTTCTCTCAAACAATCGTAATATCAGCACATCACAACAAGTAGTGACATTATCAAATTCATTCAGAGATGTCACCATTACCAAGAACACAAATTCATCATCCTTACCTGCATCTAGTCATTTCCAAACACTAGACCCTGTATCGGATCAGCATCACCAAACACTCAACTACCTTGTTAAAGCATCTTCTCCTTTAAAAACAACAAATCTTGCAGCAGGGACAGATATCAAGCCAGGTTGTTTAAACGTTTCAGAAACATCAAATCAATTTCTCACAGACTTCAAACATGAAGTTATTTCTCATTATTAGCAACAACGCACACATGAAAGAAATACAAAAAAGATGCAGGGAAATTACTTCATTATACTTTGGTTTCCCCATTTGATCTCTGTTGCTCTCAATGAAGAGGCATGCTGTCTGCCGAGATTACCACTCATAGCACATAGCTTCAAGTGAATCTCTGAAAAAATTCATTTTGTGAACAAGACTTCACAAGCTAGATTTCAACCCGTGACCTCTTGAACACAAGGTGAACCTCTATGGAGGTTCCCCAAATTGATTCTAGCTGAAGGAAAACATGTGATAATTTTGGGACAGGAATATTCTAATGATAACAAAAGCACTACAAATCAATCTGATGCACATATTTCTGTTAGTTGGGTTATTACTTGATAGAACACAACTGTCTGTTATTGAAAACAAAAATCTTTCTTTTAGTATTTAAGAGAAGACCATGCCTATTCTGTTCAAATAATAAACTGTACATTTTGTTGTCATATTGAATATCTCTTATCTCTCTGTGTGACGTGTCCTTTATCTATTTCTCTATCTATCTGTCTGTATGTCTGTCCTATCTATCTATCTATCTATCCACTGTGGCCCTTGTTTGCCTTGCGGCATCAGAGGTAGAAAAGTTCTCTGGAGTTGGCCTTCCTGTGTGCTGTTTGTAAGCTTTTTCCTGTGGCTTCTTTGATTTCTGTGATCCATCATATTGTCTCTATGTCCGAAATATATTTGCCCTTTTTTATATTTTTGAGAAACTATTCTTCTTCTTTGTTCATATCTTTGCAGACACTTGGCATTGGTTGATCTCTCTATCATGGGGGCCTTTCTATAACATTTCATTGCAAAATACCAATATTTTCATTTCCATTGCAGATGTCATTGCCTATGTCTCACAACAATATGTTGCTACTGGGAAGATATAGCTTATTAATAGTTGTAACTTGTTTTCTGTTTGCCCCTTGCCATACATTGTGTGCGTGCATGTGTGTAAAAAATAAACATTAATGGTGAGACACACAGGAGTATATCTTATCACCATTATTTTTTATCATTTATATGGATAATATTACAAAAAAGGTAGAAACATCGCCAGACGCTTACCAGCCAAATTACCTAACTGAACTACTCTTTGCTAACGATCAGTGCCTACTCCACAATTCAAGTGAAGACCTGCAAGATCACATAAACCTGCTCAATAAAAGCTTCATCAATCACAGCATGAAGATCAAAACCAGAAGTAATATCTATAGGAAGAAAATCCAATACAATCAACATAAAGATAAATGGTATTACTGAAACAAGTGCAGGAATTTAAATATCTTAGGTGCATATTTACAAATGACTGAAGAATGGACTAGAGCTCGAGACAAGAATTCAAAAAGCCAACTACATAAATTATGAACTTAACCAATTTTGAAACACAAATCTATCCAGATGAAAACCAAAAGGCAAATCAAAAATTCAATATTCATACCAACATTGTGTTATCAATGTCAGACATGGGTACTAACTAAAGAACAAGAGAGAATGCTTACTGCATGTGAAATGAGATGTCTAAGAAAAGCAACAAAGGAGATTACAAGAACTGTTGAAACATCAGTGGTCAAATATATAGAAAAACAGACAGAAATGGTTCGGTTATCTAATGAGAATGAACCCTTATTGGCTAGCAGCGTAAGAATACACTGAAAATAGAAACAGCAAGATGAAGAGGAAGATCAAGAAGGTGGTTTTAATAGTTACTAACATTCTGATAGGGGTACAGTATTACTGCATTTTAAGCGACCGAACTGCAACAGAAACCGATTGTCATGCAATCCTGCTATGCCGCACAGCATAAGCAGAGAAAAGACAATATATACATATATATATGTCTGTGTGTGTGTGCACGAGCGTGTGCAAACATTCAATATTGATTTTTTATTGTTTTATCCAATGTGATACTCCTACGACCCGGCTGGAGAACTCTTTGTTGATTTATCCATTGTGATACCCCTACAACACTGGCTGGAGAATTCTTTGTTGATTTATCCAATGTGATACTCATACGACCCTGACTGGAGAACTCTTTGTTAATTTATCCAATGTGATACCCCTACAACCCGGCTGGAGAACACTTTGTTGATTTATCCAATGTGATACTCATACAACCCTGGCTGGAGAACTCTGTTTATTTATCCAATGTGATACCCCTACGACCCGGCTGGAGAACTCTTTGTTAATTTATCCAATGTGATACCCCTACAACCCTGGCTGGAGAACTCTGTTTATTTATCCAATGTGATATCCCTACGACCCGGCTGGAAAACTCTTTGTTGATTTATCCAATGTGATACTCATACAACCCTGGCTGGAGAACTTTGTTGATTTATCCAATGTGATACTCCTATGACCCGGCTGGGGAACTCTTTGTTGATTTATCCAATGTGATACCCCTATGACCCAGCTGGAAAACTCTTTGTTGATTTATCCAATGTGATACTCATACAACCCGGCTGGAGAACTCTTTGTTAATTTATCCAATGTGATACTCCTACGACCCTGACGAGTTACAGACTCATGGATGGATGACACAAAGTATTGTAATAAAATAACATTTTAATTCTTCCCCAGCCTAAGAAAACTTCATGCACATGGAAAAAAATAATGATAATATGAGCAACTCAAAAGTCCATCTCATCAATTTGTGGTCAGTTAATGATGAGAATATAAATGATTCGATAATGTAGGCTTACAATTAACATGACGTGGGGGTGCAAAGGGAACGCATTGCTCTAGGCGGACCCAGGGTTAGCAGATAACCAAGATCCCAAATGTACCTCCACGTGGTGCACCCTGGAAACAGAAATACAGCAGCTCGTGCTGATTCTGGCCAAATCTTTTGGGGATCGTGTCCGAGAATGTGGAGGTAGCAGATGGAAAGAGATTTGACTGCACAAGAGACAGACAATATCTCCGACACCACCAGCATCACCACATATAGCAACACTGTCGACATACAGTGAAGCTAGTCAGTCCAGTCCGAACATTGGAGGGGCGGCCAATGTAAAATGCACGTAAAGGTAAATGCATGGCGAGAGACAAATATGTTTCACACAGAGTACAATGAAACAATGAAAGGGCAGAACAGCGCTAGAGGGCAGCGCGAACTGCAAATAGAAAGTGAAAAGTCCCTAGGAAAGGGAACTACAAGCTCCGTCAGCTCGAGACGGGCTTCTAGTTACCAGAGTTCCTAACAGGCAGAGACCCAGACCCATCCATCGGCGTTTGGTAAAGCAAAAGACCTAACCCAACTCTAATGTCGAGCCTTCCTAAACCGGAAATATGCTTGCAAAGAGAAAGGGTTCTGTACCCGATGGGTGTAGGCAAGAAAGGGACAACGATGGCAGTCCTGGCCCAACTCTACTGTCAAGGTTTCCTATACCGGAAGTAACTTGCAGAGAGAAAGGGTTCTGTGCTCAGGCACAAAAGGGACAACGATTTAGCCCTGGCCCAACTCTACTGTCAGGTTTTCCTACACCGGAAATACACTTGAAGAGAGAAAGGGTTCAGTACCTGATGGGCTCAGGCGCTATTGGGACAAGGACGCTCAGCTCGAGAACGCCTTGCTCTCAAACGCGTGGTGTGAGACTCGAACTTGGACAAGGGGTACACGATGTCGGTGAATGACACCTCGGCTAAGAGGGCGAAAGAGCCAGAGTCCAACTCCTCTGTTGAGTTCTTCCCCTTAAGGAACCAGGCTCACGGATGAGAAACGGTTCAGTACCCAATGGGCACAGGCACAGCACGTCCAATTACACGAGACAAGTTCATAGACAGTGGAACACCTCGTTTGAGTCAGACTAAGAGCAAGAAAATAGTCTGGGCGAAGAGTCTCCACTACGCGTGCCTGGAGAAAGATATAGAGGCTGTCACAGGCTAAGGGTAGCCCACCCGAATTGTCAAGGCATGCCGAAATCGGATGTGCTAGGCCTACAAGGCGCATAACGGTGGCACAACGTAATCACGCTCCCGGCGGAAATCGCACGGATATCCGTGATGGTTACAATGGAGCGAACGAAAAACAAACAAACAACATGACGTGGAACATAAAACTGAAGAAACGCCAAACCCCCTCGCTACCTGTAAATGACAATAGGACTAAGTAAATTACTGATTTCTCAAATTTTCATATTTTGTGTGTGCTCTAAAATTCCCGCAGATTCAGAGAACAGAATGTAGTCCAGAGAACAGAATTCGTTGTATCATGGTTTACAGCTTTGCTGTGATATCTGTGCCTTTTGGCCCATACATCTGACCTCAGCGTGGTGTCTGCGTCACATTGACTGACCCTATATGAAATGTGGCAACCAACTCCACGTCAACTTAGTCGCTTACTACATGCATGCATGGAAAGTAAACAGTGTTGCTATTCATTGCTCCTCTTTCGGGACCTGACAACACACGGGCTGATAATATTAGTAATACATCATATTGAGTTTCAAATTCTTTTCATCTACGCAAAGTATGCAAAAATACTGCAGATTGACAAATTATTCACACCTACAATACGCCACGTGTTGCAAGTGCCCTAATAATAGTGACACTTGCCTTCCATGCACATCGTAAGAGGCGACTAAGGAGGTTTTTGGAGGTGAAGTTGGCTGCCTCTCCCTATAAAGGGCCAAAGTGATCCAGAAACCATGCTGAAGTCGAATGTCTACTTAAAATGCAGATATCACAGCCAAGCTGTAAACCATGATACAAGACATTCCATTCTTCAAACTTCGTCCATCCTATCTGCAAGAGTTTGAGAAGAAGGCATCTGCAATAATTCTTGACAACGAACTAATGTAAAGGAAATGGTTTGACTCTAATATCTAACTAATACTACTGTATATTTTCTCCACTCAATGAGCGTGATAAGAAGGATTGAGTGGCTGGAGTGTCACAGGTGCACGCGAAGCGGTCATGTCTGATGAGACTCGGCTTTATATTTATGCCAGGACATGCCGGTGGCAGAGCAAACGAAGTTGGACTTACATTTCAGAAATATTATATGCAAGCGCTCAAAGTAATATCAAACTCCCACGAAAAAGATATTTATGAAATATTCCCATTGGCTGTGAGTAGGTAGCTCTCGACATCACATAGCCTTTCTGACAAAAGCACAGGCACTTCTCAGTTGTGTAAAGGAAGCGAAACCAAGGCAAATTGGCTGTCTCAAAGTGTGGTTGTGTACGGAGGCTATGAACACATGTTTACTGGGGCAGTCCAAGTATGGAGGCACTCCAGTGTACCAGGATTGCCACGTACTACCAGGAATTCAGCACGCACTTCTGTCGTGACTGGTGACCACAGTACAGTTCATTGAAGAAATCCAGGCGTCTGACTTCGACTGGAGAACAAGGAAGAAGAAGGGTAATCCCCGGTGTGTTTGTTATGACTATATTGACGACGGATCCGATGTGAACATCGTACATGAAAGTCTCGCGTCAAGAGGAATGTGGCTAAACAAAAAGTGATGTGTATTAGTTCTACTTTCACAGCTCAATGCAATATGTGGAGAAGACTATTAGAGAGAAGAGTTGAGCTTTCGCTGTAACTATCTGTATCATTTCAATGGAAATTATGTCAGTGACCAGGGCCTTGAACTGGATGGGCACAAAATGCAACTCATGTCTGCTGCATTCCCGACTCAATGAGCGTGATCAGGAAAATTAAAGCGGGCTGTATTCGTGAACAGTGGTTTGAGGCCGTGGGGAAGTCAAAGTTGGAGGGTGTCACCTTTTGTGTATGTGCTTGTTCATTCATGTATTCGTGGCAATGAGTGAGAACATATGTTGGCAGGTTCCGCCACTGTATCGAGTGGCAGTGCAATGGATTGTGTCGACATATTGAGCTCTTTGAGAGAAACTGCATGATCAAACGAAATTAATGAAGATGATGATTCCTTTTCATTACATGTCTAGAATAAACGAGCTCGGCATGAAATGTGCCGTGACAAGAACTGAACATTATTATGGACAGCAAAAAATGTTTGTTAAACAAGTGAGAACTGGAGCTGTCAGGTCGTTGTGTAATTGCTGATATACTCAGGGGGAGATCGGGGCAGCTATGGGTGTGTCCAGTGTGCAGTGATGAAGATCTCTCGACTACCTAGCTTTGCATTAAGTACATGAAATGTAAGCCACTGTGGCTGCGATTTGTCACTACATAATGGGACATTTTAGAGATCAGATCACATAGATCAATGGTTTGATGTGCAGTGAACATTGTCTGTCGACAAATTTCAGTGCACATTTTGATGTACAATTTTAGTGCACACTTATACACACTAACATTGAACCCAATCATGACAACATAAGCTCTGCGGAGCTAACTTCATCAAACAATATTCAATGATGCAAGTAACATCAGACCTCGTCAATATTCTACTTTAATTTATTTACCAACTGTGATCACATTTTTGCACACAACATCACATTGTGAGAGACGAGTTGAAAAATCGGACTTATTCGTAAGTAGATTCTCACGCTTACCCAATATTTTCTCACTGCTTCATACAAGAGTTCATTTTTCAAGTAAGGAGTTGTAAGTAGTTTCAAGTAGTATTCACACCTTTAGATTGACTTCCTTTAATTTTAATGAGTTTTAAAAAAAAATCTTTAGTTGTTTTTATCTTTTGGCAGTTTGACGAGACACACGTTCGTTATGCATGACAAATGAGCAACTACAAAGACAAATAGATAGATTACATCAAACATGCCAAACCTTCAGCATGAAGATAAACATAGAAAAGACCGAATTAATGAAGATATATATTGGAAACAACAGACATAAACAAGTGACAGAATTCACATACCTAGGCAGCAATATAACAACAGACGGCAAGAGCAGTAAAGAAATACACAGTAGATGTAGTAAAGCATACCAACCTTAGGGCAAAGGACACCAATCTTCAGAAACAAAATTGTAGATTTAAACACCAAAATAGCCCTAAAAGATAGACTTGGACATGATAATGTGCCTGAGATTTAGAATAACCATATATTCACACCATATGTACATAGAGCTCTCCATGCAGACGATCTTGCTATCTGGACCCAATCAGAATACATTGGAGTTGCAAAAGTTAGAATGCAGGAGGCAATAAACAAAGTTGAAGAGTGGGCAAAAACCTGGGGTGTTCAAATAAACAAAAGTAAGACCGTCACTACACTTTTCACCCTCTCCACAAAGCCTGAAAATTATACTCTCACTCTAGACAATACCCCACTCCCAAAAGAAAACACCCCAGTCTACCTGGGGCTAAAATTTGACAAAAAACTTACTTGGGGATCACACATTGAAGAGACAGAAAATAAAGCCACACGCAGACTACAAATAATGAAAAAACTATCTGGGACAGATTGGGGAGCCAACATAAAAACCATAAGACAAGTCTATGTAGGTCACATTCGTCCAACTCTGGAATATGGATTGACCACATATGCAACAGCAGCAAACACCAATCTTCAAAAGCTGGACAAAATTCAAAATGCAGGTCTCCGAATCATAACAGGAGGACTAAGGAGCACACCTATAACATCAATGGAAGCAACAGCAGGATTACAAAACCTAACAGACCGCAGGGATGAGAAAATCACAATAATGACAGAAAAATTTAGACGTCTGAAACATCACCCTATGCATGAAAAAACAAAAGAACTAACAAAAAACAGACTGAAAAGACCAAGCTTCAATCACCTATCAAAAAAACTTATGAAAGCCAATAAAGAAGTAACCAGCAACAATCCGGATGAATGGGAACAGCTAGAAGCATATTGCAACATCACAAACACTTCACCCATATATACAGCAAAACTTACAATACCAGGCATTGAGAGCAAAACTATGGAAACCCCTACTGCCCTTAAGGCAAAAACACTTGATCACCTAGACACCCAATACCCTACCTCACAGTGGATTCATGTCTTCACAGATGGATCATCAGAGGGTGCAGTAAAGAAAGGAGGAGCTGGGATACTAATACTCATACCAAACACCCCAAAACTAGAACTCTCAATTGCTACTGGCAAATTATCAACAAATTACAGGGCAGAGCTACAAGCAATCTTGGAAGCATCAAAGGCTCTAGAGGAACGAAGGCTCAAAGGAGCTAACATAGTCTTCTTGTGTGACTGCATGTCAGTACTCCAAACCATCCAAAAGGAACCTAAAGATCTCCTAACAAAAACAACTGTAGAACTTCTAAATCAACTATCTGCCAACAATAAAGTTGTGCTGCAGTGGATCCCTGCACACTGTGGAATAGCAGGAAATGAAGGAGCTGACAGACTGGCAAAAGCAGGTGCAAAAAAGGAACAATTCCACCACAGAATATCACTAACTGAAGCAAAAACCCTCATCAAAGGAATATACAAACATACATGGAGTCAGAGAACAGGCAGTAACTTTCCACAGGACCCTATTCTAAAGCTAAACAGGTCACAACAAACCACAATTTTTAGACTTCGCACAGGACACTGCAGACTACAAGCACATCTCCACAAAATTAAGGCTGCCCAAACTGACCAATGCCCATGTCAAAAGGGTCCCCAGACTCCAGAACATATTCTGCAGACATGCCCACTCTTTGATGACGTGAGAACCAAAATATGGCCTCAAGAGACAGATCTGAAGGTGAAGCTGTGGGGCAACCGTGAGGACCTCCTGCTGACGACTGAATTCATGGAGGCGGCCCACCTTCCTGTATGGACTTATGAGCATAGGAAACTGATCGCAGAAGAAGAAGAAGAAGAAGAATAACCATATAGCCTATATATACTATATATATATATATATATATATATATATATATATATATATATATATATATATATATATATATATATATATATGTATATATATATAAGATTTAGCATGCATCACTTGGACATGATAAGTTGTCTGGAATTGAGAGTCACCGTATGTTTAAAATTTAAGCATGGTCATATAATCGGAGATTTCGAATGACAACAAATCAGAAGAATGAGTGATATTGACCACAAACATGTTGCTAGTATGTTGCTAAGGCCAAAAGAGGAGAAAATAATAGTAACACTGTTATTAGGGAGGTTAGGGGGATGGATTTGTCTCATCTCATAGAGGTTCAAATACTATATACCATGTACTATTCTGAAGTCGGATGTATTGGGCCGAAAGGTGTAGATATGCTGTAAAACCATGACAGCTCATTCCGTTATCTGAACTTTATTCTGCTAATATTCATGAGTTTAAGAATACGTGCAGATGAAGAAATATGACCACTGCCGCCATTTATTGTGATTTTTGTTACTGATACCTCTATATACATATCATCATCATCAGGTGCTATGCCGGGTGGTGTAGGCGGTCATGGCTCTCCACAGCTCTCTGTCCACAGTATTATCTATTAAAGTCGTTGTTGTTTCCTTGCCGTGCCAGGTTGTCAAACTGTCTAATATTTTCTCACGTTGTCGCCCTCTATCTCTGGTGCCTTCAATCTTGCCTGTTGTGACTATGTTCTCTAAACCTGCCTGTCTCATGAAGTGGCCAAAAAAAAGAAGATTGCCTTTTTCTTATATTGTTGATTAAGGTCCGTTTCGCATTTGACTCTTTCAACACCTCTACATTAGTTTTTCTGGCAGTCCGTGGTATTCTCAGCATTCTTCTGTAGAACCGCATCACTGTTGCCTCCAATCTCCCACTTTCCAGTTTGTTTATTGTCCAAGATTCGCACCCATATGTTAGTATAAGAATTATATAGCACTGCAGAACTCTCTTTCTCACCTCTAATGACAAGGTCATATTACACAGTATATTTTTAATATATACATATGTACGCATATATACATATGCGTCCAGATATTCCTGGAATATTTGGCTTCCAACATTCGAAGTGATAAATCTCTTCGTTCTGTTTCTGTACGAGTGGTCTTTGAGTTCATGTTTGATATTTCAGAGAATATTTGTGTAGTTTATTTGTTGAGTGTCCATGGTTCGGGAGATAAAAACATGTTAATATGTTCTAGTGATTCAGCACATTGTATATATGATACTCTTCCTATGAGGTTTGGACTTTCATTAGATATCTGTTGTTACTTGTTTCTTGAAATAATTTGTTTAGAGGATATTTCAGCCTTCTTGATTTTTTCACATTGTAAGACGAACAGTTGTTTGCAATATTTCGTCGTTAATTCATGATGATTGGTTATGTAGAGACAGTTAGTGTTGGTTCTGTTTTCAGCAGAACTGACATAGAAAATAACGATGAAGGGCTTGTATATTATGAGTACTCACATTTTTTTTTCTAAGTATGAAACCACAATTTAGTCCACGTAAACCTGTGTAGACACATTTTCAAAGTCAGATGCTATTTAGGAACGTATCAGAAATTATACTAACTGGCGTACGTTTATTTCTAGATTAATAAATTGCTGAACATTGAAACTAATCTGGAAGTTCCGGTGTACACAATCTGCCTAAAAGGTGAGAATAATGGCGATGGATGTGACCGGACAACTCATAGCGCCGCTACTTGAGCCTTGCCCGGACCGTGATGACGTCCAGCAGCTAAGAGATCCCCAATGCCAGCCAGTAAGGTGCACTAGACAGCCAGACTGGACTGGGCTAGATTGCTGCCAATTCTGGAAAGTAAGTATTTGTTGACGGACTAGACTGGGCTAGATTGCCGCCCAGGAGTTAGGAAAGTGTGTCGTCTATAAAAAAAAGATCCAGAGATTATATAACCAATATCTGACTGGACTTTGAGTTTACTCTTGGGTGGTTGTTGAAACGAAAAGCGGAACATTTGTGGATAAATCCAATATTCTACGATTCTGACGTCTGATCAAGAAGAATCTAGTTATCAGATCACGGATTAATGTCCATGTGGATCTGGAATGTCTATGCGGTTCTAGAATGTTCTATTGTCGATCCCCAGATAGTGTTGTCGTAGCTTCTACACTTGCCGTTGATCGTAATTGCTTGTGAAGGAGACGTAGTCACATGACGCGTTCCAGAGCCAGGTGCATTGTTCTGGTTGAGGTGTAGTCATGTCTATTCGGGATGGTCTTGGTGCTGTCTATCCATCTTTTCCTAGGAATGCACATGGCTCTGTATTTTGATTTCATGTTATTATAAGTTATTGTGGGAAGTTGATCGTTCATCCTCATAAGATGTCCACACCACTTTATCTGTTGTTTCTCTATATATTCGATGTATGATGTTATACTTATTATCTTTCTGATGTTATCACTGCACATTTTGTCGAGTCTGGCGACTCCAATAGCCTTCCTTACACATTTCATTTCGCAAGTTTCGATCTTTCTCTTATGTGTAGATGTCAGTTGTCAAGTCTGACATTGGTAGCATAGTGTTGGTATAAAGATGTTCTTAATAATTTGTTGCTTTACTTCCGTGTGTATTTTTGGGTGCAATAGCAAATGCCACAGTTGACATGTCACAGCATTTGTCTTTTGACATCTTAGTTGCTGTCGAGTCGTCCGACTTATGTGAAAATACTTCCTAGGTACTTGAACTCTTTGACTTGTTTTATTTTTGTGTTCTCTATTTTGGATGTTTAAGTGCTCTGTGTATTTAGTTATTTACACAGTTTCTGTCTTTTGTGTATTCATCCGCATGGTGTATTTATTTTGTATATTTTTATAGTGAGTTGATGTGAGTTTGCAATTTTTCTTCGTCATCATATATTCTCTATCTAGATATGAAAATCAGTAGTTCAGGACTGCATAACATACAAAAAAGCAGAGATACCAGGTCAGGTGAGGGGATAAACATTTGAGGCAAATCCTATGAGGCAATTGCTCTGACCAGGAGAAGACAATGGGCTTCGCCATGGCGACAGGCTTTACAATCTAGCATGACCACATAAACTGCACGCAGAAGAATAAGAAGTCATCAGATTGTGGCACCAGTAATTGTAATTTCTGTTTGTCGTCAGATCATGACACCAGTAGATTCTGGCAGAAAACAGATAATGATACCAATAGATTCTGGCAGAAAACAAATCATGGCCCAAGTAGATTTTGGCAGAAGACAGATCTATCTGGTTCTATCTACTTCAAAGTAGTCTCATCTTTTATTGTGAACACTTATTCCAGCGATCCTGTCACTGAAGGAAGCACCATTGTATACAGTTTTGGAATATTCCTTATTTCTCTCATCTCTTTTTTTCTTGAAACAATAATAACTGTCTTAAATCTCTTCACTGTTTTAAAACTCTTCACTGTCTTAAATCTCTTCACTGTCTTAAATCTCTTCACTGTCTTAAATCTCTTCACTGTCTTAAATCTCTTCACTGTCTTAAATCTCTTCACTGTCTTAAATCTCTTCACTGTCTTAAATCTCTTCACTGTCTTAAATCTCTTCACTGTCTTAAATCTCTTCACTGTCTTAAATCTCTTCACTGTCTAGAATCTCTTTACTGTCTTAAATCTCTTCACTGTCTTAAATCTCTTCACTGTCTTAAATCTCTTCACTGTCTTAAATCTCTTCACTGTCTTAAATCTCTTCACTGTCTTAAATCTCTTCACTGTCTTAAATCTCTTCACTGTCTTAAATCTCTTCACTGTCTAGAATCTCTTTACTGTCTTAAATCTCTTCACTGTCTAGAATCTCTTCACTGTCTAGAATCTCTTCACTGTCTTAAATCTCTTCACTGTCTTAAATCTCTTCACTGTCTTAAATCTCTTCACTGTCTAGAATCTCTTCACTGTCTTAAATCTCTTCACTGTCTTAAATCTCTTCACTGTCTTAAATCTCTTCACTGTCTTAAATCTCTTCACTGTCTTAAATCTCTTCACTGTCTAGAATCTCTTTACTGTCTTAAATCTCTTCACTGTCTAGAATCTCTTCACTGTCTAGAATCTCTTCACTGTCTAGAATCTCTTCACTGTCTTAAATCTCTTCGCTGTCTTAAATCTCTTCGCTGTCTTAAATCTATTCACTGTCTTAAATCTCTTCACTGTCTTAAATCTCTTCACTGTCTTAAATCTCTTCACTGTCTAGAATCTCTTCACTGTCTTAAATCTCTTCACTGTCTAGAATCTCTTCACTGTCTAGAATCTCTTCACTGTCTAGAATCTCTTCACTGTCTAGAATCTCTTCACTGTCTTAAATCTCTTCACTGTCTTAAATCTCCTCACTGTCTAGAATCTCTTCACTGTCTAGAATCTCTTCACTGTCTTAAATCTCTTCACTGTCTTAAATCTCTTCACTGTCTAGAATCTCTTCACTGTCTTAAATCTCTTCACTGTCTAGAATCTCTTCACTGTCTTAAATCTCTTCACTGTCTAGAATCTCTTCACTGTCTTAAATCTCTTCACTGTCTTAAATCTCTTCACTGTCTTAAATCTCTTCACTGTCTAGAATCTCTTCACTGTCTTAAATCTCTTCACTGTCTTAAATCTCTTCACTGTCTTAAATCTCTTCACTGTCTTAAATCTCTTCACTGTCTAGAATCTCTTCACTGTCTTAAATCTCTTCACTGTCTTAAATCTCTTCACTGTCTAGAATCTCTTCACTGTCTTAAATCTCTTCACTGTCTAGAATCTCTTCAATGTCTTGGATCTCCAAATTACCATCATATCGGCGACCTTTCGTTGTTCTCTTAAGTTTCGAAAACAAGAAAACGTCTTTATGACCAAGGTGAAATAATTAGTGAGGTTGTAAGCAATAACATATTCTGTTTCATCAAAAATGTGTAGTTGGAGACAACTCTGTTCAGGGGCATTGTCATGATACACAGTCCAATTGCTTCTGCCCCATTCTTTGAGGACGATACGTGTGCACGGTATAAAGGAAACACTGCAAGACCATTCTTAAGAATTTTCCAATGAAACTGCAATAATGATTGCAGTATTTCCAAAGTTTCAAAGCCAGTTTCTCCTAGTCAGAAGCATAAATCAATGCGCGTACGTTGTTGAAGATTAATGTCTATTTTTAAAAAAAATATGAGACAAACTATGTTACTTTCACATAGAATTATCCCACACATCTCATGCAGAAAGTTACATACATCCGGTATCGTACATACATTAGCACATGGTCATCACGTGCACCCAGTAAATAGCAATTCTCTATGTATTATGGTTTCCCACACACACAAAAACAACAAAAGAAAACAGCAACTTATTTAAGAACCCTTGTATCAATACTTTCAGAGTATACCAAAACTCAATTTCTGAAATAATATAGCTTTATTAACCTCTTGGTGATAAGGTGATATTCTCTTTCAGTTTTCTAGGCAGCACTTAGTTGGATGAATGGTGTGATGTGCAGATTACGTGCCTATAACTTTCTTAACAAAACTTTGGTTCTGGTCTAGGCGGAGCCGTTGTAGTTTTCATATTAAAACTAATAAAATCATATTAATGTCTAGTATAGAAACTTGTGGATAACCTTTCCCAGATACCTAGAATGTTATAGGCCTATGTCTTGGATTAACACAATTTAAATAAATGATGTTTCGTTATTTTCCCAGAGCAGCCCAAATGTCTGGAGCAACGATGTCGTTCGTGTGGATCAATTGAATGTAAGTAGCTATACTTTAAAACACATGAGAGCACACATACACATACATACTTGAAAGCACGAGCATACACATACAATTGGAAGCACATGAGCACGTACATTATTAAAGTATGTATGGAATAAACAAAAAGGTATATTTGAAAACAAAAAAGAAATTTATGAGCGTGCCAGTTTTAAAAACAACACAAAGGACCAACAATCAAGGGAATAGAGATAATATGAAGTGAAAAAAGACATCAATAAAATCAATTAAATAGAGTAGGCCTAGTCATTAAAATCCCTTAAATTAAAATATCAATACAATCACCTGCATCAAAATATCAATAAATTTAAGTAAATGGAAATATCGATATCAAATGAATAGAGGGATAAATAAAATAAAATGAATTGAAGTATCAAATCAAGAGAATTTAAATATCAATAAAATTATATTAATAGAAATATAAGTAATTTATGTGTGTGTGGTTATGATTGCAGAGGTGAGTGATTATGATGATGATTGCAATGGTGATGAATGAATGAAATCAAATTGAAGTATCAATAAAAACAAGTGAATGGAAATATCGCAGACCTATCTATGTATCGAAGTATCTATGTAAAAAAAAGCAAAAAAAAAACAAACTAAAAGCAAACCAGCTATTTTGGTCATCTTACACACAATACATATAAATCACAGAACCATACTAGATGGCATTATTTGTAAGCTATATCAATGGAGGCGAGGGGGGGGGGACCAGCGCGTAATCAGGAGCCTTTTAGATATGATTTAATGGAGACAATGTCCTGAGCACAATGTGCCCCACTGTAATCATTGGATGTGCTTCTGGTGCACATGTAGACGTGTGTCAGTTGATGTTACTTAGCTAGTCGTCAGATGATCGTCATGACACTCACGACACAGCTTGGGGGTGCTCCGATCTCCTATTCAGTATGTCCTTCATCCTTCAGCATGTGTTAACTGACAACTCTTCGTTTAATTTCTATATCATGCTAGTTTTTTTTAAATATATGTTGTTTTTTTCTAACTCCACACATCAGTCCCGAGTAGTACATTCTGGACATAGACACAAAGGAAGAAACACAATTTGTGTCCTTCAATTGACTTAACGTCTTATTTTTTATTCCAAATATTAGACGGTCCCTCAAACATGCTTTTGTGGCCTTGACAGTAAGTCTATTTGCACTTTTATTGTCCGCAAAACCCACTTGTCCCGGCATAAAAATGAAGGCAACTCTCTTCAGCACAAACAGTTGATGCTGTGAAAATGTCAGGGTTTGATTGATGCTGGGGTTATGAAAATCTCAGAGTCCGTTGATGTTGGCACTATCAGTATATTAGTAGACCATGTCTTGGCTGGCCCGAAAAGGGAAGAATGAATAGCTTAAGCTGCTTACCTTTCGTGTATGTCGTCAGAAGCAACTAAGGAGATTTCGGAGTGAAGTTGGCTCCGATATCTCATCCCATATAAGGTCAGACTGACACAAAGCCATGCTGAAGTCGGGTGTGTCAGGCTTACATCGGTGCTGATATCACATGTATCAGATATATGATAAACGTGTTGATATCGCAGTGGTAGATCCGACACTAGTCAAGAGCATTGTAGGCGTCACACATCAAAACGAACGTTCAATAGCGGTCATGATTACAATAGACAGTGTAAACACAACATTTATACAGACATATGCCCCATGTAACACACCAAACAACGGAATAGAAAGAGAGAAATTGTTTGAAGATGTACACAGATTAATAAATAACAGCAACAATGAAGATGACCTATATATTTTGGGAGTCTTTAATGCACATCTTGGCGCAAATAGAGAAGGAATAGAAGAATATAAAGGGCATTTCGACGACATAAGAAACAATAACAACAACGGTTATAAACTAATAGATTCATACATCCAGCACAATCACTTTATAAAGAATACCTTCGTTAAACATAGATAATCACAAGTGTAGGCCAACACATGGTATAAATGGAGCAGTTAAATTATACTCACAAAATACTCACAATATGTGTGCAGACACTGACTATAAGGCAGCAATAATAACAGTCAAAACAAACAGAGCGAAAAATAACAAGCACAAGAAAAGCACAAAGCACCAAGGACAACTAGATATACAGAACTGCTAGCTAAACTTGAAGAAAGGAGAAGTGATTACAGCAATAAATACAATATAAGAATGCCTATAATCACATCCTGATATCCGAAATTAAAGACGCAGGTTAAACATGCACCAAATAACACAGCATCAGGACGGCATACCTTTAGAACTAATAAAAATGCTAACAGTGACAGATATAAAGTGGCTATACAGACTGTTCATTGTGATATGTAAGACATAAAAGACACCACAGGAGGGGAATACAGCTATGATTGCTCCCATCTGGAACCAAAAGAAAGGCAGTAAGAGGTACTGCACTAAGTATAGAGGCATTTCACTCTTAAGCCACATAGGAAAAATCATTAGCAAGATACTAGAGATAAGGATGCGCGCATATATAGAACCACGGCTCAACAACACACAATTAGGCTTTTGTAAAAATAAAAGCTATATAGACGCAATCTTCGCCCTCAAACAATTTTCAGAAAGAGCGACAGAACACAACCAAGCCTAATATTTGGCTTTCGTGTACCAAGAGAAAACTTTTGCCATAGTGGATAGAGCACAACTATGGATAACACTACAGACATATGGGGTTCCCAACATCTAATAAGCTCATGTCACAGGATATACGCCAATAGTCAATGCAGTAATAACGAGCACAAGTACGTCCGATAATTTCCAAATTCACTTGGGAATAAGACAGGGATCTGTACTATCTCCCTTATTGTTCATAACATATATAGATCACATCTGCAAAGTAGCAAAGACATCGGAAGACAACATTCTGAAGGATAATTTAAACGAACAGCTATTTGCAGACGACCAAGTACTAGTAGCATCATCAGAAGAGCAACTACAAAGACAGATAGACAGATTACATCAAACATGCCATACCTTTAACATGACGATAAATATAGAAAGTACCGAAGTAATGCAGATAGGAAGAACAGAAAGAAAGACCACTATATATATTGAAAACAACAGATTCAAACAAGCGACAGAACTCATATACTTAGGAAGTAATATAACAACAGACGGCAAAAACTGCAAAGAAATACACAATAGATGTAATAAAGAATACCATGCCCTAAAGCAAATGTCACCAATCTTCAGAACAAAAAATGTAGATTAAACCGCAAAATAAGACTATTCAAAACGATTATTATACCAATGCTTTGCTATCAATGCCACACATGGACAACGGCAGTACAAGGCAAACGTAAACTTGTGACAGCTGAAATGAGATGCTTGCGCAGAATCCTAGAAATATCGCTAAGAGACAGAGTGAGGAATGAGGACATTAGACATAAAAACCGGTACCATCCCAATCTTGGAATATATTAAGAGAACAGATCAAATTGTTTTCACACATCAGCAGACTAACGCCCAACAGCATACTACAGCAAGCTATGCTACACAGATACAGTGAAAGCAGACCTAAAGGCCGACCATGGAAACGATAGACCACCGAAATAAAAAGAGGCGATAAATTCCAGAATATACTCAGCACACACGAGAGCCGTATCAAGAAAACTCTTCTAACCCTCACAGGCAACAAAGGGTTTAGCGAATAGATAGATAAATATCGCAGCAAGCTGTAAACAATGACACAACGTAAACCGCTCTCCGGAATACATCCTGCTGATCTGCAGAAGTTTGAGAACGAACGCAGAAGAAGAATACAATTTGGGTCAGTGCGTGTTGGCTCCATTAACGTCTGTGTCAGTTGATGATGATTCTGTGTCAATTGTTGTTGATTGTGTGTCAGTTGATGATTCTGTCAGTTGATGATTCTGTATCAATTGATGATGATTCTGTGTCAGTTGATGATGATTCTGTCAGTTGATGATTCTGTCAGTTGATGATTCTGTGTCAATTGATGATGATTCTGCGTCAGTTGATGATTCTGTCAGTTGATGATGATTCTGTGTCAATTGATGATGATTCTGTGTCAATTGATGATGATTCTGTAATGTCAGTTGATGCGGATTCTGTGTCAGTGGATGCTGGTGCCATGAATCTCTGTGTCAGTGGATACTGGTTTAATGAAAGTGTGTCATTGAATGCTGTTTTCATAAATGTCATTGTCAGTTGATGCCGGTTTCATGAATGTCCGTGTCAATTTATGCCGGTTTCATGAATGTCCGTGTCAATTTATGCTGGTTTCATGAATGTCTGTGTCAGTTGATGCGGATTTCATGAATGTCTGTGTCAGTGAATGCGGATTTCATGAATGTCTGTGTCAGTTGATGCGGATTTCATGAATGTCTGTGTCAGTGGATGCTGGTTTCATGAATGTCTGTGTCAGTGGATGCTAGTTTCATGAATGTCTGTGTCAGTTGTTATTCGTTACATGAACACTTTGGGCCTATGATGCTGATTCCATGAACGACCTGGTTAATTGATTTCGGTTTCATGAGTGTCTGGATCAGTAGGTAAACAGTGTTGCTATTATTTGCTCCCTTTCTAGCCACATCAATAATGATCATAGTTTGATTGATGTTCTTGATTGCTGTGACTTGTGAGTGTTTATGATTGATGATGATTATGGTGAAGCGAATGATTGTAATTGTGGTTTTGTGATGGTGTTGGTTATAGTGGTGATGTATATTGTTGTGATGATTGTGATGGTGATAATAATTGTTGTTCTGGCGTTTTGAAGCAATGATTGTGCTGATAATTATAATGGAATGTTGACTATTGGGGGGGGGGGGGGGGAGGTAGCTTATGTGTGGCGATGATAATTCTTGAGTTAAGTAAGTTCACAATAATTGTGCAGATAGTATTGTGCAGATAATTGTGAAATAATTGTGCAGATAGTGATGACAGAGACTAATGACTCATGAAAATGGTAGTGATAAGAAATAATTCCATTTGACTCAACAGCCTGAAAAGTTCAGATATGATGAATATCGATACCAAGTATTTGCCAAACCAAACAACGTCAGCCGAGATCACTACACTCCTGGTAAGATACCTGTTTATCCTGTATAGTCAGCTCCATCATCTGTGGTTTAGGATCGTGTATAGTCAGCTCCATCATCTGTGGTTTAGGATCGTGTATAGTCAGCTCCATCATCTCTGGTTTAGGATCGTGTACAAGCTTCTTTTGCCATTAAAATTGTGGAAACTAAGCCTCATTTAGTTCAGGGATTCTCAACATGAGCCATATAGCCTCATCAGGAAACTATAACGCAATAATTTGAAATATTCAGGCCCTAGAGCCGTTGGGAAAGGGGGGGGGGTAATTTTGTGAAAAAAATATTTAATAAGATATCATCAATAAACATTTTAGTTCTCTAATTCCTGCAGATTAATAGAATGTAGTCCAGGGAACGGAATGCATCAGGTTGTGATTTACATCTTCGCTGCGATATATGCACTTTTCAGCCTGTTTCATATGACTTAAGGACGACTTCTTGGTGACTTTGACCTCTATAGCATAGGACAGCTAACCCCCATCCCTAAAATCTTCTTAGTCATTGTTTACAATATTCATGGCAAGTAACAGTGTTACTATTCTCTGCTTCCCATTCAAGCCATATCATAATCTAAAAATGCTATTGACAGCGATAAATTGCCAGACCTCAAGGAAGTCATACGATAAGTGAGCTTCCAAAGGAGGGTAGTACTACAATAGATACCATTCCACTGTGGCACACCAGGAAATGAATAGGCAGATAAACGGGCAAAGATGGATTAACACAGGAACAAAAAGACCAAGAAATCACCTACCAGGAAAAGAGAACCCTCATCAATGTTATTATGAAAGAAAGTCGACCACCCAAAAGACAACTATCACTATATCGACACATCTCATTGGGGATTGTCGTCTCAAACTGCGAAGTTACGAGCTATGAGTGGCACTCTCACCAGATTGCGTACCACTGTGTTGAGAGGGACGGGGTACATATGGGGCAACACGAGTACAATAAAGTCAATCGTCTGTGCATTTTCAAACTTATCCTGAAGTGAACAATTGCCGTTCATTATAACTCGACGAGAAGATTTTTACATTTCTTTCTTCGCACACATTAACAATTCACTTCCATCTCCTTGACCTACGTTCCCGATTGCCTGCTTTTACACACACACGCACACACACACACACACACACACACACACACACACACGCACACACGCACACACTCTACGCTCGCAATGCACTTCCATCTCCTTGACCTACATTCCTTATTGCCCGCTGCACATACACGTTATGTTGGGTTAGGTACCTACCTACCACGTTGTGTTAACAATTATCTGTCAACTCATTGCCATACACTTTCTGTATTGCCCGCTGCACACATGTCTTATATTAATAATTAACTTTCATCTTCTTGACCACCATTTCTTTTTGCCTGCTTAAGTGACTTTATATAATGCCATTTTAGTCAAATCCAAAACATTTTCTTGCATGTTTATCCTCAGCTCGTCCGATAGGAGACAAACGTTATGTAGCTCCAACTACCGACATCCGAGGACTAAGGCAAACAATGTACATTCCTGTTGTACCTCACAAACCAGGCGGTGTCACAGACTACAGTTTTCCTATGACTCCTCAAACTATGGGTGAACCAGACGTGACGTCCGCTTGCTGTGTCCCTGTGATTCCCTGCAACCCTGGTTTCCAGAATTTGACAACAAATGTCAGGACTGATCCCAATTATATGTGTCAGACGTATAACAAGTCAGTTAATATTGTACTGTAGAACATATCTCAATTATATGTGTCAGACGTATAACAAGTCAGTTAATATTGTACTGTAGAACAGATCTAAATTATATGTGTCACACGTATAACAAGTCAGTTAATATTGTACTGTAGAACATATCTCAATTATATGTGTCAAACGTATAACAAGTCAGTTAATATTGTACTGTAGAACAGATCTAAATTATATGTGTCAAACGTATAACAAGTCAGTTAATATTGTACTGTAGAACATATCTCAATTATATGTGTCAGACGTATGTATAGCAAGTCAGTTAATATTGTACTGTAGAACAGATCTAAATTATATGTGTCTAACGTATAACAAGTCAGTTAATATTGTACTGTAGAACAGATCTCAATTATATGTGTCAAACGTATAACAAGTCAGTTAATATTGTACTGTAGAACAGATCTAAATTATATGTGTCAGATATACAATTCAGTTAAAATGTCATATTCCACATCTAAATAACGCTAACGACATTGCAAAATTCATTCTTTATCTCCATTACGCGTTGAACAAGTCACTTTGACACACCCATCATGAAGATAGTCAGATAAACCACCTATTATTATATTATATAATATAAACATTTTGGTAACATACCCTTTTCAGGACGCAGTGGTCAACTCAACATTCTTTGGTTGTAGTATTTTGTTTCTAGGCAATATAAATACATTCAGTAGGTTACTATTACTTTTGGAATGGTCTGGATACACAGTTGTCTGCTGTGAGGTTTAAACTTGGTACATTGACCGTCTGATACGTGTTTTCTGTCACCCTGCAAAAGAATCTGAAATTAATAATATAGTATAGAAATATAAATCTCAAATAAAAATTTGTACGGCAGTGGCTTGTAGACCATAACTGCAACAGGCAAGATTAAAGGTAAGAGAGATTGAGGATAAAACGGTGAGCAAAATATTAGATAGTTTAACATCCTGGTATGACATGCAGTCAACAACGATCCTGGTACACGACATTACAAACAAATAGTTATGGAGATCCATGATCTCTTATCCAGATGACTCGACACATGATAATGATGATATTTTATGAGTGAAATAAATATATCATCCCACCGAAGATGGACATGGGATGAAAAAACATGTGGCGAAAAATGATAAACAAAAAACAAGAAACACATTATTGTTTGTCTATTTCAACTTCCGTAGTGATTCATACACAATTTTATTTACTGTAATGATTTTCTAGGCAAGATATATTTACATTCAATATGTTGCCACAACTTTCTGAACAGTCTGAACAGCTATTTCTGAAAATAGCACAATAGACTTTGGGGTGGGGGTGATTGAACTTTGTGCCGTGGCTATCCGAGACATGTTCTGTATCTTTCCGATTCATAGTCAGAAAAAATATCCGCAACACTGTACCAACATAGGATTCTATCGTAGGCCTACATTGAAGAGAACTAACATAATACTGTACCAATACAGGATTCTCTGGTACACTGAATAAAACTCATGCACACAAGCACTCTGTTAATTTTTAATGTAAACATATGTGTATAGCTACGGAGAGAGTGCAGGATTATCATTAAGCACTTTTGTTATGCGAAATGAAGAGTCTGAGAAAAAGTTGCAGTGGTCACTAAACTAGACAAAATACGAAATGAAGAAATTAGGAAAATCCGTTATTTGAACATATTGAAAAACAACACATAAAATGGTTCTGTCACCTTATGAGAATTAGCACAAACCAAATCACAATAAGAACATATAACAAAATAATATATGGACATAAAGCGAAAGGTAGACCAAGAAAACGATGGATAGAAAACGTCAAGATAACCTTGAACAACATGGACTCAACGCAACTAAGGCGACACATCTGGCATGAAATTAATGAGGCTCCCACCCTTACTCTTAACAAGCTTAGATACTAATATCCATCATTCACGTGGGGAAAGACAATAGAAAATAGATTTTTATTCTAGCGCGAATAAGTACGCGAGTACAGCCAGCATTATTTAGAGAAAGAACCCATACTGGCAAGCAACAAGAGCGTACAATATGAGAATGGAAACAGCAATAGGCAGAGAAAGAAGAAGAATGTGGATTGAAGGAGTTATCAACGCTTGGAGATGTCGCAATATTACTGCGTGTCAAGCGACAATACATGCCATAGCCCAGAAACTAATCGTTATTCAATCATACGATGCCTTTCAGCAAAATCAGAGAAAAGACAATAGATAGATACTTATAAGATATACATTCCTGGTTAATTTTAGAAAAAGTGGAAACAGCGGAAAATGCCTCAGTTAGTGCGGTTATGTTTATTACGGTTTTACTGTAATTTCTAAATATCGAATTTGGCAAGACAGTAAAACCTTTAGCATGCAAAGGGTTAAAGAATATGTTATTCTTAGAAACATCAGTGTGTTAGATGTAAATCAAGACAATACATTCCGTTCTCTGAACTACGTCCTGTAAATCTGCAGGAGTTTGAGAACGAACATAAAAGAAGATATACGCCCACACAAAAACAGTGTACATAGTGCCCAAATTTCTCGATATTGATAGCATATGTTTGCTTTAATAAACAGATGCGTTTTAATGACGTATTTTTCCAAATCAGATGTAAGCAGCCCATGCAGATTGGCCCTCGAAGAGTTAATATTAATTCAGAGATGGCCAGAACAGAAACGATACCTGAATATAAACTTCCAAATTCTATGCAGGCGGGAGGTGGTTGCCTTGGCATGTCAAATAACTATTCAGATGCTCAGCAGGTGTGACTATTTGCTAACAAGCGTGTTTTCTATCTTTACTAGTTTTGTTTATATTATAGTGAACCGCAGAAGACGGTTTTATTGGATAATTGGTGTAAATACAACCACGACACAACACATTTCCATTCTCTGAATCACATCCTGCTGGAAATCTAATAGAACCACTGTCTTGCTACAAGAGGGATGCAGCGGGAGTTTGAAAGTGAACATTGAAGAGGAAGAAGAATATTACAGGGCCCACATGTGAAGGTTTGAATGTCTTATCACCAATATTCCCTCTAATTGTCGTCTCATGTGAGCAAATATGAAGATTTATGAGTAGTGAATATGTCCATGGTTTCTACTAGCTAAAAACAAAGGTTATGCGCTTCTACTTTGTGTACGCTGATGGTATATTTCATAAACTGTACCTTCTAACAATGTGCGCAGCCGAACACCCGTGTATGTTAGTGGCCCAACAAACCAACCAAAATACTTTCTTCTTCAGCGCTCATTATCAAACTCTTGTGGCAGGACCACGGTCCCTCTAGATTTTAGCAGGATGTAGTCCAGAGAAAGGAAATGTATGGTGTTTTATTTGCGACAATGACTCGACGCATCCGTCTTCGGTGGACAACCACCATGCAATATCAAATATCTAATCGATACTCCTTTATATAGAGAATATCACTAAAAATAAGGGGAAATGGTGCGAACAAACAAACAAATCTATAAAATAAATACTGTCTTTCAACAAGTGGTCAGTCTGCATATCACACTGTATAACTAGTGAGACATGTCAATATGCAGTTGCAGTTGACCAATCACAGATTTTACAGGGTTTCTATTGTTTCTGTGCACTAATTTACACTGCCTGTGACATTACATCGCATGAATTGTTGGTATTTATTGTAGATCTGTGTGATGTCAGTGACACTACATCGTGTGGGTATTTACTGTAGATCTGTGCGATGTCAGTGACACTACATCGTGTGGGTATTTATTGTAGATCTGTGCGATGTCAGTGACACTACATCGTGTGGGTATTTATTGTATAACTGTGTGATGTCAGTGACACTACATCGTGTGGGTATTTACTGTAGATCTGTGCGATGTCAGTGACACTACATCGTGTGGGTATTTACTGTAGATCTGTGCGATGTCAGTGACACTACATCGTGTGGGTATTTATTGTAGATCTGTGCGATGTCAGTGACACTACATCGTGTGGGTATTTATTGTAGATCTGTGCGATGTCAGTGACACTACATCGTGTGGGTATTTATTGTATAACTGTGTGATGTCAGTGACACTACATCATGGGGTTATTTATTGTATAACTGTGTGATGTCAGTGACACTACATCATGTGGGTATTTATTGTAGATGTGTGTGATGTTAGTGTGATGTTAACATCGCACTACTGGCTACATTTGTGAAGGAGATAGTTATTAACTTTATGTGTTACATCCCGCAATTTGGGTCTTCATAAAAAGATAGTGTGGCAGGATCCACAAACCCACCCAACACACACACAGAGAGAGAGAGAGAGAGAGAGAGAGAAAGAGAGAGAACAACACACAAGGGCTGGAAGAAGGCTGGACTTTGCTGCTAGAATTGAGGTGGTCATGCATGACGTTTTTCTCTTATAACTTCATCATCACCATCATCAAATTTAGAATCCCTCATGGTTATAGGGGTACCAATCTGGAACCATCAACAACAAAAATGTTACCATGCCTCTCTGCTATCAGTTCCTTGTTTAATTGTACAGAATCTTAATCCTGTTCAATCTTTATTATTATCATCATCAATCCATACTTTCTTTTTACTTCCTCTTCTTCTTCCAACCTCAACTGTTCCCTGTAAGATAATTTTAGAATGGTAATCGTGTCTCATCACATGGCTAGACCATACGAGTTTACGACGTTTCATCCCTACTGCCAGATGTTATTGTTGACCTGCACGAGTAGTCTTGTATAAGTTATAATGCAGGTGACCTATGGCAAGCTTTTATTTTGTCTTTAGTGCTTGCAGAGATAACCCATTGT
The DNA here is from genome assembly GCA_034231615.1 of Meghimatium bilineatum. Lineage (NCBI taxonomy): Eukaryota > Metazoa > Mollusca > Gastropoda > Stylommatophora > Philomycidae > Meghimatium > Meghimatium bilineatum. Next base: position 46,993,226 of record CM067304.1, read on the forward strand.
TTAGTTATTCATATAAAACATAGACAACTTGAATCTGTTGCCAGTGTTTCATAGATAAATTGAATATAGTGCCATTGTTTGACAGACTAATTGAATATAGTGCCAGTGTTTGATAGAAAAATGAAATCTATTGCCAGTGTTTTTTACAGACAAATTGAATATAGTGATATTGTGTGACAGACAAATTGAATATAGTGATATTGTGTGACAGACAAATTGAATATAGTGATATTGTGTGACAGACAAATTGAATATAGTGATATTGTGTGACAGACAAATTGAATATAGTGATATTGTGTGACAGACAAATTGAATATAGTGATATTGTGTGACAGACAAATTGAATATAGTGATATTGTGTGACAGACAAATTGAATATAGTGATATTGTGTGACAGACAAATTTAATATAGTGATATTGTGTGACAGACAAATTGAATATAGCGATATTGTGTGACAGACAAATTGAATATAGTGATATTGTGTGACAGACAAATTGAATATAGTGATATTGTGTGACAGACAAATTGAATATAGTGATATTGTGTGACAGACAAATTGAATATAGTGATATTGTGTGACAGACAAATTGAATATAGTGATATTGTGTGACAGACAAATTGAATATAGTGATATTGTGTGACAGACAAATTGAATATAGTGATATTGTGTGACAGACAAATTGAATATAGTGATATTGTGTGACAGACAAATTGAATATAGTGATATTGTGTGACAGACAAATTGAATATAGTGATATTGTGTGACAGACGTCATGCTAGAACAACTTGACAGACATCTCTAAATAGGCACAACAATCACATTTCTCTGAGAATTATGAAGATCGACTAGTGTTTCCCTACCTTTTTTTTTACCATGTCCCACCTAGGTCTTTATAAAATTCTGATTCCCCCTTTTTAACATATAAATATATTTTAAATATTTCAAAACTGTATTATTTCCTCTTGAATTGACCAATCAAATTGTCCAACTGAACAATACAATTTCCCCCAAGCGGGGTGCGGGTCCCACGTTGGAAAACATTGAGATAGACGGGAAAAAGGTTTATGTTACCAATAAAACATAAGGCTCTACTAACAACGAGACGCAACAGCTTTGGTATTTTCATTATCGGGTTTTTTTCCTAACAGGGGATGTTAATCTTTTATGTGAATTATGCACGTTGATGCATCTAATGGGTTATGAATTGTATGGATCTGATAGTTACTTTTATCACACAGCATAGCAATGATTCTCAATATATTTTGCTCGTTGCACATTGAAGAAAATATTCCGCAGCCCTCATGGTGCCTGAACAAAAAAAATGTTGACTTTCTTTACAAGTCGTCACGGTCTTATCAGTTTAGTATCTCAGTATCTCAGTTTAGTTTATCAGTTTAGTATCTCAGTATCTCAGTTTAGTTTATCAGTTTAATATCTCAGTATCTCAGTTTAGTTTATGAGTTTAGTATCTCAGTTTAGTTTATGAGTATCACGGTTTATCAGTTTAGGCCTATATCTGTTATTCATCGCTCCAAAAGTTAACTTCATGTGGTCACCCCCTCCCTCCATATGGGTCTTGTTTCAAACCTTAATATCATTTTTTTCCTCCGTGGTCCTCCTGTACGTTTCTGAGGCCCACATAGATCTACAGAGACATAGATACATAGATTACAATGTATCACAACATTGTAACTGCCATCTTTGTGTTACAAGACCTCCAGAAAGTCAATACAATTTACATGTTTAGTAAAAAGGAATCAATACAGCTATAACTTGTTAGAAATTGATAACATTACACATTTAGGATCAATGAATCCAATAACACGCGAGGAAACAAATAGATTTTATCTCTTGTTCTTCCTGTTACTTCTGTTGTCTAGCCCTATGCAGTTCCATTCCCACCGCAGCTACATGCCCCTCAGTACATAGACAGTGAGATGGGAGGTCAAAACTGTGTGGTGCATGATCCTTACAGCATGGGGCTTGATGTTTTAGAAGGTAAGTCGAGAAAGTAGAATTCAGCTAGATTGATCTCTATGTTCAGAGGTAAATAGATCTACCTTCTGAAAGTAGATTTCAATAGATCTTATATGCTAGTAGAAAGATCAATGAGTGTGCAGGTGAATTGCCCAGGGGTCGGCAACCTTTTGTTAACTGTGTGGTGCCAACTTAAGGTTTCAAATTATTCAGAGTGCTAACATCACATATCATTTTATACAAGTCGAGGCCAATATTCTTATTTTACCATATATTTTATTTTTATATTTTAATTAATTCATATATAGTGATATTAAATAATATGTAAAGTTGTTATCAACATTAAAAGAAATAGTTTCTTGAAAAATTAAAAAAACACCTTTTTATTATTAATGGGAGCCATGCCCTTGCATGGTCTTGGCCAGTTGCTCAATATCGACAACATACTTTGTCACTTTGAGTTTGACACATTTTTCTAAATGTGCAGGCGTTAAGCGACTGCCGAAATGAGCAAGGAAACACTGCTAATCGATTTATAATGAACTTTATACAGGAAACGTGAAGAGTCTGCGTGCCATTTGAAATTGCTTGGCGTGCCAAGTGTGACACGCGTGCCATAGGTTGCCGAACCCTGGTCTAGCCTATACATTCAGTCCTGAGACAAAAATAAACATTAGCTCACAGGTAGAATATTATATATAAATTTGGTATATTTATTATATATATATGGCAGGTAGATTGATAATATTCAGGACAGGTAGATTGAATGTGTTCCCTGCACCAATCCCTCCCATTACAGATCAAAGACAATAACTTATTAATACAAATACATGTGTGTCCCTCGGCAACACTCTATAGAAGGCTACAACAATTGAAAAGGAAATTGCCTTGCACATTGCTCGTACCAGTGCATCTTTGGGGATCTACAAGCACATGTCTGAAATCTGGCGTGGTCTCCGTTTGGAAACCAAACTAAGTGATTACCGTGCAGTAATTCTATTTTTGTTGATATATGCAGAGAAGTCCTGAACTGTCCAGTCATGGAAGATGGCTCATTTTATCGTCAATGCCCGCGAAAGCTATTTAGTGTGCGATGACAGGATCATATCGCTAGCACGGAAATCCTTCAAAAGTCCATGATGAGCAGAATTCATGCCTTGTTTATCATGTCTAAACGTTATTGGGTTGGAAAAATAACCCGCACGTCAGATGAAATCTTCCAGACTTCTGTGGTGAGCTGTGCTTAGATAAATATTCAAGAGAAGGTTGGAAAAAATTATATTATAGACCAGGGGTCAGCAACCTATGGCACGCGTGCCACACTTGGCACGCCAAGCAATTTCAAATGGCATGCAGACTCTTCACTTTTCCTGTATAAAGTTGATTATAAATCGATTATCAGTGTGTCCTCGCTCATTTCGGCAGTCGCTTAGCGCCTGCACATTTAGAAAATTGTGTCAAACTCAAAGTGACAAAGTATGTTGTCGATATTGAGCAACTGGCCAAGACCATGCAAGGGCATGGCTCCCATTAATAATAAAAATGTTTTTTTTTTATCTTTCAAGAAACTCATATTTCTTTTAATGTTGATAACAACTTTACATATTATTTAATATCACTATATATGAATTAATTAAAATATAAAAATAAAATTTATGGTAAAATAAGAATATTGGCCTCGACTTGTATAAAATGATATGTAATGTTGGCACTCTGAATAATTTGAAACCTTAAGTTGGCACCACACAGTTAGCAAAAGGTAACCGACCCCTGTTATAAACTACTTGAAGACATTTCTCAAGTACACCAGCATAAACCCAAAAAACATAGAATCTTTGACAAAATATAGCTCTTGATATATGACGATGATGATAAAGTAATCCTTTTAATTGTGAGCTGGTAGCTCTTAACACATGATGAAGTAATCCCTATAACTGTGAGCAGGTAGCTCGTGACACATGATGATGATGAAGTAATCCCTTTAGCTGTGTGCAAGTAGCTCTTGACACATGATGATGATGACGTAATCCCTTTAGCTGTGTGCAAGTAGCTCTTGACACATGATGATGATGACGTAATCCCTTTAGCTGCGAGCAGGTAGCTCGTGACACATGATGATGATGATGACGTAATCCCTTTAGCTACGAGCAGGTAGCGCTTGACACGTGAGGATGATAATGATGATGATTATAATGATGATGATGATGATGATAATGAGGATGATGATGATGATGATGAAAGGAATCCCTTTAGTTGTGAACAACAGTATCCCAGAATCATCAAATCCTGCCAGGAGCATAGCATACACTTGTAGTCCGTCTAGTTGATCATTCTTCTGTCAGATTTGTTGACCCATCAGCAGTAACGGTACACCTAGTAGTCTGCTACAAATGTGCAATGTTCGCTTGCCTGCATTCTCATCGGAACCATGTGACAGAAGACAAAAGTAAGACATCGAGACAAACAAGCAGTGATGATGAATTTTAAAGATCTGAAAATCACGTAATGTACCGCTGACTGGGAGTCTGCATACTTGTACGGTGTATGGACGCTGAAAGAAAGATGATATGATGGTACAGGTTTTTATTCATGAATCAGGATACATAACAAAAGTTTAAACAAATTTCTGCAGATCATTATTGTTTCAGTAGTTTGCTGTTGCTTTCTGAGCGATCCGAATGCACAATTGCCTGCGGCGGGATTTAACCCGGTAAAGAAGTGGCTCTTCACAGAAGGACTGTACTACGCGGCTGCGTTTCTGTACATAATATAGAAGTTTTGCCCTTTTCTGGGTCGTCAATAAATTACGCCAATAATTAGGTGGGGGAGAGGAGAGGGTCGGGGGGAGTCCATGAATTCTTGACAGGCTGTTGACAAGAGGAGGGTATGATAAAGTGTTGGAGTAATTGTGTTGGAGTAATTTATGAAGTCCCTTATGGCCATTATTGACATACATTTTTGCTATGAACAGTTGTAAGTGGCAACCCTGCTGGAGTTACATACCGCTATCGTCCAGAAGTATGTCTATTTGATGCTCTATATCAAACAATGTACAATGTGATGTCCATGACATCAATTTCAAATTTGACATTGTTTTCCAGTTCGTCAATGTCAATTTAAACTGGTGACTAACTGACACAAATGTATTACAATATTATAATGCCTGCAACTTTATCTATAGCTATTTTCATTCAGTTCCCTGTGGAGCATAGGGATGAAACTGTTGCTGTCCTATTATGTCTTCGTCATCTGTGCACATGAAAAGGTCTCATGAAGGAAAGCAAAAGGCTACCGAAAATATCGATGGACACAGAATATCGAAGACCTTTTGAAAATTGACACTTGAAGCAGAACATATCGCACAGAACCGAGAGAATTCGTGGCAGTGAGGGTAACGTTCTTCAAAGAAAATGTAACATAGAAAGATCTCTCTATCCGAAAGGCACTGGTAGAGTGCAACTAATTTCTGTAATTGACTTGTAAAGTCACATGTGACTCACCCTGTATTTGTAACTATGCAAGCAAACTTTAATACGCTATCATTCTCATATTTAGTAGATAACATTTTTATTTCTGAACAGACGGAGTGAATCCACAGCATGGACAAGGAGCTGTGAGTTTTGTTTTGGTTTTTTTCCCCGTTCATATTTGTAGTTTTATATTTTCCAATGATTTGAAATATTGGTAAACACGGCTGCTGACGAGAAGAAGTTTTGGTAAACATGTATATTAATTTGAGTGTTAACTAGTGGTCATCTTCACCGATGCACTTCGTTCTGTAGACTCTCAAGGATGACAAATTTCTGCACTTGAGAAACTAAAAATCACAGTGAGCGGAAATTTGTAGAATTTTGCTTCAGTGGGTAGTCTAATGTTTTTGTGATGGTGCCATTGTTTTTACTGTTTATTTACTGTTTGTCTTGTGATCCCTTGAAAAAGACATTGAGGTGGAAACGTTGAAACTGTTTTGTATGCTGTTATTTGTATTTTTGTGTATACCCATTGTTTATACTCGTATTGCCTGATAGTTTATGTGTTCATTGTAAAGCAAATCGATCTTGTGTTTTACGTAAGCACTACTGGAAATTTAAGGACCGAAAGCTAGCAAAAAAGTAAGTAGAATGTTTACAAGAAGACAATGAAGTCTTATATCATGAAAATAAGATAGCTATACAAACTATCTGAAGTGAAAATAACTATTAAAAAAGCCTACCACTATGAGAGTAGCAGAGACCGGTCACAATACTATGCCCGAGGACAGGGAACAACTACTGAATAAACACATGCACAGGATGTGACTGTCTGCTACACCATTGTGTACATATAGAACAGATGAATAGAAATCTTAGCGTATCCTGCAGATCTGTTCCCAGTACGAGCAAATGAATTATTGACCTAAGGGTTCAACCTTGCAACTAAAGACTTATGGAACTAAAGAAGAACTCTAGAAGAGCATAGAGTAAATGATGACTTGTCTAACTGTAGTCATCTAGTAAACAAAAGAAAGAGAAAATTGTAGGAAGTGTTGGTAAACAGATTTCTTAGTGAGCGGAAGTGTTGATAAACATATTTGTTAATAAGAGGAAGTGTTGGTAAAAAGATATGTTAATGATCTTTTCTACTCTATTGCTTGCACAAGACTTAGACCAGGAATATGTGTCCCATATTTTTCTCTGTAGGTTAAATCTGCTTAGTCATTCCATTATTCTATTAAATGGTATTTGTTATACTTGATTTGTTATACTTGATTTGTTATACTTGATTTGTTATACTTGATTTGTTATACTTGATTTGTTATACTTGATTTGTTATACTTGATTTGTTATACTTGATTTGTTATAATTGATTTGCAGGCATTTACGAGCGTCAAGAGTGTTCGATACAGAGATCGGCTTGAGAGGCTTATGAAAGCAAGTAAGGACATCATCATCAGTAGCAGAAACATAAGTTTCATCAATTCACCACCCCCCCCCCTCTTTTCGTCTAGTCTATGTTCGCTTCATTTCATACATTTCTCTGTATCATAAGGGGTAGAAAATTGACTTAATTGTATTCGGGTTTACCATTACGTACTTCATTCCTCTCGATGGAACCTTCTGAGAATTGCACTTTGAGCATATAGCTCTATGAAGTCAATATAGTTGTGCAGTGGATTCCTGACCACTCATACACACCTGTAATGACAAGATAGACAGACTATCAAAGAAGGAACAAGGCAAGAGCAGCCATAAACACAAACGACCTTGCATACCGATAAATAGATGTTAAAATCTGCGAACAAAGAGACCAAACTGAATAGATGGACCATGGCAAACACTAGGAGAGAAATTTAAAAATATGTGATTAGCCTAGATCCCAAAGACATATTCAACCTCCTGGAAAAGAAAGAGGAAGGTATCATCTTCCAACATGCACAGTGTAACAATTGCCTGAACAGAATGCAACCACAACAAACTCCAGGATGCCGGCTTGTACACTCATCTCTACAAAACTTCGACCACCTTTTCGGATGTCCAGCTGTGGATGACGTCAGAAAATCCTTCTCCCTCCGAAGCCAGGTAAATGGAACACCATATATGGAACAAAACAACAGCTCACAAACACATGCATATATCACACAATGGCAATTGGTCAAGGGTGATGAGCCCATAGACCACTTGATTAGCAACCAATCAACCAGTACATAGCTCTTAACCTCAAGCAGTAATCACCAGGGACCTAAATAAATGTATTGATCTTTTGAAGCCATGCACACATGGAAAATTACTTAAGCACTACACCATACAGATCCCCTCTGTCATAAGATATATTATAGATCTCTCTGGCGTTGTGGTTAAGTTATTTGCTATGTGCTGTAAAGGTTGCAGATTTGTATCTTAGGTAATAATGTCTAAGTTTATTTTTGTGAAAATCTCTGGGGATTATCATTTGAAGTCACATTATACAAGTCATACTCCTAGCAGGCAGCGTCCCGCTTCATTGGAGGTCGGGGGAGTACATATGGAAAAAATCTGATTACAGTGGAGTCAATCCTCTTTTGTGAGTCGTCTTTTAGTTTTCACAAAAGAAATTTTCAAAGCTTTTTATGAATAATCTCTCAATGAAAGGATGTAAGCTAGACACATGAATGACTTTGTAAATTACAGAGACAAGCATGAGGCATAAAACATAATTATTACAGATAAAAATGCATGGGACATAAGGCACAATGATTACAGATGACAGCATAAGATATAATTATTACAGAAAAATGCATGAAATAGAATGATTACATATAAATGCACGAGGCATCATACACAATGATTAAGGTGACTGAAGTCAGATCTAGTCAAAACATATCCAAATCCATGTGGGACCATGGTAATATTTTTACTTTCTGGATAAAGTGAGTAGTGATCAATTTGGGAAGGCAATCATCCTCAAATGCTGTGATCTATCTATCAATTGTTGGTTCTTTCCCAGATTGCGTGCCTACCAGAGCTCATCGTTTTAAAATATTTGTCCGATCGTATTTTTTAGTAGTATGTGATGTCATCGCCGAATGCAATTGTTTATTATTTTCTGACGTCATTCTGCCGGTTCATTTCTATAAAGTGAAATGACTGCCTTCGACTACCTTGCATTTATTAGATACATTCCATGTCAAATTTAGGAGAGGCGGAGATAGAGTTTAGAAGAGGTGGGGTCGGGTTAGGGTTAGATCTAATCTTAACCCTTCCTCCGCCCCTCCCGTCCTAAACCCCTCCGATGCGTATTCGTGGCATTAAGTCATTGTATTATTTATTCTCCGCCGAAATTAATCATTTTTGCACCACACTAATGACGTAATTGCATTGACGGCACGACAACTGTGCGCACTATCATCATCATCATCATCATCAGGTGCCATGCCGGCTTTCATAGGCAGTCATGGCTCACCACAGCTCTCTGTCCACAGTATTATGTATCATTGTCTTGTTGTTTTCTTGCCGTGCCAGGTTGTCAAACTGTCTAATATTTTCTCACGTTGTCGCCCTCTGTCTCTGTTGCGCACTATAGCAAACTGAAAATGAACCTATGCGTAATATCTAACTTCGTTCACATTTCGTAAACAGTGAAATATGTGGTAAGCACGCGATTCTGTGAAATAATTCTATTGTCATGTTCATTGTTTAGAACCCCCATTTCCATGTGATTATTTCCCTTGGCAATGTTTGTCAGTATATGTTTATCTGTTATTAACTTTAATATAAATTTATTTAAGATTTGGGTTAGTTTTGTAAAACAAAACTTCTCCTAACCCAAACCCTAAGCCTAACCCTAAAAATAGTAATAGTTAAATAAATAATTGATAAATATCAATCATCACACGTGCCAAGGGAAATAATCAAATTAATAATGACACCGGTGTTACGCTTTCTAAACAAGAACCGGAGATGTAGAATTAAGTATCACTACACTGAGCTTCTGGCCAACCCCCGGTCCCCTCAACACATAATAAGTGGAAAGCATGCAAATATCGCTACACTGAGCTTCTGGCCAACCCCCGGTCCCAACACATAAGAAGTAGAAAGCATGCAAATATCACTACACTGGGCATTTTTTGGTTCGAATTCCAGCCCACCCCCCAACACCTCAACACTTGTGGGAAATGTATTGCACAGTTCGTAAGATATCAGCAGTGTAACTTGTCATGCATGTCATAAGAGACGATTAAGGGGATTGTTGGAAGGGATTGGAGTTGGATGTTTCATCCCATAGCTCAAAGTGAGCTAAAGATCATACCGAAATGGGATATGTCTGACTGGAAGGGCATATATATCAGACAAGCTGTAAACCATGACACAACATATTACATTCTTTGGACTACATCCTGCTAACTAATAAAAGTATGATAATGAATGTAAAAGAAGGAAATTAAAAGTCAAGATATGTCTAGTGTACGACTCCACAAGAAGAAAACTATGCCATCCGAAACAGCTCTGACGGACATGCTATACTGACCTGTCTTGGGGTTGTTGACCACAGTACAGTTTATTGATGGAATCCACATCAGATTGTGAGTTCAACGGGAGAATGAGGAAGAAGAAGAAAAGTCCAGTTTGTATAATGTATGAATATGAATGTTGAATGGTGTATGACTAATCAGAGACAGAGACCCAACCGGATCGAGTTCGACGTCTCAAGTCAATGTATGGCGCTTTTGGATCTTACCTAGTATCAACACCATACACCAGGAGACATCTGGAAGGAGTTAGAGATACCATCAGTCAACAAGGTTAGTCTGTGAAAGAAAGGATGTCAATATACTTTCAGTGACTCCTAATAATCTATGTTCCATATGTAATCGTTAATCTTTACTCTATGTGTAATGGTTAATCTTTGCCCTGTCTAAAAGTTAATCTGCGCCATGTGTAATCGTTAATATTTACTCTATGTGTAATCGTCGATCTTTACTTTATGTGTAATCGTTAATTGGTCTTCGGATCAACACTTCCAAGACTAATATCATGAATTTTACGAACTGTGACTTTAAAATCACATTCCCCGCTCCGAATTCAGATAGTTTATAACTTGTCTTATGTGGGCAGCAAAATGACACAAGATGGAGAAACAACAAAAGAGATTTCTACGAGAATTGCGTGGACATCAAGTGCTATCAACCACCCAACTAACATCTGGAAGTCAAAAGCAATAAGTAAACATACAAAACTGCGACTATTCAACTCCAATGTGATATCCGTGTTGGCATATGATGGCGAAAGTTGGAAAATGACAAGGCTCTGGAAAAGAAATTGAATTCATTTGAAAATAAATATCTTAGAAAACTCTATTTTTTTTTGTGGTAAGAATTCAAGTAAAGCTTGCAAGTAAGAGAAGACACCAATATGTTTGTACAATAATATGGAAAAAAAGAAGATAACGATGATCTTATATCGGACATGTACTTATAATGAATGACAACAGACTGCCACGACAATCATGAAAATGGGAACCATATGGCAAAAGAAAAAGAGGAAGACCAAGAGAGACTGCACAGAACAACCATCAAAGAGGATATTAAATGGGTCTCAACAACATACAAGAATTACACACAGTAGAATCGTATCCCTTGAACTGGAGAGCTCTAGTTTTTGCCCTATTCACCATGTTCTGAGCTGAAGCAACATATATATACAGAATAGTTCATACATTATATGTAATACTTAATCTGTGTTTCATGTCTAGTAGTTAATCTTTGTTCAGTTTGAATACATGATCGAATGTCATGTTCTTAATTCTTCTGCAATCCTGATAATAATTATAATAAGTCTAGACGAAATGCCATGAGTTGCCTTGGCGAAAACAGCAGAAAAAAAAGAAAAATACTATAGATGTGAATATTTTTCTTATAATTTAGCAATGACTTTGATATGTTTCAGGTTAACCTAAATTGAAACTTAACCAGAAAAAACAACGTTCTTGCAGAAAGAACAGCGGCAACGGCATAAGATTCGGACTCACTAATGACTTGACTACCGTGACCTTATATCCTAGAATTGAAAATAGTATATTTATGAACGTTGCATAATCTCGACCCAGTTCTAATTGTGCACGGGAAGCGTTCAGAGCGAACATAAGACAGATGTGAATAGTTTCATAATATAGAATCATATACCACAAAAATTAGCATAAAATCAAGTAGAAACAATAGTAATCATATCAATACACCATAAACGTCGGCAAAAACAGAATAAACGCCGATAAAAATTAAATAATACAAATTTGTACCGCTCAGTAAACAAGCCGTTAGCAATTTTGTTTACCTTTCTAAAGCGGACAGATTAAAAAAGTTAACCAAATGTATCATTGGTCAGCTTTTGCCGGACAACTGGACAGTATTTCGAAATTATGCTAGCGACAGTACTGTCTATTTCAACGGGCTATAACGGTGCCAAATGTCATGTCTGTACGTGACGTTTTAAAAATGTATATAGCGATAAACAAAAATTCAGAGCTACCAAGATATCCATATATATATATGCTAGAAGCAATGCCCTCGCGAGAATAAAACAATTGAAGAAAAATGTAATAAATGCGAATATTTTACTTATACTGTAACGATTACTTTGATATGTTTCCGTTTCTACACATTTACCTAAATCGAAATTAATTTGAAGGTTAATATTAAAAATATTTGTAAAAGGCGACGATTCTACGGAGCGAACACTGATCGCTGGACAACTTAGGAAACCTACCTGAAGTTGACAGCCCCTTAAAGTCTGTACCAGAGCAAACCCCTTGTAGTTAAAGGCATGGAATACCAATATACATTCAGACTCACGTGAAAGGAATACTAAGTGATGACGAACAGTGAAGACATATGGATCAGAGTATACAAAGATGGGTCAGCACATAATGCAATGAGGAATGGAGGCGCAGATGTATATATAGAATATCAATACAAGTCTAGAGATACGATCAGAACATAGGGACATTCTGTAATAATTGTGATGCAGAAATCCAGGCAATTAGGGTGGCAACTGAAAAACTGCTGAACTCCAATCCTGGCCATAGCCCATGGTACTCCTAACAGATGCAAGGGCAGTGCTTCAAGCTCTCCAGTCTAGAAAACTAACAGACTTGCAAAAACAACTTAATGAACTGTTTCACCAGTATAGGGTAACCATGCAGTGGATACCCTCTCACTGTGAAATACCAGGAAATGAAAAGCAGACCAACTGGCTAAGGAAGGTGTTGCCGAAGACCAACCAAGTGTACTAATCACCTACCATAAAAAACAGATGATCAAGTCAATAAGAAAGCCACAAACACCAACACAAGACCACTATCACATCAGAACAAGTTGTAATTCTACGCCTCAGAACAGGGCACAATCGACTCCGCAGTCACATGTACACACAGTTCAAGATTCGCAACACGGCCATGTGTACATGTGGTCAGGCAGCATAGAGTACCAAGCACATAATTCAAGATTGTTGTGAGTATGAAACGCTGAGAAAGACATATTGGCCAGAGGAAAGAACACTGGAATCAAAGCTCTATGGGCCACTTTATGAACTACAAAAGATAGTGAATTTTATTAGGGAGACAGAATTACAGATATAGACATGTTTCAAGTGAACAAAATAAGAAGAAGGAGAGGAACTGATCGCTGGCAAAAGAGTTGAACACAGTATTGATTTGACTAAAGACACCTTATAAGCTAGAACTACAAATCTCGTATATTTATGACCCTTGCGCTATCTCGACCTTTCTAATTGTGCACGGCAAGCTTTCAGAGGGAACATGAGACGTGAGTATTTTCATTTTTTATAATCAAATACCACAAAAAATATCATAAATGCAAGTGAACACAAAGTAATCCGACTAATTAATCGTAAACGTAGATTGAAACAGTGTAAAAAAAACCCCGGTCGAAATGAAGTAAAATATTATTTAGGCTATAAGCGTTGCTAGTATTGCAATCGTTAGGCCTACTTAACGACGACTTAATTCATAACACATTGATTTGAAATTAAGAATACAATAAAAATGCACATATAAACAGTATTATGCGATTCGTTCGTAGACAGAAATATACTTGGCATTAGGAAATAGCTAGAAGAAATAATAATGAGCGCGTTAAAACACAATAAACGTCGATCGAAATGGAACGAATGTTATTTTGGCCTATGAATCTGTTTATATTCGTGTAAACTTTGCCATAGATCAGAGGTAAAAATGTTACCCAAATTGTATCATTGGTCAGCTTTTTTCGGACAACTGGACAGTAAATCGAAATTCTGCTAGCCTCAGTGCCGACCATTCCGACTACTTTATAACGGTATCAATTTTCATTCCTGTACGTGACATATAAAAAAAGTATATATCGAAAAACAAATATTCAGACTTACGGAACTTATCCATTTATGTATATAGAAGATATGACTCGTCATGATTGTAGAAGTGCCACACTGGAGACAGCACAGAAAGCCCTACAAACGGAACTGTCCTCCGCCATTGAGTGTAGAAAAATCATGCCCGAATTATTCCTTGATGTCAATTTAACATTTTCTTTACCATATCTTCGCCTTCCACTTTGAACTACTTCTTGAAAAGTTGCTTTAGAAAGTGAACTGTCTCATTATATATACAACCTAAGCAAGCTTATACTTTTATGAAAAAAAATTGGTAGCATATCCTATTCAGGACAACCTATCAACCCTGAATTTTTTGGCTGTAGCGATTTTCTAGGCAATATAAATACGTTCAGTAGTTTGTCAGTGCTTTCTGAACGGTCCAGATGCACAATTGCCTTGTGACGGGGATCGAACTCGGCACTTGCCCGTCACAGACGGGCCTGTACCACTCCGCCATAGAGCTGGACTGTGGTATAATACCTTTATACTGCCACCAAATGTGGGTCCTGCAAGTTTGTCTATACTTTATGATACCACCAATGTGGGTCCTGCAAGTTTGTCTATACTTTATACTGCCACCAAATGTGGGTCCTGCAAGTTTGTCTATACTTTATACTGCCACCAAATGTGGGTCCTGCAAGTTTGTCTATACTTTATACTGCCACCAAATGTGGATCCTGCAAGTTTGTCTATACTTTATACTACCACCAATGTGGGTCCTTCAAGTTTGTCCATACTTTATGCTACCACCAATGTGGGTCCTGCAAGTTTGTTTATACTCTATACTGCCACCAAATGTGGGCCCTGCAAGTTTGTCTATACTTTATACTACCACCAATGTGGGTCCTTCAAGTTTGTCCATACTTTATGCTACCACCAATGTGGGTCCTGCAAGTTTGTTTATACTCTATACTGCCACCAAATGTGGGCCCTGCAAGTTTTTCAATTTTTCTGAGGGAATCATACAGCAATGTAAATGGCATACAGTATTAAATCAAGGTTGCCCTCAATGGGGGCGTGAGATCGGTGGTAAAGATCGGAACAGCCTGTACATAATAATAAAAGGGAAACATATTAGATATAAAAAGAGACTAATAAATCAACATCCAAATTGTAACTGTTAATCACTAAGATGTGGTGGATTTATTGAAACTGGGACTGGAGCGCCTACGGTGTGATCTGGTGATAACATGCAATCATAACTTCTAGCTTATAAAATATTAATCTGAGATTAAAATGAGCAGAATTCCAGACAGCCTGGAGGATTATTAAGACAATATGTGAAGTTTTTCAACCTGTTTGTAATGTCAGATGAGTTATTCTCTCATGGTTAATTGTGAATGTGTGAATATGAATGCTGATGTTGTATGACGACTACTAAATTTAATGGATAAATTTAATGTTACTGTTTGGTTACTAATGTTACTGTTTGGTTACTAATATTAATGTTTGGTTCATTCTTAAACTGCTGCTGATTAGCAGGATATAATCTGGAGAACAGAACGTGATGTGTCGTTGTTTAAAAGTTAACTGTGAAATATGCACCATTCGGCCTGACATATCTGATTTCTTCATGATATATGGATCACTGATCATCTATGCGATGGGACAGACACCGCCTCCAAAACCTCCTTAATCACCTTTTGCGACATGCATGGAAGGTCACAATGTTGCTCTCCTTTGCTCCCCATTTCAGGCCCTGATAATACACGGGAGAGGACCTCTTACTAATAATTGTATTAATGGAGGAAGGACATGAACTTGTATAGACTGTATAGAAACTGGAGGGAGGGTCATCTACAATGTGGGGGCACTTGCAATGTCTTGCTAATGGCATGATTCATGAAAGCAACTCATCCACTTACATGATGACTGATAAATCAGCATCGAACTGGAACTGTCAGCCATTAAACACTGATGGATTTATTGAGACGTTGGATCGTAGCACATAGGAATTTGTACGGTGAGCGTTGATGATAACCTGCAGTCATTATTCATAAACTGCAAGAGGTTGGGGCACCTGCAAGAACCTCCTGCTAATGGCTGGCTTCATGAAAGCATCTACTTGCATAAATCTTTGAACATAGGAAACGTATCACAGAAGAAAAAAATACGTACTTGACACATTTACTCTCTACCCCTTTTCTTAAAAATATATTTTTTTTATAAGAACCATACACTCCCTCCAAGAATGGAAGTCTTCAAGGTATGAAAGAAATAATTGGTGTCTTCAAGGTATGAAAGGAAGAAATGGAGTGTCGAAAGTATGAAAGAAAGAATTGGAGGCTCCAAGATATGAAAGAAAGAATTTCTGTCTCCAAAATATGAAAGAAAGAGTTGGAGTCTCCAAGATATGAAAGAAAGAATTGGAGTCTTCAAGATAAGAAAGAAAGAATTGGAGTCTCCAAGGTATGAAAGAAAGAATTTCTGTCTCCAAGGTATGAAAGAAAGAGTAGGAGACTCCAAGGTATGAAAGAAAGAATTGGAGTCTCGAAGGTATGAAAGGAAGAATTGGGGTCTCCATGGTATAAAGAAAGAATTGGAGTCTCCGAAATATGAAAGTTAGGAAACAAAAATATTTTTTAGATTAAAATTAATAACTTAACATTTCCTCGTTTATCAACTTCATTCGGCATAATTTCAGGTCACGGTTTTTCATGGAGCTACCCGAAATACGAGAATGGTCAGTGCTATGTTGTTGAAAGAAACCCTCGCTGCTGATTCATTTATTGGCAGAGACTTGACCGTGGTCATTTCTAAATTGTCAAATGTGTTTTGAGCATGTATATTTGGAGAACAGAGTTGTTTTAAAATAAATAAAAACTTTATAATATTGTAAATAATTTATAAAATTAAACAGCTTTTGAACCTTATTAAGTTGATTTATGGAAGAGAATTAATGAAGTTAAAACCATTCATTATCACCAGTTTTGTGTTAGTTCAAGAGAATTAATGAAGTTAAAACCGTTCATTGTTACAAGTATTGTGTTAGTTAGCCATGAAGAGAATTAGTGAAGTTAAAACCATTCATTTTTTACAAGTCTTGTGTTAGTCATGAAAAGAATTAATGAAGTAAAAAAGGATTAAAAAGTAGTAGAAGATTGATTTCACTGTAGTTTCCCATATGTACTCGGTCACTCTCAACGAAGCTGCACGCCGCCTGTCGATGGTACCACTCTTGTGACTGAAAAAGGAGCAAAGAATAGCAACACATTTACCAGCCATGCATATTGCAAGAGGAACGACTAAGGATGTATTTTTGGTTGGGGGGGGGTGGATTTGGCTGTCCCATCCCATAGTCGGACACAATGATTGCTTTCGCGATTGAAGTTCCAGAGATGCAGAAAAGTCCCCCTTGTAAACAA
This sequence comes from Meghimatium bilineatum, assembly GCA_034231615.1. Lineage (NCBI taxonomy): Eukaryota > Metazoa > Mollusca > Gastropoda > Stylommatophora > Philomycidae > Meghimatium > Meghimatium bilineatum. The sequence continues at coordinate 47,010,452 of CM067304.1, forward strand.
GACGACACGAGCCGGGTTCAAACCCATGACCTCTTGAACACAAGATCCCTCCCTAGAAGTAATGAAGTTACAACGTTTCATTGTTACAAGTCTTGTGTTATTCAATAGGTTTCACGATGAGAAATAAATGGAATTGATATGAAACAATTATTATGTATTGTCTTGTTTAACAAATTATGTCAAGGTAGTGGATAAGTGAGCAGACTGACATTTAGAGGAAAGAGGGTATAGAGATGGGGGTAAGGAGATTTACGTTTATAGAAAAGATGTAAAGATTGGTGAGGAGGTTGACATTTAGAGGGAATGTAAAGTTTGGTGAGGAGGTTGACATTTAGAGGGAATGTAAAGTTTGGTGAGGTGGTTGACATTTAGAGGGAATGTAAAGTTTGGTGAGGAGGTTGACATTTAGAGGGAATGTAAAGTTTGGTGAGGTGGTTGACATTTAGAGGGAACGTAAAGTTAAGTGAGGTTGTTGACGTTTAGAGGGAACAAAAGATGGGTGAGGTGGTTGACATTTAGAGGGAACATATAACGATGCGTGAGGTGGTTGACACTTAGAGGGAAGAGTTGCTGGAGTCTGAAAAAAGGAGCAAAGAATAGCAACGCTTTTACCAACCATGCATACTGTAAGAGGAACGACTAAGGACGTTGGGGTGGGGGGGGGGGGTGAATTTAGTTATTTCATCCCATAGTCGTACACAATGACTGCTTACGCGAGATTGAGGTTACAGAGATCCATTTGAGGGTAGCAGTGTTTCACTCTTGCGACAGTGTTTTGGTTGTGGGGAAAGAGTTGTACTATTCAGAAATATTGTTTATCTTTCGCAATCAATTATCACTTCATGTGGCTCTACACTGTCTGGATTACCATAACGTTGGCATTAGCTTCGAAACCACCTGTTACCAGGATTCTCCGCTAGAGAATACTATAAGTGTCTTGTCTATCTGTTAGCGCTGGAAGCTGCACAGCACACGTGCAGATACTCATTGCAGACCATGAGGTCTGCCACAAGTTTATGCAGTTATGCAATGTACACGCAACTATTTCGTAAATTGTATGAGAGTGAAGGGGTTAATATTAGTAGGGCAACTATACGTTCGTTCCCCTCCCCCCCCCCCTCCGGGACATGTCCTTTTTGGTTTTTAATGAACGGATGAACAAAAATAACGGATTTTTACTTCTTCACTTTTACTCAAATTTCCATATTAATATTATAAAGATTGATTACCCCCAAAAATTCGAACTAAAAACGATTTATTTATTTTAATAAATGTCGCGTAGTGCAGTGGTTAGAGCACTGGCTTCGCATATGAGTGGTCCTGGGTTCATTCCCCAGTTGAGGAGGAAATGTTTTTCAGATCGCAACGGCTCCCGGGTCGACCCAGCCTTAAATGGGTGCCGGATTAATTCGGGAAGTAAAGACTGCGAGGGAGAGGAGATGGTTACCACCCTCATTTGCAGAGCCACTGTAATGTGAGACCGCTAACATCTTACACCCCTACGGCATTAATAAATGCTATGGGTTACTTTACTTTTTTACTACCACAGAGTAAATCCGTATCGTTTAAAAAGTAATGAAAATTCATTAGAGAAAGAAAACGCCTTTGTGTCGTTTCTCGTCAGAGTGTGTATAATATAAACGTGTATAATATTGTATAATATAAGCAAAGTTATATGTTGCATAAAAAATGCATCCATTTTTGTCCTATTTTCATCTTAAGATAATTCCGTAATGTAACCAGAGGTTGTGGTGACTCGATTCCTTGAAGCACGACCTCAACTATTGTTGATGATTGTAAAGCTCTGACATTACCAAAATGGACTAACATCCGCTGTTGAAAAGAGCACACCTCACAATAAGAGGCATGTTTTACTGAGCCAAATTATTTTCTTCTCTATTAAATGTTATTTGCCCTCTTTTGACGTTCGGGAAATATGGTAATCATAACAATTCAAACACAATCAACATAAAGATAAACATTGAAGCAGGTGCCGGAATTTAAGTATCTCGGGAGGATTTTCACAGATGGTGGACAGGGAGGTTGAGACAAGAATTTTAAAAAAAACGGTATTTCTGAACTTACAACATCAATTACAGCAAGTAAAATGGTTCTGTCACTTATGAGAATAAACCCAAACCAAATACCGATAATAACATATAATACAAGAATATCCATCAGATATATAGCTAAAAGTAGACCAAGAAAACTGTGGATATAAAATATCCAGATAACCTATAATAAACATGGACTTAATGCAACCACGACGACACATCTGGAAATGAAACAACAACTGAAGCTTCCAGGTCTATGTTTAACAACAAGTGAGGATACTATCAACCCCTTGGTAATGAGTGAGAACAGAAAAAATACGACGAAAACGATAACTTATAATGACAGAAAGCGTTAGTGTCAGTTATGGAAATATTGTTCAAGGTGTGAAGGTCATGGCAATTGTATTTTAAAAAAAAACAAGAAAGACGAAGTAAGAAACAATTTGGATTGAGAGAAAAAATACAGAACTACAATTGAGACAAAGACATTTTAAATACAAGCGAGTGGTAGGGAGGGGGTGGTCCATGAAAACATTGTAGGCTAGGACACAAACATCTAAAGTGACTCTTGTCAATATAAACGTACGAGCAGAAACAGAAAACGACTTCACACATTTTGATTATTGATTTCGTTGGTTACTATATATATAAATATACACATACTTTGTGGCGTGGAACTATTCTAATTCATGATATAAATTGGCTTGTTTTGATTCTGCTTGTATATCTTCTATTGGCGAGAGTCACACATCTAGAAACTGGATTATACACGCATCACACTTAATGAGTATTTCCCTCGGGATTTCTCCTGTAAACCCAATTCTCAATTGTATCGATATAAAAGAAATCCTTGTCCACGATAGTTTTGCGTACTGATCTTATGCATGGTCACTTATACGGATAAATCCGAATATTTTCCGTCATTTTCGTTGGAAGGAGACACAAAGTATAAGCAAAGTGGCCAATGATCAGTTGCATGAGCCAAGACGAGTGACGATGGGTGAGCTCAACAAGAAATTATTATTCTATAACTCTGTTCACTCTAAGACTCGACGGACTATAACTAAAACTAGTGGGTAATGACGTGCACACAAGAAAACATACACATTACAATACACAAAACAAGTCCTTCTATATAAACTCTGTTCACTCTAAGAATTAAATGTGTTGTGTATTATAATTTGTATATTTTCATTACCCATTAGATTTAGTATGTTTTCATGCACATCATTACCCATTAGATTTAGTTATAGTCCGTCGTGTCTGAGTGAAGCGATTATATTAACCTGTGTTTTACTTAAGTGCCATTGTTGTTACGTTTCACGCAGTTTCCTTATATTGATTTTCGTATTTACTCTAAGAATGAAGTAGGTCAGTGATTCTGATTGGTTATTAGACGCAGAACCCATTAATCGATTGTTAAGTGCCCAATAATATTGTTTTTCAATTTCGTTCTTAAATGTTTTATTTTAAATGTTGTTTAAATATTGTTTTTAATTGTTTTAAATGTTTTAAATACTATTGTTTTTACATGTCATCAGCTATTTAAATATCACCTGTTGTTGCGTAGTAATATGGGGGTGTGTTTTGGCCCACTTAATTCTTAGAGTGAACAGAGTTTATAGAGAATGAATTTATAATTAATGTACTTGAAATCCCGGATATTTTTCTGTTTTTGTCATAACTCTTTCTGTGAGGGTTGACAATCCCGTATCATGTCCTTTCTATCATGACACTTACTATCAGGTTATATCAGTGCGTACACGAGTTTGAGTGCTAGGATGTTATATTGAGTCATTCCTTCTTTATGGAAGTGAAGCATGGACATCAAACAAAAGTGCCCAAGATAAGCTGGATGCATCTGAGTTGTTGTTTGCAAGAAGAAGAATGAAAATTCCATGAACAGCCAAGAAAAACTAATGTAGAAGTTCTCATGGATGCTGGGGTGAAACGACAAATTATAGCGAAAATTAGTAACAGATGATCAAGATTTGTAGGGCATATGATGAGAAATATAAAACTTGAACAGTTAGTAACTACCAGAAAGATCAAAGAGGAGAAGAGACAGAGGAAGACAAAAAGAGAAATGTATGGATGGGTTGCTACTGGGACATACAAAAAGAAATCACCAACCGAACTTATTAACAACACAAGAGACAGAGAGCTGTGTATAAACATGATCGTCAACGTCACTCGGCATGGCACGTATTTGATTGATCATGTCCTTTTCTATATCTAGATGTGTATGGTTAGGAGCAGGCTTCTACGGAAATATAAACATGAGGAATGAACGAGCATGTACGAAGGAACGAGCACGAGTAGAAGAGTATCTTGAAAGAAAACAAAACAAAGGTGTTTTTTTTACTTTTCCCTGTAAGTGCCCCTTGTTTTTTTTATTTATCTATGCAAGTATCCTCTTTTTTTAAATTTATCCCTGTAAGTATCCCCTATTTTGATTTATCTAACTAGTGTACACGGAAGTCAATTATGTACGTCTTTAAAACATTTTAAACTTTATTTTATTATCTATTATTAGATGCAAATTTTAAAAGGTATAACAGGCGTAGAGGATTAACGTTACTGTACTCGGGTTACCTAATATGCACTTCATCCCTATTAAAGAAGAGATCGCACATGCCGAGAAAGTTAATCATAGCATGTAACTCCGAAGCTTCAAGTTATAATCCCCAGGGATCTCAGAAAAAATGCACTTTATAAACAAGATGTCGCGCGCGAGATTCGAACTCACGACTTCTTGAACACAAATTGGACGGCTTAACCATTACACAAGTGGTCTCCAGAACCGCCCAGGCCACACAGAAACATAAAAAATTAAAATGGTACATAATCTGATCTGAGCGTTACAACACTAATTTATTAGAGTATATTCCCTTGTATAACAGGTCACAACAACACGGCTGCTTAGCAACGTCTCTTATGTACAAACCTGAACCCGAATGTTTAAAGTAGATACCAGACACACTGTTCGTGATATCACTTAATAAACTGTATATCACATATAAGAATTAATATCATATCAAATTATATAATATATAAGCATATAATCATATATAATTATATAATATATAGACAAAATGTCGGAATCTGGTTCTGAAGAAATAGACGAAGAGCAGGAACAATTTCTTGGTGTGAGTTTTAGTTGCGTGTAGTTTTCATATCTATTACTAATAATACACAGTACCATATTTTTTTTAATTGTTATTTTTAACTACCGAGAAATTGCTAATTCGTTGTCCGTTTGTTGGCTTGAAATACCACTACCAACTAGTTTGCAAATTGCCTTCTGGAGAGTTGCTACTTAAGAATGTGAATGTGAATGTGAGATGATAGATAAAAATATGTTTAATTAAGAATTATGCGAGTTTAGATACTTAAACTGAAAGTGCCACTGGTACAGTACAAGTAGACGCCACATGTTTAATTATTTCCCTTGTCTGCGTTTGCAAATTTCATGTTCACCATTTAATAATTGTAATATGTATTTATTTAGGGTTGCGGTTAGGAATAGTTATGCAAAACATAACTATCCTAAACCAAAACACAAAAATAAATTAATATTTAAATTATTAAATGATGAAAATGAAATTTAAAAACATAGACAAGGGAAGTAAGTCAACTATGTGGTGGCATCTACTTGTACTATACCGTGTCACTTAATTAAGAATTGGTCAGTCATGTGATGAATTGAATCAAATCATGTTGTTTCTGTGAACAAGTTAGTGCAAATATTGTGATACTTATCCAATGAGCTAAGTATATGTGCAGAAGAACAGCACATTTACAAGAACATATACTTGATGAAGAACAGCAGATATGCAAATGAAGGATGTCATTCCAAAGCTGAGGAATGACATAGGAAGACAACTTTACCAAATGGTGACATGTATGAAGACTTCTATAAAATGGTAAATGTTATGATCTGGTTCCTGCATGATGGTCATTGACCGAGAACAGTGTAGAGTGATGTTGCATTTCAATACACCATGGGAATTAATGTTCAGAGATCACTTTGATGAACATGGACTCTAGAGACGAAAGTGAACATGAACTACAAAGACTAATAGATCACGTCAATAAATCAAGTAATGAATATGGACTAAGTAATAAATATCCAAAAAAACAAAAACCATGATAATCAGCAAAGACACAGAAGAACAAGAGCTAAACATAAACATACTTAGAGAGAAACTACAACACATAAAACATTATCAATATCTTGGACACATATTTACAAATCACATTAGATGTGAAACAGACATTAAAAGGAGAATAGGAATGACCAAAAGTACCTTCAATGACATGAGGAAAATAGTAACATCTAAACAAATTACAAACAAGTTAAAATGAGAATTTTAAAATGCTACATCTATTCTATATTAATGTATGGCTCAGAAACATGGACACTAAATAAACTATTAGAAAACAGAATTGATGCCTTTGAGATGTGAGTATATAGGAGAATAGGGAGAACATCATGGAAAGAGAAGAAAACAAATAAAGAGGTGCTAAAAACACTTAATATGAAGAAAAACTACTAAGAGAAATAAAGATCAGGCAAATAAAATATTTTGGACACATTAAAAGACATGACACCTTATTGAAGACCTTACTTGAGAGTAAAGTCAAAGGGAAGCGAGCAAGAGGTAGGCATAGATACAAGTGATTATAAGTGAGTAATATCACATGATGGACAGATTACAATCTAGCAGAGTGCACCACCAAGACAAGAGACAGGGGATGTTAAAGACTTATTGCAGACAACCTTCGTTGCGGAGACGGCACTTGATGATGATGACTCTAGAGACATGAAATAAAGCTTAGAATGAAGCAATATAGCATAGGTCCTACATATGATTATCTGGCTTTGTGGCAGAGGGGTACAGAGTACATCTCAGATTGCCAAGGTATCAGGTTCAAACCCTGTCACAGGTAAATGTGCACCATGACCGTTCAGAAAGCAATGGAAACCTACTTCAAGCATTCTATTGCTTATAAAATCACTACAACAATGCTGGGTTGTTTACTAATTTTTTAACAGGATATGTTGCCAACTAACGTGATTAATAGCTAGTGATATAGATAAATGCGATAGACATGTGCTAAGAAAGCAATATTATGGTTTCGGAATATGGGCAGCCTATTCAAAATATGAGAGGCGACTTAACATCTTTCTTATATATCTCCATAAAATCATGAACATTAAATGGGATGACAAAATCAGGAATACAAAGGTACTACGTCTTGCTCATTTACCATCTACCATGGAAACAATTAATAAAATTGACAATGAAAGCTGGATCATGTGCCCTGAATGTCAATGGACTACATTCCCAAGGAAATACCATTTGGTTAGCCTTCTTAAGAGTAACAGGTCCATGGTAGTTCACTTTTGAGGTTCACAAATATATGTAAATTATTTATGAAAGATTTCTCTATTGATACTAATAATTTAGAAATGCTGGCCAATGATTGCACTATGTGGAAACAAGTTCTATGCAGAGATGTGGAGTTGTATAGAACAAATTATACTACAAAGACAGAAGGCAAAAGAAAAATGTTTACAATCACTTTCTATAACATTGACCTGATTATATAGAAGGTTTATTAATTAGATATACTGCTCAGCTAGTTAATTTTTTTGTTTGTTTTTGCTTAATGATCATCTGAAAGACAAAACAAGCCAGACATTAAGATACAAAAATCTGTTACAATTTTGGCAATAACATTTAAATACTATTATAAACAACATAGAGACATAATTGATTATTTTCTTCTCAATACTAGTTAGTAATTTATTAATTTAAAGGAATGTGGGTTCACCTGACTTACCTCAACCTATGCTATGGATGCCCATGACAACTGATATGATTTTTGGAAAGAGAAACAGAGGTTGTCAACATGAGAAAATATTAAACAGTTTAACATTGTGGCATGCAGTCAACAACTATCCTTATTCAAGATACAGGAGAGAGAGAGAGGGAGAGAGAGTTATGGAGTTTCATAATTACCTACGCCAGTTAACACTGAACGTCATGATGATTAATGCTATACTAACATATTAAACTAATATGTTCATAAACAATCTATTAAATATAAATTTTTTGTATTAATCTACCAACAAATAGTATATCAGCAAATAGTTTATTAACATAAACATTTATAAATAAATAATCTTTCAATAAATAATTTGGTTCAATCACACATCATGCCCTCATAGTTTCTAAGTAATCTGTACTGATAATAATTTTGTTGCAATTTATGATGTTACTCTGCCGTTTCATTTTTATTAGTGAAATGGCTGCCGTCTCGATAATCCATTTTATGCCATACTGGAGGAAATTATAAACTACTGGTCACATGCCTAACCCAAGAATACAACCCTACCTCAATAACCCCAGCTGGTTCCCAATCATACAACCTTCCTAAATAAATTCCACCACCCATTTCTTGTCTCTAGATGCATCAATTTTCTGCCAGATGCATTGATCTGTGGGCTATGGACAGAGAGACCCCCCCTCTCTTGTATGACACTGGAGGGTGGGAGGAACTTAGTGCATTGCAAGCAGATTGATGCATCCAGCAGCAGTCCTTAACATCCACGATAATCTCTTCTCCTATGATGCACATTCATGGCATTAAATCATGACATTTAATCTCTGTTAAAATTAACCATTGTGTTTTTCTGACAACACGGTCTGATAGTGACATAATTCCATTGACAACATGAAAACTGTGTGCACTATAACAAACTTAGAATGAACCAGAGCTGCGCATAATATCAAACTTTGTCCACATTTTGGAAAAGTAGGTAGGCACATGATATGTGATTGAAACAATAATTTATTAATAATCTATTAACAAATAACAATTTATTAAAATAATTTTAATATCATTAATCTGTTAACAAATAACAATTTATTAAAATAATTTTAATATCATTAATCTGTTAACAAATACTATGTTGGTATGTTCTTCCTTTGCAAATAAAGATAAATAAGATGTAGAAAAGTCCATTAGATTTGATATTTGTGACTGCATGTAGTTCAGGAATTCAATTCATACTCAAAAAAGATCTGCTGTGGTGTGAACAAAAATGAAGGTCTTGAGATGAGGGAAGGCTATCTGGTTTCTGCTTTTATTTTTGTAACTTTCAATATGCCAGCAGTGTTCTACTTTTTATAAAATTCATAATAACAACATTGATCTGACCATGATGAATGCAAACTACTAACACATTGTATGTTAGTAAATCAATCTATTGTATTTTCTCTGCATAAGGCATCACAGGATTGAATGACGGTTGGATCTCGGGCTAAGGCATGTTCAATCACTTTATATTTATATGCAGTATTTATGACATCTCAGAATGTTGGTAATGCCTTCAATCCACCTTCTTCTTGGTCTTCCTCTACATCTTGCTGTTTCCATTTTCATGTTGTATACCCTTGCTGCTGGCCGATAATGATTGATTTTCATTAAGTGGTCAAACAATTTCAGTCTGTTTTTCAATAAAATATTTGACCACAGATGTTGTTCCAACAGTTCTTCATTCCTCACATGATCTGTTTAAAAAATAATTTCTGAAATAAACCATTAAAAAATAATCTGTTCACAAATAATTTGCTAAAAAATAATCTGTTAGCACACAATTCCCAGTGAATGATCATTGTATTTCATTTTAGTTACTTTTATTATAAGCCTTCATTTCTGATGCTTTTTAGTTATGTTTTTTTCCACAAAAATATTTTAGTCTTATGATGGTGGTAGAAATGAGAGCAAGGAACGACATGGACATGGGAAAGCAACGTTACCAAATGGTGACACGTATGAAGGCTTCTACGAAAATGGTAAACGTTATGGATCTGGTGTTTACAGGTTTGTATAATGAATCAAGCGATATTTTTCCTGTTGTTATTATTAATGTAGGATTATAGAAAATAGTGCAAGCTGTGGGAGAAAATGTGATAAATCTAAATGTAGTGCAAGGGAAAGGAGAGAATGTGATGTCTAGCACAAGAAATTAGAGAGAATGTGATCATCCTAAATCTAGTGTGAGGAAAAGGAGAATATGTGATAAATCTAAATTTAGAGCAAGGAAAGAGAAAGAATGTGATACATCTAAATGACTTATTAGATAACATAAAGAAAGAATGTGATAAATCTAAATTTAGAGCAAGGAAAGAGAAAGAATGTGATACATCTAAATGACTTATTAGATAACATAAAGAAAGAATGTGATAAATCTAAATTTAGAGCAATGAAAGAGAAAGAATGTGATAAATCTAAATGACTTATTAGATAACATAAACTGAAAAGTCAAGATATCAAAGGAAGAGTAATAGGTAAATAAATGATAGGTCATTCAAATGTCAAATATTAGTTCAAAGGTAATTTTCAAAGTTCAAAATTACCACTATCATGGAATTACTAGAATCATAACCATTATAGAACAAAAAACAAAATCTTTGATCTTTGTTATCTCTAATATTTTATGGTAGTGCGCCCTAATATAAACAAATTGGACTTTGTTGTCCACCGGTTGAAAGTGATGCGAAAAAGGCAAATTATAAAAATCATAATTATATAACTTCTGATGGTTTTTCTTACCTCTGTTTAAAAATTGATTGAACTTTGAGTGCTTTTCTAGATGCAAACCACAGTACATGGATTTGCTTGTTTAGAGGGGTGTAGCTCTTACAGTCATAGGATGTTATGTAGTAGCAATATAACATTAACCTAGGGCACAGTTTACAAAAATAAAGTGACATCTCCATGACCTTCTATCCTTAAGGAAAAGTGGATGTTTGTTGACAACTTACAAATTCTGTTTGTTTGATGACAAGTGATATATTTATCTCACTTGAGGGAATGTTATGATGATGTATGGATGTATTCTTAAGTTTTGGGTTCAAGTTCATTCATGTTATTCTGTTTACAACTGGAAGCATTAAACATTCATCAGTCTCAAGACAAATGCCACCAAAGACTCACTGTTGTGGAAAGACACTACCAACTGCATATTTGCCTGTGGACACTTTCAGCGATCTCTTATGAAAACAAAAACAAAATACTATGATTCTTAAGAAAAGTAATGTCTAGCGCTAGATGACGTCACGAAAATGCTTCTCTCTCCTGGGCCTCATAAATGGAACACATTATACAGAACAAAACAACAGCTCACAAACACATGCATATATCACACAATGGCATTGGGTCAAAGGTCATGAACCTATGGACCACTGGATCAGCAACCAACCTCTAATTTCTATCTTCAAGATGGCATAAAATTCTTCATATCTTGTTATTCCAGCAAACAAATGCACAGAAATTTCCTTTCTACTGTGTTGTGTAACTTTTTGGAATGTTTCAATCTACTTCACTGAATGTTTCGTCATACTTTAACACCCCTCTAAACAGGTAGGTCTATGTTCTACAGTTGACTCTTGAAAAGCACCGATCTTTTTTTAGATGCAACTTATACAATACATTCATCTATATAGGTTCAAGAATGGAGCACGTTATATTGGGGAATATGTGAACAATAAAAAACACGGACAAGGCTTATTCATTTATCCAGACGGTTCCAAGTATGAAGGTAGGATCTATATAACTGTCTAGCTTTATAAATATGACATATGTTAAGTAGTCAATAGATCAGGCACATTGCAGATAAAACCATTGATATATCAATGCTCACAGCTACTCTTCGAAATAGCTATCAGTATATAGTGACTGATAACAGTCATTCTTTGTTGACTTGTCCCGTCTCCTCTATTTCCCTGAACAAATTATAAGGCAGCAAACAAGATTTTAATTAGGATTTTACTCACACTGCAACAACTATTTATTGTGAATAGGTGCTAGCTGAATGGACCTTTTTGAAATCCTGTTTACTGCCTTATGTATTTTACCCATAATAATAAATCCTCAACGATTATATTATTTGCTTCCCTGAACAGTATGTTTATCTAGCCCCGTAGTCCTATTTTATTTATGTGACTTTTATCAATCATTCATTCAAGCTCTTGAGTAGTCTAGGGAGTTAACAATCCTTGAGAGCATGAGTCACAAAAATTGTCAATTTATCTCTATTCATAGATATGTTTTCAGCCACATTCCATGTGATTCCCATCTCTGTCAAGTCATTCATGATCTCTGTTCTCCATCTTTTCCTAGGTTTCCTTGCTTCCTTTTTTCCTAGTTAGTTCCATGTCATTGATGTTCTAGCTATACCTTGCACTAGTATTCTGAGTGTGTTCCCAGTCAAGTTCTTCTCTAAGAAAGTGATGAGTTTTTCATCTTCGCTGACTCAACTGTTCATTGGCCACTTTGCATATACTCTATTTGATTCTTGATTAGGAACCAGCATCTATACATAAGGCACATTTCCATAAATGCTCTGCTTGCCATTCTGTCAACCATCTAAAAGTATGTGAGAAAGTATGTCAGCCAGTGAGGATGCACTCTTTTCCCTCTCCCCTGGTCACTCTCATTTCTATCATTTTCTAAACATGTACATTGTCTTTTCCAGAATCCTCTTCATCTTGAGTAACGGGTATGATGTGTGAGATAGAAAAATTAATGGTAAGAATTAAGTGGGACACTCTTCTCAACATTTCCCAGAGAATCATGTGGATCCACTGTTCTGGTCATGCAGGAGTTAGGGACAAAAACGAGCTGATACATTGGTGGGTAAAGTGATAATTGATGACAAAGTGATGAGGAGAGGCCAGGCTAAATTAAAAAGAGCAGTCATGGATACACTAAAAAGTGTATATACTTTGTGACGACAATGAATGAAAAGCATAGGAAAAGTCAATTACCGGTACATCGCTTTTTCTTTTCTGCTTGTTCTCACTCTTGCAGATTCACAGGATATAATCTAGAGAATAGATTGTGTTGTATCATGATTGACACCTTGGCTGTGACATCTGTGACTTTCAGGCCAACACATCTAACTTCAATACGACTTCTGGGTCACTTTGACCCTCTATGGGATGAGACAGCCAACTCCACCTCAAAAACCTCCTTAGTTGTCTCTTATGACATGCATGGCAGGTAATAGTGTCACTTTTCCTTACTTTCCCTTTCAGACACAAGGGTCTGATCTCTTTATTTTTAGCACCTCTATACAAGCAAAATGTGTCATTAATCAGAGTCGATCCAAGATCAGTGCATAAGTATTATATTTGTCAATAACCACAGCTCCGTCACTCTCCATTTTCTCTCCTTCATCTGAATATCCACCAGGTCATGGTCTGTTCATATCTTTATTTCTTATTTTGTCCTACTGCCTAATGTTTAGTAATCTATCTTAGCTTCTACCTGATCTTGGTCTGTTTATCGCCATATCTCTTCATTTCATATCTTGTCCTGCCACCTAATATTTAGTATTCTATCTGATCTTTCCCCTGATTTTGGTCTGTTTATAACCATATCTCTTAATTTCTTATCTTGTCCTGCCACATAATGTTTATTATTCTTCTTAAGCCTTAAAACTTATATACAGTGTGAAGAAAAACATTGATATAGAAATTATGAAAAACGGTTACATCTGTGTTTTAAAGGTTATATATATTGTCAAATATTGTTGAAAAAAGGTTACATCAATGATGCAAGTGTCAAATTGTCATATATTGTTGAAAAGGTTATATTAGTGATGTAAGGGTTACAAGGTAAAACATTTTTGAGAAAGGTTACATAATCATGTAAGAGTTACATTGTCAAATATTGTTGAAAAAGGTTACAAAAAAATCCCACTAAAATGAAGAAACAACCTTTGTGTTTTCTAAGGTAAACCTCTCACACACCCTCACAGGAGATGTATCTATGGCCCTAATGTATCTTTACATCAATGATATAAAGGTTAAATTGTCAAATATTGTTGGAAAAGGTTACATCATTGATAAGTTATGAAGGTTATATTATTGGAAATTGTTGTGCTATAAAATTAACAATTATAGGCTGATACTTATGCCACCAGAGCGCATGGCCATACGGCTAGAACGCCGGCCTCAGATTCCTGAGGTCTCGGGTTCAATCCGTGGTTGGGACAAGGATTTTTATCTTTCGGAGGTGCAATAAAAAATTCTTCCTGTAGACGTTGACAGCTTTGGCAAAGCGGCCTTTATTTCCACAGCCTCAACAGCCTCCCTGCACTCCTTAACAGGAAAACATGCAGTAATGAAAGATTATACATATGCCACTATGAGAAATGTCTTAAAATTCTTTAAATTCCATTTTTCTCACAAGCACATCTTCTATTTCTAGGAAGCTGGGCAGAGGATCAGAGGTGTGGTTTTGGAAAGTATTACTATGTTAATGGTGACTCATATGAGGGAGAGTGGCAGAATCATATTCGTCATGGTAGAGGTACATATATCTATGCACTGACTGGATCAAAATATGCAGGAATGTGGAACAATGGAAAGTGGGAGGGACATGGTGAATTGATACATGTCAATCACAAATATGCAGGTCACTTCAAGGACAACAGGGTAAGAATAAATTAAAATTTAATTTTTAAAATTATTCATGAAAACACATTCCACTGTAGAATTATTAATGGCATATGCAGTTGATAGTTAATTACTGGTAGCTATCAGATCATCATCATCATCATACTCAGGACATATCTTAGGTTCTTCCAATCTCCTATTGAAGGTAGATAAGTGGTGTGGCCAGATATTAACATTAAACAATGACACACATTAAACTCAAGGGAAATAATTCTTCTTCTTCTTCTTCTGCGATCAGTTTCCTATGCTCATAAGTCTATACAGAAAGGTGGGTAGCCTCAACGAATTCAGTCGTCAGCAGGAGGTTCTCACAGTTGCCCCACAGCTTTACCTTCAGATCTGTCTCTTGGGGCCATATTTTAGTTCTCACGTCATCAAAGAATAGGCATGTCTGCAAATAACCAATACACACAAGGGTCATGATTTGACACATAGTGACACTTATGTATTTTTAAAAAAAGATTATTATCAAGTTCTTCTGCAAAATGTTGACAACGAGGTTCAATATCTTCAGCATAGTATACCGCATACACTGCACCAATGTCCAAAGGCACATCCGATGACACTCTCACTAATGAAGAAGAGTGATAGATAGAGGTGTAGCCAGTGTAAACATAAAATTGTCCTTTGTACCTGACCAACCAAACTTCCTCCACCTATCAGTCCATTTCTACCAGTTGACAAAAGCATGACAAGTACACTCATCTCCTCTCAGTGCTTCTCAGTGCTTCTCAGTTCTTCTCATTGTTCTCATACACATGCAGATGTGTCTGTGGGTCCCACCAATGTATCACTAGATAAACCACTCATGCAACAGAAAACTTTAGTATATGACATGCAGTTATATTGAGGTTCTCTTTTGGAAGTTGTGTAGCATGTCATCTATACAATTATAGACCCCCCCCTTCCTCTGAGTAGAAAGCTCCTTAAATAGATATTGCACTAAGCCAAAAGTCAAAGTCTTCTGGGTATGAAAGGAAACTCAGAAAAAACCCCATACTGTTCATAGGAAGTAAGAGCTAATCGCTTGCAATTTCTGGGGGGTCTCAAATAAACAAATATTCTCTTCATTGCTTCTCATTCTTCTTGACTTTTCAAGCACAGAAGGAACATGTGGCATTCTCATGCATAAATTAAAGTGAGTTCTGATACAAAAACTACAGAGCTCACTTGTGTGACGGACATGCTTAAAAGAGGCAAATCATGGATGTAGTGTGTTGAGTATACTATCAGATAGATTTGTGCACCAGAAGGCATTTAATCTAGGTGATTAATGAACACTTATCTAAAGGGTTTTTAAAGAAGCTTTCAAAGCCATCACTACACTCAAAAGAGAGTGTAGGAGCGAAATCTTGTTATTATTTACACCAAAGGAACTTATCTCTGAACATGCTGATGAAACAGATGTTGTGATTTACATGGATGGGTTGACCATCCACCACCACCAGCGGTGGACATGGGCTTTTATAGCCAGGTCAGATGGAAGAATAGTTCACAAAGCTAGTGGGGCCTTAACCACAACAACAAATAGTCTAACGATGGAGATGTTTTCCTTCATGAAGGCCCAAAACTGGCTGGAATCACAAACCTCTCCTTATGCATGCACACTGAATGACTCAATGATTATGATCGAGAAAGTCAAAGCAGGTGAAATGCATAAGCGATGGGTAGAGTCATGGAGAGGGCTCAGAATTGGGTTCCACTGCGTAAATTCACTTTTATCTGTGTTCCTGGACATGCAGGTATGGAGGGAAATGATCAAGCCGACAAGTTAACTGGTTCTGCTTCTATAACAGGTGATCAACCTACACAGACATACTCAATGCTCTGCATGAGTCTGCACAATCTGAGGATTTGAGGTCATTGGGCAATAGTCAGTATCCAGGATGTTTGAAGTGAGAGTAAGCATGTGAAAGTAACATGGAGAAAACATCTTACTAAGATTTTAACAATTTAACTCAATCACCACAGAACAGGAACTATCATCTGTTATACCCTGAGAGATTTAGTGGTGGAGATGTGAACACCTAAGGATATGTCCGGAACATGAAGACAATAATCAGCATATCACAACCTAAGCCATTTTTCTTGTTCATTTCTTCTTACAAAACATTTTGTAGAAAATACCAATCTTGCATTAATTCCTGCTAGTTAAAAAAATACATAATCTATGTGCAGTGAGTATCATCTCTAGCATTGTTTTTCAACTTTTAAAATAGAAGACAGAATTGATGCCTCTTAGCATTTGAAGCCTTTATATGCTGATATATATATATATAAGAATAGGGAGAACTTCAAAGCAAGAGAAGAAATTGAACAAAGACCTTCTGACAACACTTAGTATAAAAAAACATTTAAAAGTAGTACAAATTAAAAAAAATATTTTGATCATATTAAAAGACATGCAAGAGGTAAGCAGAGATAAACGTGGGAGAGAAATATAACGAGATGGACAGGTTATAGTATAGCAGAGTGCACCATCAAGGCAAGAAACTGGGGATATTAGAGGTCAGAAGCAGCCAACCTTCATTGTTGAGACAGCACTTGATGATGATCATGAAAAGACATGGTACCTTGTGATGATCTTACTTGAGGCAGACTCCAGGTGAAGGTGAGCAAGAGGTGGCCATTTTACAAGTGGGAAGGAAACATCATATGGACACATGTAAGGGTGTTATATAGAGACATTTGGAGCAGAAAGATCTCCACACATCTCTACCCTCTACCATCCTGGTGAGTTTGGAAGCTTTAAACTCTGCCCTGTCCTTGATATTATACAGCCATATAATCTTTTTTTCCACCTCGTCTTCTTACACCCTCCTTGAAGAATAGGCCTATCTTTTATCATTGAAGAATGTCTTATCATGTGTTTGCACCACCAGAGTTTATGAAGTTTCATGAATGTTAACAATGGTTCTTGTTGATTCACTAATACATTAATATTATCATGCACAAACACATTGGTATTATCTTCTCAGTAACATATATCCAACATACGTCTATAGCATTTGTTCTCAGCCCCTGAATATTTCTAATTAATTTCATTAGGAATGTGTGAACACAAACACAAACATCCCATAATATTCACACAACCACCAAAACATTTGCTAGTTGAGATAACTTCTTTCCTGTTATACTCATTATTTTACAGCCTGATGGACGAGGTAAATATATTTTTGATATTGGATGTGAACAACATGGACGGTATGTAGCTGTTGAACCGGAGAAGGATGAGAAGGAAGACGATGAGGAAACACCATCAAATTTGATTTTGAAGTGGGAGGCTGGTGCTGTGACAGCTCTTCATGTGAAAACTCCAGAGGAAGTAGAAGAGGAGCGAATGTTGGCAGAAGCAGAGAGAATTAAGGCAGAATTAGGTAAGAATATATATATATATTTAGAGAGAGAGAGAGAGGTAAACATAGAGGATTACTATTAAAGAATAATAATAATACATCAATCTTAGGGTTGAAGACACAAAACATGTTAAACTCAAGTTGCAAAGCGAGTACCAGTATTTGCCATATGAGCAAACTTGGTTCAAATCCTGTTTGCTACATTATGATTTTTCTAAGAAAATATATCATCATCAGGTGTCGTCTCCACAACGAAGGTTGGCAGCAACAGATCTCCAACATCCCCTGTCTCTTGTTTTAGTGGTGTACTCTGCTAGACTGTAATCTGTACATCGTGTGATGTCATTCTCCCACTTGTATCTATGCCTACCTCTTGCTCACTTCCCTTTGACTTTACCCTCAAGTAAGGTCTTCAATAAGGTGTCATGTCTTTTAATGTGTCAAAAATATTTTTTTTTATCCTGATCTTTATTTCTCTTAGTAATTCTTTCTTCATATTAAGTGTTTTAGCACCTCTTTATTTGTTTTCTTCTCTTTCCATGATGTTCTCCCTATTCTCCTATATACCCACATCTCAAAGGCATCAATTCTGTCTTCTAATTGTTTATTTAGTGTCCATGTTTCTGATCCATACATTAGTATAGAATAGATGTAGCATTTTATAATTCTCATTTTTAACTTGTTTATAATCTGTTTAGATGTTACTATTTTCCTCATGTCATTGAAGGTACTTTTGGCCATTCCTATTCTCCTTTTAACTTCTGTTTCATATCTGCCATCATTTGTGACTATGTGTCCAAGATATTGATAATGTTTTACTTATTGTAGTTTCTCTCCATGTATGTTTATATTTACCTCCTGTTCATCTTTGTCTTTGCTGATTATCATGGTTTTTGTTTTTTGAATGTTTATATCCAGTCCATATTCATTACTTGATTTATTGACTTGATCTATTAGTCTTTGTAGTTCATGTTCACTTTCTGCTAAAAGAACAGTGTCATCTGCATATCTAAGGTTGTTTATTATTTTCCCATTGATCTTGAGTCCTGGCATTTCTTCTATGTTTTTAAAAATATTCTCTGTGTAGATATTAAATAGGCGTGATGATAAAATGCATCCTTGTTATACCATCTTCTTATTTCTATGTATGGTGAATAGCTTTCACACCTTATTGATGCAGTCTGTTCCCAATATATATTTCTAATCAGTCTGATGTCTTTTCCATCTATGCCTATTTCTTGAAGACAAAGAAAATATATAGCTGATTTGAAAACATTGATGTCTACTTACTTACTTATCCCTTCCCTGGGGTTGCGAACTTTCACTCTGTCTTCCCTGTGCCAGGTGGTGGTATACATTGGAAAACATTGAAATGAATTGTTAAAGAAAGATAGTTATATATAGTTAAGTTATATAGTTAAGAAAGAAATAAAATTGAATTTAGTAGTCGGCACCCTTCTGTCTTTCCAGATGAAATTGTTAAAGTTGTACTATAAGAAATATAATCTATGATCCATGGGATGATAGATGTGACTCACAAGACCAATCTGAGACACAAAGAGTCTTCCACAGTATGTACAAGGAATCACAGACACACTTGTACTATTTTGTGCTGTTGTGTGTCTTCTTAGACTTGCAGCCCTTGAACTAACTGCTATCACTTTATTTTTTGTCTTTATATATTTCTTCTTCTTCTTCTGCATTCAGCATCATCTTCTGCTTTCAGAAATCTTTTGGTCTCGCTAGATCTTCAGGACACCAGGACGAAGCTCCCAGTCTTCTCCAGGTCAGAGTGCCTGTCCCAAAGTTTTTGCCTCAGTTCGGTCCATTGTAGCCATGTCTTGCCTTGCAGTTCTTTGTATTCTGGACAGTCTTGGAGTATGTGTTCAGGTAGTTATATGCCTGTTCTGCATGGACATTCATTTGTGTATGCCACCCTGATCCGGTACAAGTGACTCTGTAGCCTGCAGTGGCCAGTTCTAAGTCGAAAGATGATGGTTTGTTGTTGCCTATGAGGTTGGTGTATGGGATCTGGTTTCAAGTCAATATCCATATCTTTATTCCACTGTGATGTATAAAGGTTGCAGATTAATGTTTTGGCCTCACTGTATGGCAGATGATAGCTAAATTGTTCCATTTTACCTCCTGCTTTTGCCAGGACATCAGCTCTCTCATTTCCAGTGATGCCACAATGGGTGGGTAGCCATCAAAAAGGAATGTTTAGCTTTTTTAAATATTTGCCATTTCTAATCTAATTTTGTGTATTGTGTTTTCGTTTTTGTTGCTTTGTAATGTTTCCAATAAGGATCTACAGTCTGTGAATATTACTACATTGGATGGTGTTGGATGATCTGTGGAAATGAGAGCTCTCAGTGCCTGCAGGAGTGCCTCAGCTTTTGGCTATGAAGTTTGAGCATGTCTTTCCTATTGGGAATGCTTCACTAAGGCTCTTTCCATTTTTGTATCTTAAACAGACTCCTTCTGGTGGTAAAAATATCTGGTGGTTTTCAGTGCTTTAACTCGTCAATTTCTTTTAAAGATAACTAAAATATCAAACTGAATAACTAGAGATAAATGGTAATGCAAAATAAGTTAAATAGGTTACTAGAATGCCTCCATTTTTTATAGCTCCCTCTACCGATCCATCTGTGTACACATGTGTCCATATTTTAGGATCATATTTGTGTGCAATCATTTCCTATCAGAGACTTTCGCTGAGGTAGTGCCAGGTGTTCTCTGTTGATGATCCCAGGGACGTCTTTGATGTTGGAGATGTTTTTTTGGACTGTAAATTGGCTTATCAAAGTTGGAAATATTTCTACTTTTTTGGGGCCCTGGGGAGGATATTCTTCCTATTGGTTATGCAGTTATTTTGATATGTGCTGGAAGCTAGTTTTCTTTAATCTTTTTTTTTTGTGTAACTGTTGTATTTGGAGTGCATTGGATGGTTTGGCATGTGAAGTATCTTTTAAAAGTTTACTCTTTAAGAGTACTCTTTATGTACGCCTGTTTTTGAGTAGTCAAATGTTTATATGTTTTTCCATTGCTTGAATTGGGGTGGTCTTCATGCCCTCTGTGATTAGTCTGAGACCTACCTGCATTTTGAACTTTCTGTAGGTGTTCTGTCTTTGTTTTGCTAGCTGTGGCCCATGCTGTCATTCCATATTCTATCAGAGGTCTAACAGTTCCTGTGTATACATTTTTAAGTATATCGTTATTTGCATCCCAACTTGTGCCAGCTAGTTTCTTCATGAGGGAGAACTTTCAGGTTGCTTTCTGCTCTATTGTAGTCAGATGTTGTTTCCAGGAAAGTCGCCTGTCCAATGTAATTACAAGGTAAGTAGGATTTTCTTTTAAGGCAATCTCCTTTCCATACATTTTTAGTTGACATTTTCTTGTTGATTTGACAAGATAAAATATGTTGCTGTTTTCTTAGAGAGGTTGATCTGTACTGCCCAGTCAATTACCCATCTACGGATGTTGTTTAGTACTGCCTGCATTCTACTCATGACTATGTTGATATGATTTGCAGCACTTCACATCGCAAAGTCATCAACATGGAGCGCTTTGGAGACGTGGTTGGTTAGCTTGTCTATGATGTCATTAATATAGATGAGGAATAGAGTTGGGGATATGACTCCTTCTTGTGGTACACATTGTTGGAGAATGACTTGGTGGCGAAGTGTTCCATCTATCTTTACTCTTGCTGTGCGGTACTGCAGGAAGTCTTGTATCCACCTGTATATTCTCCCTTCAACTTTATTTCTAAGTAGCTTTTGGAGTTGTCCTTCATTCCATACTTTATCAAATGCTTTAGTTAGGTCCACATAGACAGAAAGTACTTTTTTTCTTTTCCTGAAAGGCATTTTCTATTTCTTGAACCAGGTATACAAGTTGCTCTTCTTTACTGCGATTTTTCATGTGTGCTGACTGCGAGTTATCCACTGGTGTTTATTTTAAATAGATGCTGCATTAGTCTTGTGTTTATCATTATTTCCATAACCTTCCCCAAGCAGGTTAGTAGACTGATAGGTCAGTAGCTGGATTGTCTGGATTGTTTTCTCTTTCTGCTTCTTTCTAATTGGGATGATGATTGCCTCTCACCATTTATCTGAAATTTTCCCTTCACTCCAGGACTGGTTGTAGATGAGGAGGAGTTTACATCTAGCTGTGGACCCAAGGTTCTTGATCATTTCATTTGAGATGCAGTCTTTACCTGGGGCTTTTCTGATTTGGAGTTTGTTGATGGCTACGTTTAATTCTCTTATGGTGAAGGATGAATTCATGCAGGATTCATGGTTTGGATTTTTAGCATAACATTTATTTCTTTCCTGACTTCTTTCATGGGTTTTGTAAGTGTTGCAGTATTTTCTTCCTTATAGAAGTATTCTAGTATTTTTACTGCAATTTTTCCCTTATGAGTTTCCCATGTTCCATGATGACCATCTTGTTGTATGCATTTCCTGCCTCTTCATTAGTGTTTATGTTAGCTTCCACGGCTTGCTTGTGTCTGTTACCATGTTGAGACTACTTATTTTTTTATGCCAACTTCCTTAAATCTCGACTTTCTTCTGTTCATTGAACCTGTTTTTTTTATTTTGTTAAGTTTCTGGATATTTTCTGATGTGCGGTTTTTCTCGATATTATTTTATGCTTCTATTAGTTCATTGGGAAGTTGTTTCAGTGCAGCACTCCAGTAAGGTTTGTAGTCTCTTCTTTTGCCCAGTGGAATGGCTTTTTTGGCAGCTTAGATGATAGCCTCATTTATTATGGAAATGTTTTTATTTATGTCGTTTGAGCCTAAAATATGCTGACAGAGTTGATCGGTGTGTACTCTAAAAAGAGAAAAAAAAGGTAAACTTAGAAAAACACTGACAGGAAAAACTAAGATTAGGAGCACTGACAGCCATAATTAGATTTGGAAAACATCCAAAGCAGAGATGCCATGGAGATAATCACTATAATCCCTATGAGACATCTGATTGCACTAGAACAGTGAAGATGATGATATAGATCAAATTGTATGCATGTGTACAAGTCTTAGTTATGATTTAATGAAACATGGAATGAGGTTATCAGTGCAGTCTTTGGTAATTGGGAGAGGTGGAGAAGTTTACCTAAAAGTAAAACGTTACCGGTAATTACTTTGTTTTTGTGGGATTTTAATATTTTTTGGGGAGAAAGTTCCTATGGTGGAGTAGGGAGTGAAATTTTGATCATTTCACCCCCCTCCCTTTCCCCATCTGCATCTATGGGCTTTTTGATTGTTATTGTTTAAGTATTTGATTAAGTAAAAAGTACCTCATATGGTGATTACCATAGACGTTAATCCAATTTAGTTATATTTATATAACTATAATTATATTTATAGTTATATTTTCAACAATTAAAAAATAGTGGCAATTGTGGTTCCAATAATCAAGTTACAACGACCTCCAGAGAATGTGCATTTCACATCAGCATTTAATTAAAGATAGTATTATTAACATGTATCCAAGCTTGTAGATACAGGAGTGAGGTGGGGGATGATGATGCTGTATATGATGAAGTAATTCCTTTAACTGTGAGCAGGTAGCTCATAACAGCCCATAGCTTTTCTGACAAAAGCAGGTCCTCCTCAGTTGTCTAAGGCATTTTGTGTCAGCCAGAAAGGCAAAGATATTACAAGCAGGCTGTAAAACATGACAAAATACAGTCTATTCTCTGACCTACATCCTGTTAACAAAGTTTCAGAATGAACACAGATGAAGAAGAATATTGATCATGAGTTTATTATTGTCCTTATTACCTTCTTTGTTCACCTTGAAAAGAAATTTTACAATTTTTTGTTGCAATTTACAATGAACCATCCATATCTTCTTCTTTCTAATACTTGCAATTCTAGCAATATATACTTTTACAGGGATTGAGTAACTGAGGTGACACTCAAATGCATAAGGTTTACTGTCACAAAGGCATGGTTGTGTTTAGAGGAGGTTTATTGAAGCATGCTTAGTCCCCAAAGGAAGATATTCCATTGTGGCAGTATCCAAGGATCACCACATCCTGCCAGGAGTGCAGCATACACATCTGGGTCAACTAGTTCATCATTCTCCGTCATGTCTGCTGACCCATCTGCAGTGATGGCACACCTAGCATTCTCTGCCACATAGGAGTCTGCTGCATGATGACAAAAGTGTAATGTCCCCTGGCCCGCGTATCTCCGTCATCCATGGGGACCATTTGACAGAAGACAAAAGTAAGAAAGGGAAGATGCAATGACAATGACTTTTTCATAAGTGAAAGGTTGTCAGTCTATTCTCAACTTTCCTGTGTCACTTCCATTGACATGAATAGAAAGAAGACAGTGGTCCTATTCATTACACCCTGAACTAGAAGTCCAGACCATAGTTGCCACAATGGGCAGAGATGGGGAGGGGGGGAAAGACATATCTTAATACTTTAGATGACTTCACAGTTAATTGATTATTGTGCTCTTTCTTATAAATAGAATCAGCAGCCATTGCTAGAGCTAATGAGGAGGAGCAAGCTAGACAAGAGGAGGAAAGATTGGCAGCTGAGTCAGCTGCTGCAGCAGAAGTGGCAGCATCATCAGGAGAGACTAATATTATAGAAGAGGGAGATGAAACTAGTGCAGAAGGAGGGAGACATATAGATGGAGGCAATGAGGAAGCAGATGCAGATGGTGCTGCTGATGATGCAGATGAAGTGAGCCATGTGGCTGATGCAGAAGAATAGCATGACATAATTTATAACTACATTTTTGATTGAATGATTGACCAAAAAACTGATGTATTTGATATAAAATCTAAGTAGAAGTAGCCATTACAACAGCATTTATCATAATCTCCATATCTTTTCAATGTTGGAAGTAAACACTAGACCTAATCAAGGACAAAGTTTGTGAGAAACCTACAGCAAATAACTCTAATATCTGTATCCATAACTCATAACCAGTCAGGGCTGTATGGCTCTGCATTGGATACATCAACATACTGAGTCCTCCAATGATTTGTAGCTTCTTATATGTGGATGAGAGTAGGAAAAAAATGTGACATATCCATTCTTGAATGTTGTCTGTCCATGATTGTTTGATCATCCTCTCCTTTCTCCTTTTACTATTTCCTGCAAGATAGTTTTTCACTGGGAATCATGTAAATTTACATGCTAGAGATGTGTATAGATGTATAGAGATGTGTATAGATGTGTATAGATGTATAGAGATGTGTATAGGTCCATGAAAACCATTATTTTAAATATTGAAACTACAAAAATGTGCATGGTTTGGAAGATTTTATTTGTCAAAAATGATAACTATAGAGAACAGTCTAAGGTGAAAGAAACAGTGGGGGGCAAAAAAAAATCATGGACAGACAACATCAAGAACGGGAAAGGTCAGGATTTATCTTCACTCACCCACATTGCTGAAGGTAGAAATAGATTGAGTATAGATACTTCCATTATGGTATAACTACTACCCCTAATGAGTTATGGATATGGATGGATAGGCTACATATTTCAACTATGATTTTGTCATTTTACTACTGAAATTAGTAATTCTTGTGAAATTGTGTTTATATTCATCTTTTGCAATTTAACACCCAAATAATAACAAAGAATTTTGGGTGTGTTAGTTCTGGCTTAAAAATTGAAATTAAATCTGTAATTAAGAGATTCATGGAGTTTGGAATTGCTTTAGGGGATAGTAAAGGGTGGGGGTGACTGACAGGTGTGACTAGGAAAAAATACAATCAATGTGCCAGAGGAACTATCAGCATACATAACCTTCACCATCTGCTGAAATAGATGCAACTCATTTGAAAATGTCTATAGTGTACTGCAGCCAATTCAGATAATTACAAATCAGAATTGAAAGAACATTTAAAATGACAATTACTTGTTGCTAAGTCTACTGCTGACTCAATCATCACAATAATATCTTGTTATTGTCAATTATTTATTGTGAGTTTGCTATCATTACATTAATAGTATCTATTATTATCATGAATCATTCATGTGTTGATGGGAAAAGGGGAGCAAAGAATAGCAAGAATGAGACCTGCCATGCATGTAATAGGAGATACCCAAGGAGAGTTAAGAGTAGAGTTGGCTGTTCCATCTCAGCGATCATAGTAACCCAAAAGCCATGCTAAAGCCAAAGTGATGGTAATCAATAAGTAAATAGCCTAAATGTTACAAATACCTACCACTAGTAATAAAAAGAAATATAATAACAATTATAATTTAAAAAATAAGGATAAAAATTGTTGACGTAGGCACATTGTGTCAAGTAGAAAGGCAAAGATATTGCAGCCAGGCTGTAAACAGTGACAAAATACATTCCATTCTCTGACCTACATCCTGCTAACAAAGTTTCAGAATGAACACAGAAGAAGAAGAATATTTATCATGAGTTTATTATTGTCTTTATTTTCTTCTCTGTTCACCTTGAAAATAAATGTATAATCTTTTGTTACAACTTACAACAAAGCATCCATATCTTCTTCTTTTTGTCTAATACTTGCAATTCTAGCAATATATACCTTGTCAGGGATTGTCTTTGTTTACCAATTTCTTCTTGTTTAGCATCTCAGGCATCACATCTGGCCTTGAAATAAACTTACAGTTCCCATCCCTAAGCTTAACGGTAAGTGTGGATGCTATCAACCAGCTTCCACCCCAGGAAAGACAATAGACAAGACAACAGACTTGTTTAGTCAGAGAGCTGTGTTGTTGCCTTTCACTATTTCTACCACTTTGAACAGCAGTAAGGCCTCGGTCAATTCTGCCCATCCTGACTTTACATCTTAGACCTCATTAACCATTATATTTTTTCTCTCATTAATCATTTGCCATTAATTATTATCATTCTTATATCTATACAAAAAAAAGATTAGTTTACTAAATTTTTCAATCAAAATATAAAATATATGTTTATGTATGTTTACATATGTGCATGTATGTTTATGTATATTTACATATATGTATGTTAATATATGTTTATTTACAACAGATGAATGGTGTCTGATATATTTAGTCTCAGTAAATGGTGAAAACTCAATTATATTAAAACATAGAACTTCTTGTCTATAGAAATATTTGATTATTATGTTTAATAACTGTCAACTTGATGAAATATTTCAATGTTATGTAGAGATACACAGTGTACATACACAGGTCTCATTGAAAGCTCCCATATTGACTGCTATCTAATTTAAATAATGTACTCTTTATAGCATGTATAACAACCATCATATTGGCAATTGGATGAAAGCCTGTCTGCTCTGCTCTCTCATTACTGTGAATACCTGCATGTCTCAAGATGTTCGTGGTGTCATGTATAAACAACAGCAAGATGATGTACACTTATCATTTAAAGAATATATCAGTGATTTATAATTAGCATTACTCAGAAGAATTCAAAGTGGTGCAGCCGCAAAAGGTGCATGTATCTCTGAGAAGTATCAAATGTCAGGCACAGAGAAAATGTTCTGCCCAAACAGAAAAACAAATACTTATGTTCAACTCTGGCTACTTCTACTTTTTCCCAACTGCGGGAGAGTATTATATACAAGAATTGAACTTTTTATTCATCTCTGCACACAACAATTACTATATTATTGACAAATAAACACCCATACATTCAACCCAATTTTCTATCCAGCAGTAGACAAGAACATATATATTTCGTTAACATGAGATTGACAGGAAAAAAAACAGTAACCTTTGACACAAGAGATTTTACCAATTTTTATTTATATACATTGACCTTCTGATCACATTCAGTTAATCATAATCCAGATAAGTCTACAGAGCACTCCATTCCAGAATGGTGCACAAGAAACTAATAAGACACAATTAGTTAATATATGCAATCAAAATGTTGACCTTTTCAAATATTTATTAATTTTTTGCAGATGGAGTACTTTATGATAACAATAGCACTTAATACTTCTCTAAACTAGATATATGTGACAAATTATTTTTTGTTATATCCGCTATATCATATATATATATATATATATATATATATATATATATATATATACAGCTCATAGGCCTACAGCTCAATTTATAAATTATTTTTCTGAAGTCCTTGTTAATAACAAGAGAAGTCTTTTCTATCTGGCTCTCCTTTGATTGGTTGCAGCCTGAAATGAGGGTGGAGGTATGACGCCCTCTGAGTAGTCTGCCAACTGTTTGTGTAAGCTTTATGACTTAAAGTATCTAGTTCAGGTTGGTGGCATGAGAATGCATGTGGCACCCGTCCTGTAATTACATAAAAGTTCAATATACTTTCAGGATATGAAGCATCATAATTATTTGAGCTAAAGCAATAACAAACTTTCAATCATGTCATTACATTGCTGCGGCATATCTTCCATGCATTTATAGTGTGCATCAAAGACCTAATGATTAAAGGAAAATAGAATCAAATGTTGTTCTGGTGGGTTTGGGAACACAAGTTTATGATGTCAATGGCCAATCAGTTCAATTGTTTTACAGTGTTCTGATCCTACAATTAACTGGTGCCACTTGGTGTGTTTTCAGTTTTTAGACAGAAGTGAATTAAATTAGACTGTGCCTATACATTGTGTTGGCATTTTATGTTATTCTGTAAATGGAAATATCAATCAATCAATAAACCCATAACCCTTCAGGGTCGTAGGGGTACCACATTGGATGCTTCAGCACACAGTCCTCCAGCGAATTCTATCCTCAGCGATGTGGATGAGTGTGGAAATATCTTGCCCTGTCCATTCCTTGATGTTGTCTGTCCATGTCTTTATTTGTCCTCCTCTGCTTCTTCCACCCTCGACAGTTCCCTGCAGTATTGTTTTTGACAAGGAATCATGCCTGCATACATGTCCGAACCATGCTAGTTTTCGTCGTTTCACTATTGAAAGCAATGGCTCCTGAACACCTGCACACATCTCTACTTTATTTCTTATGTACACATTGGTCTTATGTTTCCTATAGGAAATTCGTAGAATTCTTCTGTAGTATTTGTACTTGAAAGCCTGTAATCTTCTCTCCATGTCCACAGTGAGTGTCCAACTCTCACAACCATACAACACAACAGAAAGCACCAGCGACTAATACAATGAAAATATACACAGTTTTGTTAATATTTTACCTCAAGCCCACAAACTTTCATGGCTATTATAATATATATTTGGTTTTTCAAGATAAATGGAAAGAGGTTGAATAGGAGGAGTACATGTTCATTTTTGTTGCTAATTCAGCAGCCCATGGGGGCACATGCTCTTCAACCAAATTGTGATGGGGAATCTGTGGATTTTCTAGTGATCCAGGACCAGAGCCAGAAAAAAAAACTGTCACACCACCAAGAAGGTAGATCTATATTTATGCATTGCTCCAAGCTATTGCAGCCAAAGTAGAGTTCACTGTGCCTCATCACCATTTGCCCACTGGTGATGCCAAACTTCTTTATGGCTTCAAGCATGTAACCAAATGTTCAAGGCAAAAGTTTTGTCATGTTCTGTATCACTGTACTCTTTATGATGTGCCTTTATCAGCCAATAGAAAAATAGTGTTGTTAGTCTTTCTCCCTAGTCCTGTGGAGTACAAATCTGGCTCCATCTCAAACACAGAGGGTGCATGCATATACATAAATAACAAAGCATAAAAATGCACACAAAAAACATGAAAAGTATAATTGTATAGATAAAATGCTACAAAGCTTCCATAAGAAAAAAGTCTCAATATACAGGCATGTCATAAACTAAGTTTTTCTGTTGCATGGGTGATTTGTCTAGTGGGACATTGGTGAGACCCACAGACATTCAAAATGTGACATATTCATTTTTAAGTAGAACACTTCTCTTGCATTACCAGGATATTCCACTGTTACGCTGACAACCTTACAATCACATAATTATATTGGCATAAAAAACTCCTGAAAATTGAAATTGTATATCCACATCAAATGACACCTCTCAGAGAAAGGAATAATTGAGAACATGTGTCAAGGGTGACGGTGACAGACACAAATTATGATGGGTACAAGACATCAATGACCATCTGAAGATGATAGTTACAGAAAGATTTCACAAAACATATGAGCTTATAGTGATGCCAGCTACATCATATCACGTGCCTACAACATGATGATGATGTGTGACCACAAGTAAAACACTTTACCTCTCAAGAGCTTTAAATCCTGGGGGTATCTGTGAAGTGGGTTCTTGTTGTATGCTGTGGCGTACGTTCGCTGATAGTAGTGGTTGTACTGAAACAATTACGGCTCAATTTTAAATAATGCTGAAATATGTCACGAGGAAATACTATCTATCGTAATTTCCACTTGTGCCATTAAACATTATGGGGGAAGTTGGAGTTTTCTGTCTTTTGCCATTTGGGTGACATTAGTCTTGGTCAGTCAGTATCTTGTTAAGGTTTCTTTGACCTTTGACTGTCTTCACACATTTAATGTTTAGTCTTCCTCTTGCCTTGTTGCCTGATCTTCTTGGAGGATGAAACCAGTCTTAGTCTATTTAAGTGGCTGTTTAGTCTGTTGTGTCCTGTTCTCAGGTGGAAGATGATAACATGATCAGCTCATGGAATCTTCTGCTCCAACTACTCTGCAGAAGTACAGGCTCTAAATGCTGTTGGAGAAATAATTAAAAATACAAATGCCAAAGTCAATAGGTGCTGTTTCTTACTGCAATGACAATGACAGTGACGTAATGTATGTCCTAGAAGCACATGACAGTGATAAACTTCCAGACCTGAAGGAAGCCATAGGAGAAGTGAGCATCCAAAGAAGAGTAGTACTACAGTGGATACCATCCCACTGTGGTATACCAGAAAATTAATAGGCAGATATGCTGACTGTCATGAGCAACACAGGATAGAGCAATAAAGTGGGATGGTATCACAAAGATGGAGCAACACAGGAACAAAAAGACTAAGAAACCACCTACCAAGAAAAGAGCATCCTTATCAAAGCTATCAGAAAAGTCGATCACCCAAAAGAACAGAGATATTGAATTCAAAATGGTAAACAGATCAAAGCAGACAATGAAAGCAGTAATAGATAGATGAACATAAAGAAACTAAACATGAAAAAAAATAAACATGTGAAAGAAAGCAAACTAGAAATTGTGAAAGGAATTAAACAAAATTTGGAAGGAACAACATCAGGCATAACAATGAAATTCATTATTCATGTGTGAAAGAGTAAACTAGACATTGTGAATGAAAGCAAACTGGATAGCTGAGTGAAAGAAAATTACATATGTCAGGTTAGTTAGTCGAAAGATCATCCTCACTGCACATCAAAGCATCAGACCATAAGTGCCATCTTCCTTCTAAAAATATCCCTAAGTGTGTAGTGACTGACCGCACATACTCTGCGTTTGTTTACCAGTCTCTTCTGTTTACCTGTATGATGTTCATGTTTAGCCATGCTACTCTTGACATGGTATTTACATAGTCTGTTCATTAGTTCAAGCATTAGTTACATCAGTTGTTTGTGCTATCTCCCTTTATCATTCAGAACATCAGCTCAGACCATTCCTTGTTCAGTTCCCATGATTGCTATACCAGCAAGCCTGTCTGCATGTTCATTTCCCCAGACATCAGCTTGTCCAGGCACAAATTTAAGATGATTCTAAATAGATATATCTATATGCAAAGCAACCAACTAGACATACGAAATAAACATATATAAAATAAAATCGATCTATAAAAATGGTTCAAAAGATGTAGATGATTGACCTCATGTGCTCAGTTTTTCCCATACGTACTGCATACTGCTAAAAAAAGTGACACTCCACCTGACAGATGTATCTCTCATAGCACATAACTCAGTAGATTCAATTGATAATCCCAAGGATATCTTTAAAAATGCACTTATAAATAAGATGTCACAACCTCTTGAAAATATAGCAAACAGCATAACCACTGCAGCAGAGAGATTGTAAAGACTTAACCACTACACCAGGAAGATTGTAAAGACTTAGCCACTATACCAGAGAGATCCTAAAACTTAACCACTAGGCCAGGTATATGCCAAGATTTAACCACTGTTCCAGGGAAATCCCAAAACTTACCAGGTATGATAAGAGATACTTACCAGGAATGTCAGGGATATTCCGAGTCTTAACCATTACACCAGGGAGATGCCAAGACTTAACCACTATGCCAGGGAGGTGCAAGACTTAACCACTATGCCAGGAGATCCCAAGATTTAACCACCAGGGAAAACACCCAAGACTTAACCTCTAAACCATGGAATACCAAAACTTAAAAACTGCACCAGAGAGACCCCATGACTTAACCAATATGCCAGAGAGATTCCAAGTCTTAACCACTATGCCAGGGAGATCCCAAGACTTAACTACTATGTCATGGAGATACAAAGACAGCCACAACACGAGGAAGATTCCAAGACTTAACTGATATGCCAGGGAATGTTGTAACAAGAACAGATAAATGTTGGATGTCCTTACAAAACCAGATAAACATTGAATGTCCCTATAAGAAAAGATAAACATTGAATGTCCCTACAAGAACAGATAAACACTGAATGTCCCTACAAGAACAGATAAACATTGCATCTTCTTCTTCTTTCTGTCCTCGTGTACCTTTTGGTGTTGAGGGGGAGAGTGAGTGTACTGTCTTTTGCCCTTCTATTTGCCTCTTCCGCTGTTATATTTCCGAGTGTCTCTAATACACTATCTATCCACCTTTTACGAGGGCGTCCAATAGGTCGACTGTTTTCGTATCGTTTGTTAAAGGTTTTTTTAAAAATAATACTTTGCTCTTTCTGTCTGGTTTTGTGGCCGCACCATTTAACTTGTTGCTATTTTTGTTGTTACAACTAATCTTTTTTTTGTGTGTTGTGCCTTCCCCTCCATTTAAGTTTCTTATTGAGCACTTTGTGTATCTCCTGTCGACGTGCTAGGTCGGTCACAGGTTAAGGGCTGTGTAATAAATTTACTCAGGATTGCCCATTTCCCCGTGCTAGCCAAAAATTTCATGTCCTCACAAAACCAGATAAACATTGAATATCCCTACAAGAACAGATAAACATTGAATCAAAACATTTCTTACAACTCAAAGGCTTCACCTGTGAAGCTAAGGGCCTGGGCTTTTTAATTTCCTTCAGGTCAAATCTTTCTTCATTGTAATTTCCAATGAGAACCCCAGTCCCATATGTATTCTCATTATTTGTACTTCTCCAGCCATATTGTCGCATCTTTATGTTTTCATCTGTATGCGACCATGCTTCACTACCTCCTGTAGCTCCTCTTATCATGCTACAAAACACTGGCATTTTTGGGTTTTCCATTTTCAATTATGCTTGGATCTGTGAAACAATGAAAAGAAAGGGAAATGCGCCAGATTATTTTTTTTTTAAATCGATAATATATACTCACTGCAAGAAAAACTGAAATAAAACAGGCGAGACGTGCAACATGGTAAGGAAGTTTTTATAATCACTAGAAACATACACAATAATACACACACATTGATGTTTTGACCAAAATGCCTGTATCAAGAATACATTCACAGTGTACTCTTGATAAAGGCCTTTCAGTTGATTTGCATGTATTTTTCCAGTTATAAGCACAACTTCTTTACCCTGTTTCAAGTTTCTTGTGCCTATTTTTTTTAAATGAAATTTTTTTCAATTAAATATCATATTCTCTTGGAATATGTGGTTCTCTTTCACAAATAATAATACTATATAATAAATAATTGATGACAACATGTGAACAACAATGCCATTGAACCATTGGTGAATTTTGACGTCCCATTTATAGGCATATATTCAATTGTATCGCTAGTACGTGGATTGTCTGCGACCGTTAAAATCTAATTTGGTTTTAAAAATTTACTCCCCCCCCCTCCTTCCAATATTTTTTAAATCATAAATAGTAAGGAAAAACGGCATCAATTGTTTCACATTTATTTAAAAAGATATTTAAAATTTACATTATTTAAGTGGTGCATAAAAAATAATATTGACGACCTCAAATTTTGTCAAATGCTATGCCTTTTTCAAAAAACGGTCAACATTTTAAATCCAACTCTCCTCCCCCCCCCCACCCATGGTGACACTATTTATCAACTGCAGACATTAGTACACTTTGTCAGATCTTTATCAGCATTCTATAGGGGCGTTTCCACCATAAATAAATAAATAATGAAGGTTGTTATTTGGCAAGCACAATCTCCGAGGTAAAAGTGTAGCAGTAAGAACCATGTCTCTTTTATAATAACTTTTTATCTACATGACAATCAATAATAAGTGAGACTTGCTGTAAAACTGTATAACAATAGTACTTACTTAAAAACACATGGCCAATCAGCTCTACAATGTACACACTTAATTTATTGTGATTAAGGGGGTGGGGCCTTCATTGTGTTGTCGTTCATGTTGTTTTCAGCCATAGTTTTTATTATTTCATTCGCATTCCCCACGTATTTTTAATGCATGTCTCTATGACAATACTTTTGTAGGCCTATACGTACGTCATTATTACATTGGATGACTCTACTGTTAATTGTTTGCTGTCCAATGCTTTTGTGATAGGCCCATTATTTTTACTGTTTGTCTTGTGTTTTCTTGTAACAGACGTTGTGGTTGAAATATTGAAACTGTCTTATATATTGTTTTTTTGTATATTTGTGTACCCATACCCTGTAGAGTCTGTTCATTGTAAAGCTGATCAACCTTGTGTTTTACATAACTACTTCTTTTTTATCTACATGAAGAAGTAAATATTTGAATAGCTCCCAGCCTATTCCATCAATCAACCAATCGAGTGCCATGTCGAGTGGTGTTAGCAATCATGCTTCTCCACAACTCTCTGTCTCTTGTATTGTTAATAAGTTCAGTTGGTGACTTTTTTTGCGCCACAGTCATCTATAAATGTCTTTTTCTTCCTCTGTCTTTCTCCCCTTGATCTTTCTGGAGGTTAGTAAATGTTCCAAGTTTTACCTTTCTCATCACATGCCCTAAAATCGTGATTGTCTTTTTCTAATTTTTGCTATAATATGTCATATTACTCCAGAATCTCTGAGAACTTATACACTAGTTTTCTTGGCTGTCAATGGAATTTTCATCATCCTTCTTAAAAATCACATCTCAGTTCCTAGTCCATTATCATTGAATAATGCAATGCAGCTAATGTCTACCAAATTTAGAGGACAATTAGTAGTAAACAAATAGTGAGTTAAAAATAAAAACTTCAATGATAATAGTTTTGGAGGCACACCTTCGTTTTTTAATATATATATACAGTATATATATCCATCTCTATGGCGGAACGAGTCTGTGATGGCCAAGGTATTGAGTTTGATCCCCACCACAGGCAATTGATCATTTGGACCGTTCAGGAAGCAATGGCAAACTACTGAGCATATTTATATTACCTAGAAAATCACTACAGCCAAAAATGCTGAGTTGATAGCTACATCCTGAACAGGATACGCTATCAATATAAATATACATATAAATGTTTATATATATATATATATATATAGGCCTATGCCTATATATTTAGGTCTACTGATCGAGGCAAAGAGTCTCAATGATATTTCTGATCAAGTTCATAAGACATTGCATACTACATAGGAGTTTATTGTGTGGAGATGAACTGATTTTAAATCTACTATTCGAATCAATCAATCTATAACCTGTCACTCGCCAGAGTCGTAGGGATTTCATTGGATGCATCATTAAAGTACTCCATCGATTTTTAGCTCCAACGATGAGGATGAGAGGACAAACATTGTCCTGATTATTCCTGTTGGTGATTGCCTGTCCATCCTTTTATATTATTTGTTCCCCTCTGCTTCGTCCACCTTGAATGGTTCCCTGCAGTATAATTATTGACAAGGAATCATAACAGCATGCATGTTCGGTTGGTTGGTTGCTGATCCAGCTGTCCATAGGCTCATGCCTTTTTACCCAAAATCAAAGCCATTGTGTGATATATTAAATGTGTTTGTGAGCTGTTGCTTTGTTCCATATAATGTGTTCCATTTATCTGGGCCTGGAGGGAGAACCATGCAAGTTTTTGTCTTTTCTTCACTTTATAAATAGTTAGGGCCTACATAAAAATTAAAATAGGCCTACTATCAGTCATTGTCACAATCATCAATGTGATGTCATTGTAATTATAATTGTTGAGTTACTGAGGCCTAGAGACCTACATCTCTATTTTATTCATAATCGGAGCAATAAATGCCACTAAAAGAACCGTAGACTATGCATTAAGTGAACTAACCTTCTTGGTAAGTTGGAGAATAATATATTATACTATAATAGAGTAATAGTGACGCAAATCATGTATAGGAAAATGCTTGCGATAATCTGCATGTTGCAGGCGTGACATATTTGAATTGTTGATCACGATTTTTGTTGCTAGGCAACATATTCATCATCATCAGATGCTATATCGGCTGGCGTAGGCGATCATGGCTCTCCACCTCCAGAATTACAAGATCGTTGTTGTTTCCCTGCCGTTCCAGGTTGTCAAACTGTATACTATTTTCTCACGTTGCCGCCCCCTGTCTCTGTTGCCTTCAATCTTGCCTGATGTGACTGTTCTCCAAACCTCCCTGTTTAATGAAGTGGCAAAAAAATGAAGATTGTCTTTTGCTTATATTATTAATTAGGGTCCGTTTCACATTTGACTCTTTAAAAACCCCAACATTAGTTTTTCTGGCAGTCCATGGTATTCTAGCCATTCTTCTGTACAACCACATCTATATTGCCTCTAATTTCCCACTCACCTGTTTGTTTACTCGCATCCATATATTAGTAGAGGAGTTATACAGTACCGCAGAATTCTCTATTTCTCACCTCATATTAGACAATATATTTTGTCATTTTACTGAATATTGTTTTTGTCTGCCTTATTCTGCTTCTTATCTCTGTTGAACTTCTTCCATTTGTCGTAATCGTTGTACCTAAATATTTGAATTGGTGGACTTGTTTTAATACTATATCATTCACTTTGCAAGGTGTGGTATTGTGTGTTCACGTTGATAAGCTCCCTTCTGTCAACAACTTATTAAGAATTCAGGGACCACCACCCCCTGATTAATTTGGTCATAAAATTAACCCTTCTTCTAAAACAATTTCTTTACTTTTGTTTAAATCCCCCCCTCTACACGCCTCCGCCTCTCCCATTCAACTATTGTCAAACTGTTTAGAACCACCCACCCCCCCCCCCCGCCCACTAATTTCTGACGCAATTTATATCGACACCATTTAAGATTGTTATGGATACATAAATAGGCAGCTTAATATTTGTGAATTGTAGAAGGCACAACCATATTTAGATAGATGTTGCGCGCTGATCACAAACATAATGTTTCTCATTTTGGCTTATATAAACTGATCTGTGTATGTGATTTAATAATTTAATCGCCTCGCAACTCCCGCAATTCTTTACGAATGTATTCATTTGCTCTTAGGTTTCTTACTTGAATTTACGCGCATGCCATTGGTATATGTCATTAGTATATGTCATTAGTATATGTCATTAGTAAATGTCATTAGTAAATGTCATTAATATGCGCATGTCATGCGTATACTTTGTGCCGTTAGCAAATGAAATTTTTGCACAGTCAATATTTGTGACGCCGAGTTTGACCTTCTGATGTGCAGTTTGAACTGCAGTGTGTCAAGTACTACAAAAATATGACCAACCAGTGAACGTAACCAATCAGATCACTGATTACTTATCTCTGGTATAACCAGAGATGTTAGAAAACTAACAAGTAGCGATAACAGGCAGCGTTGCAATTTTGGTTATTTTTTTTTGGCACCTTAATCTGGTGCTCTTTGAAGCATCTGGTGCCGAAATTGTTGAAACAGTGGGGGCGCACTAGTGTAGCCCATTTCCAAAAATATCTGGTGGGTTTTAGTGCTTTAACTCACCGATTTCTTTTAAAGAGAACTAAAATTAGAGTAACTAGAGATATTAAGTTGTCATCGTGCTTAATACTTTACCTAGCAATATTTATCAACCTTTTGAAGATATTGAATTATTACCATAATCTTGTTTTTACAATAACTCCCTCGCGTAGTGGTGAAGCTAGGGAGATACGTGCTGTGCGTGGTACTCTCAGCAAGTAGCGTGCCACTCGTTGAGAGAGTAAGGGTACATATGGGATAACCCGAGTACAAGGAAATGAATTCTCTACGCCGTATGTGCCTCTTTGTTCTTAAAAAACAGTTTAACGATAGTATTTAAATGTTACTACAATCACCTGTTGAAACCTGGACTTTCTTTCCATAATCTTCGTTATTACTGCACCATCTAATTTGCCCCTTTTGATGTTTCCTTGTGAACACATTATCCTCAGCACTTTTTAGTACAGAAGCTAATAAGTAAATTCTTCTGTATGAGTGCAAAGAATCTTCTGTATGGATGGTAAACAAAGGACTCAAGTTGAGCTGAAGACAACTGATGTGTCTCTTAAGAAGAATGATGAAAATTCGATGGAGAGCCACACAAAAAAAAACTAATGTACACGTCCTTAGAGATCAGTCAGTCAGTCAGTCAGTTCCTCTTTTGCTAAGTTTGGCACAAAGGGCGGATGTCATAGTTCTCCATGCCTGTTCTCCTCCTCAGAGATACTGGAGTAAAAAAAAATATTATAATTAAAATTAGAAGCGGACAATCGAGATTTTAGTTCATGTGATGAGGAAAACACAACTTGAACACTTAGTAACTACCGTAAAGATCGGGGGGGGGGGGGGCAGAGGAAGACAAAGAGATACATTTATGGATGTGTTGTTGCCGTGGCACACAAAACTGTCACCATCTGAACATTAAAAACACAAGAGACAGAGAATTGTGGGGAAACATGATTGCCTACGCCACTCGACATGGCACTTGATCGATTAATTGATTGATTTTCCAGTGCTAATTTTAAGCAGGAGACTAGTGCTTTTTTGACAAAACGAGTTGGCAACGCTCATAATAGGACAATAAAAAGTAAGACCTTATGATTCTTTGCGAGGCATTATTTTTTGAAGGGTTGGTCTGGTTGTTTTGTCCACATTAGGCCTATATTTCAACTTCTATTCTTGAAGAAATGGCTTCATCGTATGACTACAATTCTAATTCATCTTCAGATACTGAATACTCCCGAGAAAATCTTGAGGACTTGTCTTACGGAAACTTAGACACAATCCCTGACTGCATTCATCAACGAGCAGGAGTTTTACATTCGCTACAGATTGACAATAACAGTATGACAGTTCTTCCAAATACAATAGGGATATTTAAAAGATTAATCGTTCTGGACATTTCTGCAAACAATATGACTTCAATCAGCAACGATATTTGTCAGCTGTCCAAATTACGAACTTTGATTGCGAAAAATAATAAACTAACTTGTGAGTCGTTTCCAAAAGATTTCGGATTGTTGTCATCTTTGGAGGTCATCAACGTCAGCAGTAACCAGATTGAAAAATTCCCGCCACAGTTTACGGAATTGGAGAAACTGCAAGTGTTGCACTGTGGGGGCAACTTGTTAAGTTATCTGCCAAGCTCGATTAGGCGTCTTTCAAGGTAATTCTAAAGTAGCGTCATTAAGATTTACTGGCTTACTATTTGGTCACTTTGAGTTTATAGAAGAGACACAACTGCAGATACAGGCATATTCCAGGAAAACGAACGATGAAAGTACTTGATTTTTGCAGGAACCGTCTGCAGACATATGTCTACCACACTGTACTTCGGTGTTTGTTTATTATTTTTGTTATTTCTATGTGCATAAAAATGATGGGTATATTTGACTGTCGGGACAAGTGCAATAATGATAGGGGGGGGGGGTTGATTACGATGATGATGTTAACGGTAAAGGTAGGTTCCATGGCGGCATCCTGGCGTTGGGGTTGAAGATAACTCTTCATGTACTAAGTCAAAGCAACTTTTAGGTGGAGCCGCATGTTCCCTCCTTTTCTGTGTTTACCTACCACAACTCTAGCATCTCAACCCAATTACCTACCACAACTCTCAACCCAATTACAGCTGGGTCGACTTGAGAACGATCATGTTAGATCAGAAACTGCTTGATGATGGTAATGATGATGATGATAACAATCGTGATGAGGATGATGGTAATGATGATGATAGTGAAGAGTATGATGATGTGATGATGATCATGATTGTAGAATGATAGTGATGATGGTAATGATGATCATGATAATGGTGCTAATGGTGATGATGATAGTAATGATGATAATGATGATAATGATGATGATGATGATGATGATGATGATAGTAATGATGATAGTAATGATGATAATGGTGATAATGATAATAATGGTGATGATGATAGTAATGTTGATAATAGTGATGATGATAATAATAAGGATAATGATGTTAATAGTAATTATTATAGTGATAATAATGGTAGTAATTAGGATGACAGGGATGATGATGATAGTAATGAAGTTAAAGTACAATAGCGAGGTTGATGATATTAATGAAAGATAATGACAATTATGGTGATAATAATGATGATGATAGTAATGATGATAGTAGTGATGATGATAGTAATGATGATAGTAGTGATGATGGGGATAGTAATGATGATGATGGTTTTGATAATTATCGGAATAACGAGGTTGGTAATGATGATGATCTTCTTCTGCATTCAGTACTTGCGGTCATGTTTGATTATCAGTCCTGTCGTCAACTCGCAAGTACACTGTCTTCTCGAAAAACAACATAACATTTGTGGTTTTCTAATTTGGTTTGTGAGTTCGCAGATGCCCGATGAGTCCGATTCGTGCCAGGAAAGTTCTATTGCAGTGCATGCAGGAATGTAGAGGGTTTGGAGTAGTAGAGTTTTCGGATTTGTCTTTCCGCTTTCATCGCTTGTAATTTATCCGTAGTGTTCTTTCTTTTTCAAATTTAGTTATGCCAGCAGTGATTTGGGTGTGCCAAGCTGAGCGATCAAGGGCTGTAGTCTCTCAGGAGCTATGATCGATGCTCCAGTGGTTGAGAGAGTTTTTTAGGTGATCCTTGCAGCGCTTTTTCTGCCCGCCGCTTGGACATTTAACACAGTATCTGCGCCATCCCTGACTGACACACTCCGTCTTCGGCAGGCTGTGTTGTGTTTCTCTGTCTGTGATGTCTCACATAACTTTTCCATCCTCCGATAATACCTTCATAGTAATAGTTATTTGTATTCAGAATGTTCTCTCCTAGGAAAGCTATCTTACTGGACTAACTAACCTTTCCTGACCAGGTATTCTCCCCTTAACGATACCATACTACCCAACCTGTAAACACCCCTTTGCACGTTCCTGGAATGAGGTTACTGGCCCAGCGCCAATACATAATAAAAATAGGTCGCCTATATTTAGCTCTGCCATGTAAACGTAAACTTCAATATTGCCGTTCTTACCCGCAGTATTATGTTTTGAATGTGTTCATACCGCCGAAGACGGATATGTCGGGCCATTGGCGCAAATAAAACGGCGACACAACGCATTTCCATTCTCTGGACAATTGTCCTGCTACAAGAGAGATCTGGCGGGAGTTTGAGAATGAACGCTGAAGAAGAAGAAGAAGAATGTATTCATGACAACGTCTTTTTGATCGAAACGTCGATTTATGTGTGTTACCAGTGATTAGTAAAACTTGATTACCCTGTTCCAACTTTCGCCTGTTGGATTTCAGTTTTACTAAAAGTTAGTTCATATTATAGTTGGATACTGGGTGTGAACATACTGATAGTGCTTGGCAAACGCCTGCTGGATGTCAAGTGTGATAGATAAAACTCATTGTCTTCAGACTATAATTAAAGAAAGTCGGTGTTACTTGTGACTTGATCAGGAATTAACATCTTGGAGTAGAATGAGAAATTGATTTTAAAAAGCTAGCAACAGGAATAGTCAGCATTCAAGCTATTTTACATTTCCTGGATGTGTTAGAGCACCAATAGATTTGACTAGCATGACATGAATTCAATTGGTAACCAATAATAAATGATATTTATGATGAAATATTATATGTTTGCATTGTTATGGGCAGGTTACAGGTTCTATATCTAGGCGGAAACATGCTTGCAGAAATACCAGCGGATGTTGGTTGCTTAGGTGAACTGACGTCTCTCGTTCTTTGTGATAATCTTCTTCAAAGTC
Organism: Meghimatium bilineatum; assembly: GCA_034231615.1. Taxonomy (NCBI): domain Eukaryota; kingdom Metazoa; phylum Mollusca; class Gastropoda; order Stylommatophora; family Philomycidae; genus Meghimatium; species Meghimatium bilineatum. The sequence goes on from CM067304.1 coordinate 47,052,555, forward strand.
TGCCACCAGCTCTCAAAAATTTGCACAAACTCCGCAGCCTCAGTCTTCACAACAACAAACTCTCTACTCTTCCGCCAGAGATTGTGGCTTTGAATCTTGTTGAACTTAGTCTGAGAAACAACCCACTTGTCGACCGATTTGTTCAGGTGTGTTGCATCATCTTTTATTTTTTGAAAATGTTATTGTTGTTGTTGTTCGTCCATCACAAGTGATGATGAAGATTTATTGCATGTACTTTATAAATTCGGTTAGAATTATGTCATTTACTATCAGTTCGTAGATGGCTAATAAGCACGGCATGTGTACATGGACCGCTGGATCAGCAACATACCATATTGGTTGCAAAGGTCCTTGGACATTTTGGGCATGGGGTTACCACTATAGATTGCGCCTGATCTACTCGAGACTTTCTCTGCTGTTGAGCTGCTGAAGTAAAATACATTTATATTGTCCTTGTATTTCTTTAATATTTAAAACTAATATCTTCCATAAGAAATAATGTGATGTCGCAAAAAAAGCAAAAGGAAATATACAGCAAGCTTCTGTCATATGCTTGACGGCTAAAATTACGTTTTTTTATTGCTGTTTATGTTATTTCTGACAATTTAAAAAAACAAACACATAAATTATTCGATTAGCTGATTCAAGAGAATAGTATATGATTGAGTAAAAATTTAGCGAAGCATAAACAAAATGTTTAGTTTAATTTGTTTCAAGAATCATTGTTCTACTTGGCAATATTTTACAAGCCTCTTCGTGTTGTACATCTTAAATATTCGCTTGCTGGCTGGGAGAATGGACTCCATTTAGCTTCTGGTTGTAAACGTTAAACGTCTTCAAGAGTTAGAGATAAAACTCCGGTGTCGGGAAGCAACTCGGTACTATGAGGGCTGTTGTCATCAAGTACTGACTTCACAATGAACGTTGGCTGCAATAGACCTGCAACATTCCCTATCTCTCGTCTTGGTGGTACACTCAGTTATACTGACTGTAACATGTCCATCTCGCGATATTACTTTCCCACTTATATCTCTGCCTACCTCTTGCTCGCCTCCACTCGACTTTACCCTCAAGTAAGGTATTCAACAAGGTGTCATGCCTTTTCATATGTCCAATATATTTTATTTGTTTGATCTTGATCTTCTTTAATAATTCTTTCTTTTATACGAAGTGTTTTTAGAACTGTTTGTATTTTTTCTTCTCTTTCCATGAAGTTCTCCCTATTCTTCTATATATCCACATCTCAAACACATCAATTTTTTTTTCTAATTGTTTGTTTATTGCCCATGCTTCTGATCCATACATTAATATAGAATAGGTATAGCATTTCTCATTTTTAACTTGTTTGTAATTTGCTTAGAAGTTAACGTTTTCGTCATGTTTTTAAAGGTACTTTTAGCCATTCCTATTCTCCTTTTAAATTATGTTTCATATCTACCATCATGTGTGGTTATGTATCTGAGATATTGATAATGTTATACTTGTTGTAGTATTTCTCAATGTATTTTTATGTTTAGCACCTGTTATGTGATTTTGCTGATTAAAATAGTGTTTATTTTGAAGACTGTTGTAGCGCAAGCCCAATGTAAAATGAACGGATGTTGCGCTACAATGTAAAATGAGCCCAATGTAAAATGAACGGAAATAGGTACAAGTGTTATTAATATTAGTGAACAAAATAAACTCGCAATGAGACACAGTGGCAGACGACGATTCGCCTAAAAGCCTTCGTCAGTATGAAAGACGACAAACGCTACAAGCAATATACTAAAAACCGGAAAGCACATTAGGTGGTGGAGAAAGAGATTAGTGTAGTATGAAATATGTAACGGGAAAGATAAATATTAAAGCTGGAAGAGGACAGCAAGATAAGAAAAAAGCAGACATTGCATAAATTATTGATAGGGTGGACAACAGAGTGATTGTGAAATTGAGCGAGACCATAAAATGGAACAAAATATTTTAAAAATGGAACGGGTTACCTATCGCAGTGTCTGTCCGGCTCTTCTTTTCACCAGATGCTGCGTCTCTCTGACCATAGAGCGCAATGTAGTTCTACATCTAAATGTATAATATTATCATTACAAACTGAATGTCCTGCCTGATGCTGTCCATGGAAGAAATTGAAAATCCAGTAACACTATCATCTTCATTGTGTGTAAGAACAACAATATGTAAAATATGCAATGTGTGTAAGAGCAACAATACGTAAAAACTGCAATGTGTGTAAGAGCAACAATACGTAAAAACTGCAATGTGTGTAAGAGCAACAATGTGTAAAATATGGAAATAATGCAGCAGCTCGACATCAGAAACTGGCTAGAAAGTTAAGGACAGATCAGACTCCATCGAAAGTGATAATTCTATATCTGAACTGTCAAAGGACATTTGGGCCACCAGTGAACTTTTAATCTACCTAGACATACGAACTCATAAACAAGGACATACTTCTTATTGGATTTCATAAACTGAGCGTAATAAACATCGTCATCATGTGATGGACGAACAACAACAATTAACAATGTAAGAGGCGATTAGGGAGGTTGTGCTGAAGTTGTGTATCACATCCAATTATCTCCACCGTGATAAAGGAAAATAGATTCTTATTTTAGTGGAATCAACATTTACATCTGCAGCATGCTACATGATTACAGTAAAGTCACAGAAAAGTCTCTTCAGGAGTACAATGCCTCTGATTTATAATATGCAAAAAAGGAAATATTCATGTCATAATTACTGTGAAGTTGATATAGCGAACAATGAAAAAAACACGCATTAAAAATTAAGCACTTGATAGCTGGCAATGATTCAAATTGCTTTCACATATAAATCTGATCATCTTAGTGAGAACATTAGACTTCAGTTTTATGGTTAGTACTAGTCATAGTGTAAGGGGACGCTGTAGCTCAGCTGTCAGTGAACTGGCTTCCTGCTCGGGTGATTGGAAGGAAAATTGGTACTAGATCTTCTGGAAAATAAAAGCATCATTCTTGATGCTGGCCACAACATCCTAAGGTATGCCGGTGATCATGAAATACACGGGTCAAACAACGTATCAATGGCCCCGATAACGCGGAAAAGCGAAATCTTCACTTTTTTTACTAGTCATAGTTTCTTCAGAAGGTAACAAGGCATACATGACAACTACTTCCAGCTTGAGGATGGATTTTGAAACAGTTGCAGTTGTTATCCAAAGGCTTTTGAAGACTTCTAAGACGGTTATCGCCATGTTTAGCGTTTACTCTTAAACTCCTGCTGGATCTTTCTTGTAGCAGGGCAATGTTGCTGTTGGATAGACATATCTCTAGTAAGTCATAATCACTATATTTTCCTACATTCTTTGTATTTTCATAGTCACTATATCGTCCTATATTCTTTATAAAGTTTGCGTGCACGAAGGAAGTTATGTATAGTTTCTGGGCCAAGAACTCTTATATATACATCTATCTTGGTCATTTTCTTGTATTTGTGACTTTTCAGTTTTTGTATGTCGTGTTCGACGTTTGAAGATAATGGTACAATAATAAGACCCATAACCCGTTAGGATCGTACGGGTGCCATATTTGAAACATCCACACACAAAGCACTTCAAGCACCTCTGCCCTGTCATTCGGATGGGTGTAGAAAAATCATGCTCGGACCATTTCTTGATGTTATCAACAAATGATTGTTGTATATCACCTCTTCTCTTGACTGTTCCTTGACTGTTGACTTGACTTTCCACCCTTGACTGTTCCTTGTAAAATAATTTTAGCAAGTTAGTTGTATTAAGTGTCAAAACCAAATACGTGTACGCCGTTTCACCACTGCAGTAATATATATTTTGAGAGAAATGAAATCTAGGGGAAACCAAGTGTAAAGTTCGATTATCATTCACTGCATGCAATATATATAATGTCTTTCGTGCATGGCCCTATTTCAGGACCTGGTTTACAACCCACCAACGTTACTAGAGCTGGCTGGGAGAGTTATTAAGATAGAGAAGGTCCAGTATACACCCGATGATCTTCCAATCGGTCTTCTTCAGTATCTCAACTCAGCACAAAGATGTGTCAACCCGATGTGCAAAGGTCAGTCATAGACATCGTTTCACTATATTGTTTGTTCGTACATGTTGTCGTATCCCGAAATGGGACCAAAGAACAGTAATATTGCCGCCTAACATACGTATCCTAGGAGGCGACTAAAGAGGTTTAGTTTAACTACCCCTCCCATGTTGAAGTCGGATAGGTCAGGCCGAAAGGCTCTGATATTTCAGCAAAGATGTACACCATGACACAACGCATTCTATACCTACAGGACTACATCCTGCGAATCTGCAGGAGTTTGAGAACGAACACATATACAAATATAGACTAGCCCACCCCATGATCTCAGCTGTGATTAATTCAATTAAGATGGGATGCTTCTTGGGAATATTGTGAGACTGCCGTAGACAACAAACTAAAGAATTAAGAAGTATCACGAACATTCTTCTGCAATCAATTTGTAAACATCCAGCCAATATTAATCATGCATAGAGCGGTTTGCTTTAAGTTAGTTAGTTATTCATCTAGGGCCAAAGACGGCACATAGGGCGGATATCATAGATCTCCATGTCTCGTTTGATTGCAATTTGCTTTAGGTTTTCATTGCTTTAAGTCGTCTTGGGTTAATGATACTAATAAACAACTGATTACACTTCTATGATATTACACAACTTTTGCGATCAATTGCTAAATATCCAGTCCAATATGTGTCATATATAGAACGGTTTATTTAGGCCATCTTAGGTCCCCACAACTTGTTTTATAAAGCTCCTGCGGGAGAGAGTGGACCCGCCGTTACGTGGATAGGGAAATCAGTATATTTCTGTAGTGTGTTCTAATATCTGTTATGTGCTGCTGCTCCACATATGTCCCTTTTTTTACACATCGTTGGGGTGGGAGTTACCCACCTTTTGGCTTAATTCTTAGTAGTGACAGCCATGTTCTGATTTTCTAAGGAGGTGGGGGTTTCCTTACTCCAAACCTCATCCCCGCCTTATTTACGGACTTGATACATATAAATGGAAGACATTTCCAGGCAAAAAGGAAACGACCATCCACAACATCTAAAGCATAGATACAATACCAGATGTAGAGAATATTTTTGGCTGCAAAAGATCAATTCGTCCAGAATCGCGAAGAGTTCAAATCTACAATAACGAAAACTAATCTGAAAGAAATAATGTGACTAAAATAAAACTGTGAAGTAAATATGTTGACATTATCTTATTTTCAGTTGTTGGTTATAAATCTCGAACTGTAGGTCAGATAAGAAAATGCATAAACTGATCTGTTATATGTTGAATTATCTTGAAACAGGTGTGTACTTCTCGTCACGGATAGAACAAGTCAAATTTGTGGACTTCTGCGGTAAATACAGGTTACCATTACTTCAGTATCTTTGTTCACCAAACTGTTCAACGGGTTCACCATCATTTTGTGCAAACAACGAGCGTGAGATTGATGAGAACGTAGTAGGAGCTAGAGAAAGGATGAGACGGGTTCTTCTTGGTTGATTGACGGGAGTAAGGGCGTGGTCAAATTGTCCTGGCATGTCAATAATAGTGAGGTAATAGAATTTGAGTGGGCAAACAAAAATACAATTTTCTCTGTGGGTCATATACTTATTCTTGTTAAATCTTCTTCACTTTTTTCTCTCCCCCCCCCCCCCCTGCTGTTCTACAGTTTCAGAGTGATGCTGCGAAATATGCATCATTCTGCTGGACGTCTGTTTTCATTAGACGTTGTCCATACATTATGTCGACAATTAGACGTTGTCCATACATTATGTCGACAATTAGACGCCAGATGTGAACCTGTGTAATTGTGCTAAAAATAATAATTATTCTGCATTCCTTATCAAACTCCTGCTGGTAAGCTGACTACAGTTCAATTAAGGAAATGTATTGTCATGGTTTGCCTCTTCAGTGAGATATCTGCGATTTTTGGTCAGATGAATATGACTTGTTAGTGACATATGGAGCGGGACAGCCAATTATATCACTAAATCTTATATGGTTCTTTTCTTACGTCCTGATTAGTAAAAAAAAGCATGCTGAATTGATATGCGTCAGGTAGAAAGTGGCAAATATCGCAGCCTATCAGTAAATTATGACACACAGCAATACTACATCAGCGTTTTTTCCCGATAGATTTGGAATTTTGGGCCGACATCTGGGGTACGGGAGTCATCTTGATCAATTGTGCCTTAATCTAGGTTTTTAGGACCCCCCCCCCTCCCCGTTAAATAAATCGAAACCTGACCTTTAGTACTATGAGTTTAGCTAAAAGACGGATAATTCCTACCATCCCCTAACGATTTTCGAAGATGTCACTACAAGTCTCACGGAAACGATGGAATTGCACACGAAAATTAACGAATGATCTTTTCTTTTTTTTAATGGCAAACTCGCTTTCCTTGATGAGTGGGCATCGCATTGGATAGCGAGGAATCATATCAGATCCGAATCTCAAATCTTTTTTTCTATTGTCTTTACCCAGGTGAATGATTGTTGATCGCATTCACACTTGCCGTTAAGCGTTGGGGTGGGAGCTTAAGCTGTCGTTTCAAGGATAGATGTGTCGCTGAAGTTGCATTTAGTCATGTTTGTTCAAGGCTATCTTGATGTTTTCTATTCACCGTTTTCTTGGTCTACCTTTGGTTTTAGGCCCGGATATTCTTGTATTATATGCTCTTATTGGTATGTGGTTTGGCTTCATTCTCATAAGGTGACCGAACCATTTTACTTGCTGTCTCTCAATATGTTCGATACATGATATTATACCGACTCTTTTCCTAATTTCTTCATTTCTTATTTTATCTAGTTTGGTAACCATTTCAGCTTTTTTCAGACACTTCATTTCACATGTTACGATTGTTGTTTGCTGCGAAGCTGTTAAAGACCATGTTTGACATTAGTAGCACAGTGTTGGTATAAAAATTGTAGATATTATTTATTTTTTTTTTAAATTTCCATCTTGATCTTTGGATGAAGAAGTAATGGTGACAGTTGGTAAGTCACTATGTTTGCTTTCTGGCATCTTGTTTCTATTTCTCTGTCTAGTCTTCCATCTTCAGAAAAAATGCTGCCTAGATATTTAAATTCTATGGCTTGTTTCACTTTGGTGTTATCTATTGTTATATTCATTGGTGTTGAAGACTTGCTAATTTTCATAACTTCTGTTTTTTGTACATTCATTTTCATGTTGTACTTCTGACATGCTAACAGCAATGCATTGACGTGCTTTTGCAAAGTTTCCTCATCTTTGTATATTAAACTTTGATCATCGGCAAATAATAGTTCATTGATTTCATTATTAAGTTCCTCATCAGGTTTATTTGCAATGTTTTCCTCTTTGTTGATGTGAGCTTCTTTTCAATCTAAAATTACTTTATCTGAAATCTCAAATCTTCACTGAAATCTTAAATTACTTTATTGAAGCTGAAATCCCATATTTTATTTTTATGTTGAAACAGTATGACAAAGAATCGATTCTTGACAGTTAAAGTGTTGAAATATTGTCCTTCTTGTATTTTAAGTTGTCAAGGTGTAGAAATTGTAATACCATTCTAGAAAGATAAAAAGTATATGTTTTGTCATAAAAGTGTCTCCACAATAGCTTCGGAATTGTGAGACAATCAAACATTTTACACCCATCCTCGCTTACCGAACTTACAGCTAATTCGTATTATATCGTACTTTAATTAATAAAGATATGTATTGTATTCGAGTGTATAAACTGAAACGTGTATTTGCTAGGATAACTCACATATGCTGTGGTGCCCGTATTTCATTGGTTCCTTAAGTTAATGCTTTTTATGCTTATTGATGGTTGGTTTGGTAGCTGATCCAGCGACCCATGGGCTCTTGCCCTTTGACCCAATGCCATTAAAATGGCATTATATTGCTGGGAAATATGCTTGTTGGGGTTAATCCGGTAATATTAAGCCTCCTTCACATAAGCGGTTAAAAAACGTTATTGTGAAGGTGAAGTACTCACAATGTGGCTCCCATAAAACGAAATCCTCACTATTGGGACCTATGAGTACAAGTCATCTATTATTGATTTCCATGAATAGGAGACTGCAGCAAAACTGCATTCCATCTAGGTAGATAATTATTTTAAAAATATGGTCTATATATAATTGGTTAAACGGATTTTACAGAGAGAACAACGGAATCAATATATGCAATGTGTTGATCTCTCTAGTTCTCCAATCTTCAATTTTGTTGTAGGATCTTTATAAAACCAATAGTGTATGCCTATATATATATATAGGTAGCAGTGGGTAAGATGGCGCACTTTTCATATTTTAGCATATTCTGACAACTAGACGTAATTATGAGACCAAACTGGTATCAGTGTATAGCTTATCCATTTATCTTACATTTGTGATGTTATTGACAACATACAACTATGTGAAGACAGTATAATGAGAATTTTCTAACATATGTAAAAAAAACACATCTTGCCCCATTGGGGGGGGGGGCAAGATGGCGCAAAAAAAGATGATACAAACCATTATAAAATGAGGGCAATCACCTCTGCAACAGGTCTAGCACACAGGCAGTATGTAAATGTGTGTTAAGAATAGATAGAATAAATAGATAGACATAGTTTTGTAACTTTACTCTGAAAACAAAATTTCTAAAAACAATATTGCGTAAGTTCCGTTTTAAAACTAATAATGCTTTTGTAAGGTTGGTTGATCATTATAACCATATATATCAGTCTGTCCCAGCCTTAGACCAGCATCCATGTCATCTGCATTTTTTCCATAACATTTTGAATGTGCCACCTTGCCTCACTAACTGTGCGCCATCTTTCCCCAAATTATATGGTTAGTAGCTTTAATAAAATGTCACAAAAAACAACAAAGTATTTTGACAATGTAACTTAATGTGCTTAACTTAACTTAACTTAACAATACAATATATGTTTCAGTTTAAACATGTAAAAAAACATGACAGTAATGATAACAGTAGGCAAGGAGTAAAAAGTTGAGGAAAAAATAATTCAAGACCCATGAAAAACAAATTTACCTCATGGTTGGAAAACGACCTGTTCGTGAACTGTCAAATTTCGTTGTGTCATATAATGGACGTTTACCACCAGACCTAGTCACGTGTCCTACCGGAAAAATCCATAGACTCGGAAAAAAACCGAAATGCCGTCTTGCCCCGCGCGCCATCTTACCCCTAGGCTACCATATATATATATATATATATATATATATATATATATAAATTATCTGTCTTATTAATTGGCGCGGTTGTTGGTCCGGTAGTAAAGCCGTCAAAGCTTCTGCCTACAGATCTTAGTGCTTTAATAAAATACATTTATCGCCATACTTGTGCTCTTTAAAAAAAAAATCGCCAAATATCTTCCCTAAGAAATAATGTGATGTCCCAAGAAAAGGCAAGGTAAATATACAAGTTTATCTCATATGTATTACGACTAACATAAATTGTAATTGCTGTTTATATATATATATCTTTTTTGGGACAGAATTTTAAAAAATCGAATTTTTGTCGATTAATTGATTCAAAAGAAAAATATGAAAGGTTTGATGATTGAATAAAATATGAGTGAAGCATAAAAGAGTGTTTAGTTTAATTTTGTTTTTTCAAGTATCATTGCTATACTTGGCAATATTTACAAGTTTCTTCGTGTTGTCAAGTAAAACACAGCTTCAATACTCGCTTCCGAGTTGGGAGAGGTAGGCGCCACTTTGTTCCTGGTTGTAAATGTATTCCACAGATAATGCTCCGTTGTCGAGAAACAACCGGATAAAGGAAATACGAGGGATGTTGCAATACGAGACAAGTGTCAATATGAACGTATATAGGAACAGGTGTTACCAATGTTAGGTCTATACACAAAACATACTAATAACGAGACAGTGAAGGACGACGTTGCAACGAAAAAATCCTCCATCATTACGGGAGACAACCGACAAATAATATACTTAACAAAGGAAAGTACATATAGTGTGATGATAGTAGGGGGGGGGGGTGGAGGTTAAGGCGTGGTATGAAACATACTATGCGCATGCAGTTGTGTCTGTGGGTCTCACCAATGGCTCACTAGACAAACCAACCATGTTACAGAAAACCTTAGTAGATGACATGCCTTTATATTGAGGTTATCTTCTTATAGAAGCTTCATGTTACGTCATCTATACAATTCCGTAGTCGTAACCTTCGATAACAGTTACTATGTTGTTCCTACACGCCGACGTTGTGCTTGAACTAGTTACATGCATGGCGTGGGTGGTCGGAACAACAAAGAAACCAATCGCAAGGGCAAGAGATGTGCCCTGATGTTGACGTCTGTTTCGGCAGCATTGGACTAAAAACACCATCGAGTCGAATAGCTGCTGGAACAGAGGGCGGAGCACTTATGGGAATGCCCCACGTGCTGTGAGGCCAGTTTTCTAATCAAGAATCAAGAATGAAAGATACCATAGGAAAGAGAAGGATCAAAGCTAGAAGGGTCCAGCAAGATAAATGGAGACAGACATAGCATGGCGAGCAACAAGAGAGTGATGATGTTGAGAATGGCTTAGTAAGGGATAAAACTGTCCATATGGCACAGATCACTGGACGTGGGCTATCGAAAGTAATGTCGTCAACCCCGCTATCATTTAGGTTTTACACTTTAGAATCATCAACGCAAAAACCTCGCCAGTACTCTCTGTTGTTTGTATCCAGATCAATCCCCCGTGCGATCATCATCATCAGGTGCCATGCCGGCTGGCGTAGGCGGTCATGGCTCTCCACAGCTCTCTGTCCACAGTATTATGCATCAAGGTCGTTGTTGTTTCCTTGCCGTGCCAGGCTGTTAAACTGTCTAATATTTTCTCACGTTGTCGCCATCTGTCTCTCTTGCCTTTAATTTTGTCTGGTGTGACTATGTTCTCTAAACCCCCCATGCGTTACTACGCCAAAAAAAAAAATAGAAAAAAAAGAAATCAAAGAATTGTGATATTGTTACCTGCCATGCACGTCGAAAGAGACGTCTATTGAGGCTGTTGGGGTGGAATTAACTGCCCCATACTATAGAGTAGAGTGTCAATGGGGCATACTGTCTCATAAGGGAAATACATAAATTACGTCAACAATGGGGGGGGGGAGAGGGGTACAGGAAAAGTTTGACAATTGTTGTCAAGGGAGAGGGTTTGACAATTGTTGATAAAAGAGAAGGGGAATTTGGGCAAAAGCTGGTGTCAACAAAATGAATTACTCTAATTAAATTGAGTGAATTTGAAAATTTATCTAAAAATATGCCGCTTTTTCACACTTTTTCTGCAAAAAAAAAGACTCTATTTAGGAGAGGGTGGGAATTTTTGAGACATAATATAGCAGAGACATAATTCAGATCCATGAATTCTTGACAAGGAGGATGAGGTTACAAATTATTTAAAAAAAGTGTTTGACGTAGTTTATGGGCGGCCCTAAATAGAGATGACGTTGGATGTGTCAGACTAAAAAGCAAATATATCACAGCCAATCTGTAAGTCATGATACAGCGCATCTCATTCTCTGGACTACATCCTGCTAATGTGCAGGAGTTTGAGAATGAACACAAATGAAGAAGATCCTCAGGAAATACGGACAATTAGCTCTTATTTCCTACATGCACTAGGGTGGTTTTCCAGAATGTTATGCCATGCTCAAACGACTCCGAAGCCTCAGCGGCCTGCATTATTTTGAGAAATCTTCACAACAGAGGGATACATTCTAAATGGTTTTGTGATTTTTCTACCTTTCTGCAGATCCAGAGTCGAGTTCATGAGCTTGAGCTTCACCTGTCAAGCATCATTTTCTGTCAGAGGTGTTCCTACCAACCCTGATCTGGGCCATAGTCACAGAGGTAGTTGGAGTAGCCAGCTATACATTTCTCACCATTCAATACTCGATCAAATTATGCAGAGCTCATGGTCACAGAAGTAGTTGGAGTAGCCAGCTATACATTTCTCACCATTCAATACTCGATCAAATTATGCAGAGCTAAAGTATTTGTATGATTTTGGGCTCTCTCCGGAAATTGTGGCTTCATGCACTGAGTTTCTTTATCACCACACCATATGTCAACTTGTCATAGTTGGATTCCCACGTACGCATTTGCAGCTACTGCCATTGTCAGTGCCGAAGCTCATCTGGTCCCCACAGTGTGATGTGCAGTCATGGGTTCTTTTAATGCAGGAGTCAGTAAAATATTTTGGTCTGAGGGCCCAATACTGAAATCCACAGATGGTCGCTCACCGGGGAAAAAAAGCTAGCATGAAAGCTAAACTACTCATGTTAGCGTTACTAAATATACATTTTAACATGATTTAACTGATGGACATATACATATGTAGGTTTATATTTAAGTTCAGACAAAGTTATACAATTTATTAATGGTTCTAGATCAGGCCCGGAATATAAGCACATTGATTATTTTTGGGAGCCGTTACAACTTTTGTTTTAATTAGTAGGAGATACTGTCACTATAGATAGGGGAGCTAGATAGGGAAATGAGACTAGATATCAAAAGGCCAATGCAATATCCTATCAACTGACACCAAGATTTAGAAATCCGAACATACATTAATAAATAGTATTTTTATATCAACAGTGTGATATCAGTGTCAAACATGGACCTTTTCCAAAGCACTGGAAAGTAAGATTACAGCATGTGAGATGTATTTGAGAAAGTAAGATTACAGCATGTAAGATGTGTTTGAGAAAGTAAGATTACAGCATGTGAGATGTGGTGTTTGAGAAAGTAAGATTACAGCATGTGAGATGTGGTGTTTGAGAAAGTAAGATTACAGCATGTGAGATGTGTTTGAGAAAGTAAGATTACAGCATGTGAGATGTGTTTGAGAAAGTAAGATTACTGCATGTGAGATGTGTTTGAGAAAGTAAGATTACAGCATGTGAGATGTGTTTGAGAAAGTAAGATTACGGCATGTGAGATGTGTTTGAGAAAGTAAGATTACAGCATGTGAGATGTGTTTGAGAAAGTAAGATTACAGCATGTAAGATGTGTTTGAGAAAGTAAGATTACAGCATGTGAGATGTGTTTGAGAAAGTAAGATTACAGCATGTGAGATGTGTTTGAGGTAGTAAGATTACAGCATGTGAGATGTGTTTGAGAAAGTAAGATTACAGCATGTGAGATGTGTTTGAGAAAGTAAGATTACAGCATGTGAGATGTGTTTGAGAAAGTAAGATTACAGCATGTGAGATGTGTTTGAGAAAGTAAGATTACAGCATGAGATATGAAGTGCTTGAGAAAGTAAGATTACAGCATGTGAGATGAAGTGTTTGAAAAAGTAAGATTACAGCATGTGAGATGTGTTTGAGAAAGTAAGATTACAGCATGTGAGATGTGTTTGACAAAGTAAGATTACAGCATGTGAGATGTGTTTGAGAAAGTAAGATTACAGCATGTGAGATGTGTTTGAGAAAGTAAGATTACAGCATGTGAGATGTGTTTGAGAAAGTAAGATTACAGCATGTGAGATGTGTTTGAGAAAGTAAGATTACAGCATGTGAGATGTGTTTGAGAAAGTAAGATTACAGCATGTGAGATGTGTTTGAGAAAGTAAGATTACAGCATGTGAGATGTGTTTGAGAAAGTAAGATTACAGCATGTAAGATGTGTTTGAGAAAGTAATATTACAGCATGTGAGATGAAGTGTTTGAGAAAGTAAGATTACAGCATGTAAGATGTGTTTGAGAAAGTAAGATTACAGCATGTGAGATAAAGTGCTTGAAAATGTAATATTACAGCATGTGAGATGAAATGTTTGAGAAAGTAAGATTATATCATGAGATATGAAGTGCTTGAGAAAGTAAGATTACAGCATGTGAGATGAAGTGTTTGAGAAATATTGTCGGCGTCACAAGAATGGATATAATGTGAAATGATAACATCAGAGAAATCATAATAACTACACCAGTCAATGCCAACATCAAGAGACAACACATCAAATGGTGTCGACATTTAATGTGAATGGGACCTGGTTGTCTCCCGTCAAAAGCATGCAGAATATCCGGGAAGCAGGCAAGAGGGCGATCACGACACAAATGGATCGATAACGTACGAGACATTCCACAACATCGCGGATTACAACAATAGCAACACATTTGACAATAGAACATAGAATTTGACTCCTCACGATACTTTACTGCAGATGTGGCTGCTGAGACAAGACTCACTATAGGATCTTTTTTTTCCTATCCTTTTTTTCCCTTTTTTTAGACACATACTTCTAGATGTCACTTTATTTTTCCTTTTTTTCAGTTACCTTTGCCTCATTTCTCAAACAGATAACGGGAGGTAGTCCATATTATGTTTTATTACATTTTACAGCTTGGTTGCGATACGTACGCTTTTCGGACTGATACATCCGACTTCATCGTGGTTTTTTTAGTGAGTCACTTTGAGCACCTTTCGGATGGTGGTTTATATTTTCAAAATATATAAAGATGCCTATATACCATATAAGCCTACACACATTTTGGCATATTTTACATTTTATCATTTTTGACAGACCTACAAGACTGGGCATCGAAGTATTTCTTATGAAACAGTGTTGATAATCTATGTGGGATTCAGTAATAGTTGGAGTATAGGCCTATTAGATCTAAAAAGTTTTGTTGACCAGGCCTGTAATACATAGGGAGCCTATGGTTTCCTAATACTTACTTGGGGCGCGAAAGGGGGCTGGAGAATACCAATACAGTAATCTGCTATGCTTGTCGTAAGAGGTTACTACAGACATTTTGGGTTATCTGTCTCATCTAAACCATGACAACACATCCCGTTCTACACCCTAGTAACGAGGAGGAATTTGAGAGCGAGCGGAGAAGACTGCACATGGTCACCTCATAGTTCAGTGGTCACAGACCTTCTAGTAATGTTCATTTTTTCAGTTTAATTGGAAAATTTGTCAGACTACAAACGGCTTATAGGTCAACATAGCTTAAAGGAACTGGTACCAGATCTTCTGGGGAAAAAAGTCTGTGAATGTGATCACATCGTCTCAAGGGCAGCCTTGTGGATCGTCTCTAAAAATACAAGTGTAACACTACATTTGCTATATTCTTCAAGGTCTGGGGAGGGAGATGTAGGGCCTATGTGGATAATGTGCTATTTATTTGTATACCTCACGTGATAGATTACCAAATGTTTATAACCTTGTTTGGTTTGACGGACATAACCGAAGGAGATCACTCCAAGAATCTTAGTTCTTGATATGAACGGAACCGGAAATCACGCGAACACACAACTTCCGCAGTCATATGACAGAACTCGAAGATGGTGAGTCTACGTTTGCTAGGCGTCTAGAATAAATTATACTATTTTCTGAAAGTACAGATGCACATATATTGATATAAATATTATTTTATGCATGCATATATGTAAACTACTATTTCTTGTTAGTGTCATTCAGCAAACATTGTAGCACTAAAGAAAAACCATTTCGATCTGTGAAATAACTTGTCTAAGTTTCACTAGAAAAGAAACAATCTAATTCAAGAAATAGAAATAGTTTGAAATACTAATATAGTGACAACTCGACTAGGTCTAACCAACAAACGTCACTAACAAAACAGCAAAACTAATATAGTGGATTGCTTTAAGTAGACTAATGACGTGTTACACAAACTGGTATTACTGTGACTCGCATCTTTTTGTCGGATTTTCTCTGCCATTCTTGTTATTGTAATTGTAATAAACAAAACAGCCTGTTTAAACAGTCAAACCTGCACAAGAAAGATCAAGGTACAGTAGCCTGAGTTGGACTAAATTTTCAATAAAAAGGCAAAATATTTTTCATCATTATAAACAAAACAGTTAGATTAAGATAGTCCTTTAAAATTGAAACATTACAGGAGCGTTATGATGATTTAATAACCTAGTCCTGCTGAAGACGGACGGTTGGGCCAATGTTGCAAATAAAACGGTGATAGCACATTTCATTAATCTCTGGACTGAGGCTACATCCTGCTGGAAATCTAATGGAACCATTGTCCTGCTGCAAGAGAAATCCATTGGAAGTTTGAGAATGAAGAACTTAGTTTTAGGCCTTTTCTTGCACTTACTTATATAGTATATAGCCTAATTCTTGGTCTTCTAATAGGACTATTTCAAATTAAGTTTTCTCCACTGTAAATTTAATTATAAATTTCCCTATGCCCTATTTTAATATTTTTGACTGAAATTTGAAGAATAGGATTTCTGAATACCCTCATAACTAACATGAAGTTTTGCAAAATAAATCATTGATTGAAAAAAATGTGCTGCATAACAACATTAAAGAATGTTCTTGTTCATATTATTTTGAAAGGCAACCGCAAAGTTAAATTAGTCCTACTATAGCCAATTTTTTTCTCATAATCTTGTAACAAGCTAATTACAATTTCCTCTGACCTCAGTATATTTTTTTTTGACCTTGTTGGACCTTGGTATGTTTAGACTGACATCAGAGAAAATGAAGTAGTGTAAGGACTGTTTGATTAGTTGTTTCAAGAATCTACATGCAACATTCTTCAGCCATCCTTCTTTAACAGATAATTGAATATATTTGTTACATATTTTATTGCAATTTCTTCTTCTGCTATCATGTTAGATTGTCAGGGCAAAGTTCACTGTCTTTTCCATGTCAGAATGGCTGTTCCATAAATTTTGTCTCAAATCTGTATACTCCGCCGAAGACATGTGTCAGACTATTGGCACAAATAAAACGACAACACAACGCATTTCCATTATCTGGACTACATCCTGCTAGATTTCTAGTAGGACCATAATCCTCCTTCAAGAGAGATCCAGCGAGAGTTTGAGAACATTGTCCTGCTTCAAGAGAGATCCAGCGAGAGTTTGAGAACATTGTCCTGCTTCAAGAGAGATCCAGCGAGAGTTTGAGAACATTGTCCTGCTTCAAGAGAGATCCAGCGAGAGTTTGAGAACATTGTCCTGCTTCAAGAGAGATCCAGCGAGAGTTTGAGAATGAACGCTGAACAGAAGAAATCTGTATACTCTGGCCAGACCCGCTTACTGTCTCTTCTCTTTGTATGTTGTGCAGTCCTGAAGAATGTGTTTTGACATTTGTCTCTGCATGAGATCCTCCGTCGGTAAAGGTGACCCACTAGTCTTCAGTGTCCTGATCTAAGGTGAAATGGTGTGGTCTATTGGTATATTTGGAAGTGATGTATATTGCATTGGGTTTGTCTTCTACTTTCATTTGTTTCTTCCACTTTGATGTGTATGTTTTAGGGATTATAATTTTTTGCTTCTCTGTAGGACAGTGGGATTTCAACTGATTATACTTAGATCTCCTGCCTTGACACCAAATGTCAAATTTTAGTTTTGAAAATTAGGTTGACATACTCGAGGCAAAACCATAAGTGCTTAGTCTCTTAGCACATGACGAATAGTATTTGTGCTGATCATTCCTTTAGCATGCTGGGTACACACACGTGAGTTCATCTTGGGAGTAGTTTAACATTATTATTGTCAAATGTGAAGGTATAAATAAATACAGATTACATTATTTTGTATAGCATATGTGGACAAAATAATACAGATTATAAAAGCAAATTGATACTGTCAGATTGTAGAAACATGGAAACAAAATATATTAAACTTCAACTGTATGATGGGGTTCGATATATTTTTCTCATGAAAGTTGTTGTGCAATCTTAAATCAGGGGCATAAAAAAGTATATGATGTAGGAAAATGTTTGTTAATTACAGCAGATTTCCTCTATAGGATAAGGCATCCTTTTATAACAAATTTCCCTGTTTAACGAAACTGCTAAATATCACAAATTATATTTAGGCCCTATTCTTTATTATTTATACTGTATAATGTATATATAAAATTTCTGTAATTGCATACATATTTCATCAGTATGGGCCAAGTTATAATGGGATTCAACTATTATCCTAGTTAGAGGCCCACTAGATTGAGGATTAAACATTGCTTCCATTACTATCATGACTTAGAGGTAGATGGGGGCTGTCAGGATCCACAGATTCAAATGAAAGCACATCTTGTGATATTTCCATTGTGATTGTCAACATCTAAGCATGTTGTGCAATGGTAATAACTCAATTTGGAATTATTTTGCTGAGATTATGCTACAGGAGAATAACTGGTACAATATATATTTATGTGGTGATTTCGTAAATCCTCCAACTAGGACACATTTTCTATTTTTTGTACAGAATATTCTTTTTTTTAATTTTTTATTAAACACGTTTTGATTGACATCAATATTTACCTTCAATAGTATACAGAAGTGTGTGTTCAAAACATAGAAATATTGAGGTTTTTTTTTGGAGTGGGTGTGGGAAAAATGATACTTCTTGAATATGACAGATATGTCAATGCCAATAGCAAGTTGTGGGACAGTACTTTTACCAACAGGGAGGAACTTGAGGCAATGATAGACTTCAACCTTCTTTGCATTAAAGGACAAGATCCAACATACATCTAGACAAACATGGGGGTAGTGGTAGTATTATTGATCTTGCATTACTGCTGCCCACACTAGCCCTGCGGGTGAGGGGTGGAGGTAATTGTAAATATGAAGTACTATGAGGCTTCCATAAGAGGAGAGCCGAGAGTTTCAGTATATTGCCACATCATTTGCCTGGTGGAGCAATAATGATACCTTCTGCGTGCAGGTTATTGTCCATTAATGTGTAAATACATAGCCATTACAATGGTGGCTAGATATAGTTTTTTTTTGTTCGTTCTTGAATTTATGCAGATTTTCAGGATAGATGGGAGAACGGGATGCATTGTGTTATTGTTTACAATATTTCTGAGATATTTGCGCCTTTTGAATTGACACACAGAATTTCTGCATGACTTCTGTCACTTTTATCGTATATGGGATGGGACAGCTAACTCCACCCCATAACCACCGTAGTCGCCTCTTATGCCATGCATGGAAACTAAACAGTGTTGCTATTATTTGCTCCCATCTGGTAACACACGGGCAAGATAAAATTTAATTTATTCATCAAATTTAGGTACATACTTGTGTGTCACAGATCAGATGTTGTGTATCACAGATCATATAGTTAAGTACCACAGATCAGATATTATGTCACATAATGCACTACCAGACATCAAGGTGACACAAACACACATGTATGTGTTATTTATTTATTGTTCTCGAGTGAGCTGAGTCAGCCTGAATATCCATACCTGTTTCTAGTGTCATTGAACCTTCCTTTCTGACCTTGTAAGACCTTGATAGGATTGACTATTTTATTTAAGCATACATTATAATGTCAACTAGGTGTTTGAGTGAATAGTGGGCCATCATCATCTTTTGCAGAACATTGCCACTCTGTAAGCAGAAATAATCAGTTCTGAGGAAGTTGTTCACCGCTTCCAGTGTCATGTTCAAAAGGGGGAAATGGTTCTTGTTGACAATCACTGGTCTAGAGAACAGAATGTGTTGTCCTATTTTACAGCTGGGCTTTGACATCTGTGCCTTTGAGGCAGATATTTTTTAGAATATCTTCATCAATGTAGAGGTTCCCAGAATATGAAATATTATTAGTTCTCATCCACAATAAAAACATTACATTTTCACAAGATGTACTAGAGGAATATTTTAGTAAATAATTTTAGAATATCTTCAATGCAAAAGTTCCCAGAATATGAAAGATTATCAATTATATATAAATACAATAAAAACATTGACAAAGAAAATTCTATAAAATAATTAATTTGAATGTCCATTTGTACTTGTGTACACAGTTATATCAGCACAAGAATAAGTAAAGGACAGGAATTTAGTGTGATAAAATATTGTTCGGCCATAAGAAATTTTGAACGATTAAACTGAATTTCTTTGAACAGTAAGAGACTTTCTTTCACACTGAGAAGACTCATATTGCAAGTTGCCAGGACAATTGGTGTCAATCTGAATAGACTTAATTCAAATCTATCTACCTTCTCATATCGGTTGGTTGGTTGCTGATCCAGCGGTTCATGGTCTTTGACCCAAAGCATTATATTGCTGGGAAGCTCATATCAGTCAAAAGAGGTGATAAACAATGAAACAATTCAATTACTACCAAGTTCTTCCAAGAATAAGTCATAAGGAGAGTTGTGTGGGTGGGAACAGACTGGGGTTAGGTTAAAGTTACCGTAAGTAAGTTTAGGTTGTCTGTAATGTAGCCAATAGAAACAATCAAAAGAGGTAGGCATGTGATCTGGGATGGAACCTCATATTCAGTACAAGACATTGCTATTCGGCGTTCGGTTAATTTTTAAACATGACTAATCTCTCTCTATGTGACATGTTCTTTGGAGAACGTTGTCCTCACTGCCAATCTGTAAGTCTCACGGTTCTGTGCAAGCAGCCCAGCTTCTTCCAGTTTCATGTTCATAATGTCTTCGATGTCGGAGTAATGTCACATTACTACTAATATGTTAATAAAAACGCAAAACAATAAGTAAATATACCAAACTGCGACTCTAATATACGTTTTAACTTATGGTTGCGAAAGTAATAAAATAAAAGCACTGGAAATGACATTCATTTGAAAATAAATGTCTTTGAACTTTTAAATATTGCTTTGGAAAAATTCAAGTAAAAAAATCAAGAGAAGACACCATACAGCAATATGTTTCTACAATAATAATTAAAAAACGTTGGACTTAATATCAGACTTGTACTTAGAATGAATGAAAACAGACTGCCACTAGAAGCATTAAAATTGATACCATATGGCAAAAGAAAAAGAGGAAGACCAAAAAATACTTTTCGTAGAACAATCATGGAAGGTATGACTGAGTCTCAACATGCAATAATTACACACAGAAGCATCACATTGTGGACTGGAGAGCTCTGGTTTCTGCCCTATGCAGCATATGCCATGCTGAAGGAACATAGATAAATAAAATACAATGATTGGATCATCAGTAGAATGTTTTGATTGGTTTTTAAACAATAAACTTGACCAGGTTTATGAATAGGGCCTGTTATCTACTCTACCAATGAGGCAATGATTTCTAAATACTCAACACATTTTCTGTTCCAGGCATCTGATCGAAAACATGGCATGCAGGCAATTATTGCTGAGAGGGAGGGGGAAAAGGAGAGCTTGCTTGGCAAGATCTATACTGTCTCCGGTCCTGGTGAGTATTACACGTTTGTGCAAGAAGTTGATTGGTTGCTTATTCAGCAGTCTATCAACTCATGCTCTTTGACCCATTTTTGCAAGAAGTATAGAGAAACCCAGGCAAGGACAGTGTTTCACAAGATGAAGAGTATTCTAAGTAATATATCTTTGTCTACCTGTATGTTGCTAGGGCCTGAAAAGGGGGGGGGGTGAAGAATAGCAACACATGTCATGCATGTCGTACAAGGTGACTAAGGAGATTTGGGAGACCTAATTAAGCAAGAGGTTCTTCGGATGCTGTTCTCTCATTCGCAGGTCTACACAGTCTGGTTTTCTTAAAAAAATGTGCTGTATTTGAAAGGTCATCAGCTCTTTCACATAGCTTTCTGTGGATATCCGTCTCTGTTCCAGTGCTGCTTACGTCCACATGGACACAGAAGTGATGGTACCCGTCTTAGTCTATTTATGTGACTCTTTAGTCTGTTGTGTCCTGTCCTGATGTGGAAAATGATAACATGCTCAGCTCTGTCTAGATAGTGAAAGTTATCTGGATTCTTGACAGGAGGAGGAGGGGAGGGGTCAGAACATGCCAAAAAAAGTGTTGATGTAATTTATGGACAACTCCTTAGCATGGGGGAACATTATTGGAAATAATTGCCAGGACTGATTAAATCTTAATGTCCATAAGGTATTTATGGTTGGTTGGTTGCTGATCCAGCGGTCCATGGGCTCATGCCCTTTGACCAAATGGCATTATATTGCTGGGAAGATTTTCGGCCCACCACGGGCCAGAGCCAGAGAATAACTCACACCACCAGGAAGGTAGGTTTCAACCTATGCACATCTCCGAGCCACTGCAGCCAAGATATGGTTTACTGTGCTCATTCCCCGCCACCAATTGGCTGCTGGTTATGCTGAACTTCTCTGTTGCTCCAGGCATGCACCAAATATTAAAGTAAAAAGGATGGGTCTGCTTAGCTGGCTTTTTTTTAGTGGCTTGGCAGACAGAAGTTACGAATGCTCTGTATATAGTATGATGACTAACCTCATGATATAGAAGATGAATTTCTCATCTTGTTCTGCTGCATATCTAGTGTTAGTTTTGTTATTGTACATCTAAATAATTGCCAAATAACACAGAACATCAGAATCAGCCTTGTGCATAATGTTTATTGCTGTGGTTTTTGTTGGTCCCTATTTATATAATTTGCCAATACTGACCAATGAAATGCATGGGAATAATTAACATCATGACACAAAATTCTTGTTAGAGTTCTTTTGATGGATCTTCTATTGGCAAATGTTGTGCTTCAGTTTACTTGTGGAAATAGCTGCTTGATTTTATTAGTTACAGAAAGAAAAAAGTTAACAATTGTGAAATCTGGACATTCTACTTTCAAATACTTAGGTCTTGTATAAAAGGATACATTCTCAGTGTTAGGGAATAGCCTAACATACTAATAATGTGAGGGCTGACAAGATAAAATAACGTGGGGGGAAAACAGGGATACATATGGAGTGTTGCAAAGAATAAACAATATACTAACAACAGAAACAGATGATATTTCTACTAAAAAGTTGCCTGAAGTAAAAATTTTCTTATCATTGATAAAAACAAGATGTTGGTGACTAGTGAAGCCAAGCAAGATCTCACAAATATCCGGTTAAACAGTCACAAATTTGAAGCATTTGCTACCTTCAAATATCTCAGGTCCCAGTATGTGATGATAGAAACTCTGGAAATAAAATATGGCGATGACTGCCATATATTAATTTAATTTAACAAGGTTGAATATGTTTTGGAAAAGTAAGATCAGTATTACAGTAAATATTGTTCATAATTAGTTTATTTGAAGTAAATCTATCAACTGCCTAGTGTTTTATGCCATTTTTTTGTGTTTCATGTCAAATTTCAGAATTGAACAAATTATTGCAAAGCTTTATGAAATATTCCAAAGTTGAACTTGATTCCACTCAATATTATCATTAGGTCTAACTCTATTTTCTGTGTAAAGCAGTGCAAGAATATCATTGCTGTCACTAAGCCTATCTGATTCTTCAGAAACAATAGCAGTGGGAACAGTTTTATAATTTTTTAGCTGTTATATTTTTCCCATACCAGATTAAGTCTAGGCCTATTTCTTTTCCGATTTTCAAGAAGTCTATAATCTCCACTATTAAAATCGAAAACACTTGTTTTGTGACACATAACTTGAAATATGTCTCCAATTATAAAAATCAAAGAATAATAAAGCTCGATGTTTGCTAAATTTTTGAGCTCTCTTACTACTGAAAGATGAAGCAATTTTGCGTATTTCAAAAAAGCTGAACCTACCTTGTTCGAATTTTAATTTTAAATAAAATGTCGTCATGCGTCTAATTACACAGTACCATGAGGATTTCCTTTCGTTAGCCAAATTTCTAAATGTTAAACATCTAAATAAGTTAATGCTAATTCATTTATGATCCAAACAAAGAAAACTTTGATGGTATATCTGCAAGAACGAATAATCGTGGATACTTCCGAAATGGGGGGTTCTAGCTACAACAATATATCGTTTTTACATAAGAAATGAGTTAAGACCAAATTATTTAAGGGTGCCAAACTGCAATATATATATATATATATATATATATATATATATATATATTTTCAAGGATGTATCTACCTCTGTCATCAGTGGTGCATGATCTTAATGCAGTGACCTGAGCAGTCTCACTTATTCTTTAACTGAATATAGTATACAAGACTTAACTATTATAATTCTTGTTTACAGTTGTTACAGCCAATCACATGGCCGGTGCAGCCATCATGGAGTTGGTACGTGTCGGACACCACCAGCTGGTCGGGGAGATTATCAGGCTAGAGGGTGATACTGCCACTATCCAGGTCTACGAAGATACATGTATCCTATTTTTGAGAGCATATAACAGTCTTACTCAGAATGTCTAAGTATAGGAAAACATTAAAGAGTGTTCTTTTACTGAGATATATTATATCTTATTTCTTATATTGAATAGATTTGTTTGCTATTTAATATGATAATGGTGAAGTATCTCTTGACAGTCCATGGCCTTTCCGACAAAAGCATTTGTCCTCATTTGAGTAACTGAGGTGACACCCATTTAAGGCCTGTCTCAAAGGAATGGTTACTTGGGGGAGGGGGGGCCTTTATGGATGAATGTTTAGTCCCTGAAGTGAGGCATTCCATTGTGGCAATATCCTTCTGAACATATACTTCTGATCCAACTAGTTCATTGTTTTTCTGTCAGATTTGTAAACGCTTCTGCAGTGAAAGTACACTTAACATTGTCTGTCACAAAAAGACAAAGATGCAATGTCCTGTGGCCTCTTTTGTCATTCATGGGGACTATTTGAGTTCGACAGAAGACAAACAAAATTACAAGACATGAAGTGGCAATGTTAATTTTTTCACAGGAGACAGGTTGTCAGACTATTCCCAAACTATCCTTAGTTGCCTCCTATGACATGCCTATAAAGTAGGCAGTGGTTCTTTTCTTTGCATATTCTGAACTAGAAGTCCAGGCCCCTATTGCGATGTTGGTGGCTTTTTAATATAAACTAGGGGACATTAATAACACCCAAATATGATGATTGTAAATCAGTCAGTTCCTCTTTTGCCAAGTTCAACACATAGAGCGAATGTCGTATATATATATATATATATATATATATATATATATATATATATATATATATATATATATATATATATATATATATATATATATATATATATACATACGGAGATACTGATTAAATCAATATTGAACTGAAAGTGAGCCCATCCTATACTTCATCTTTGGCCATAAACTCTCATCTAAACCTCAGAATTTACCGTAACCTTCTTCCACCTGTCCTGTACTTCATCATCTACCATAACCTTTTTCTCACTGACTTCTATGTCATCATCTACTTTTACTTTTTTTCTCATCTGTCCTCTGCATGGTCATCTACCTTAACCACTTTGCAGCTGGTGTAACCGTTGGTGACCCAGTGCTGAGAACAAAGAAGCCACTGTCAGTGGAGCTTGGACCTGGTCTGATGGGCAGTATCTATGACGGTAGGTCAGCATGCATGATAGATTTTATTTCTTCTTCAGCGTTCATTCTCAAACTTCTGCTGGATCTCTCTTATAGCAGGACAATGGTCCTACTAGATTTCCAGTAAGATGTAGTCCAGAGAATGAAAATGCACTGTGGCACCGTTTTATGTGCGCTAATGGTCCGACACATCCGTCTTTTTGTAACAAAAGCTGCTCCAGTGTCATTAAATTTCAACAATGGTCCTTCATGTTAGAGCTACATTGATATTTTAATTAATTTCAGTTTAGAACTTTATTTCTGTGTGGACAAACCTTGTATTACTGTGGTTTGATATATTTCAGTGCTGTGTTCAAACTACCAGTACCAAGTTGTTTGCATCCCAAGACTATCAAATTTTCACATGTTGATATCGATCGAAGCACGAACTCTGTTGTCTGAAATGCAGCGTCAATGGACATAAATGTGCAGTGACAATTTATTGAAAATCAGCAAGCGGTAGTTGGTAATTGAACCAGGTCAGTTCACCTGGCACGTAATCATGTTGGAAGTCTTGACTAAAATGGCATCTTTTTTTATAGAAACGGTCAAATTGGGTCTCACCAATGGCCTTAGTAGATGACATGCTATTATAATTAGGCTCTCTTATGGAGGTTTTCTAGCATGTCATCTATACAATTATAGATCCCCTCTGAGTATAAGAATCTTGCACTAAGCTGAAAACTGAAGCCTCCTGGGCATGAAAGAAAGCCCATAGAAACCACTCCAATGCGCATAGGAAGTAAGAACTAATCGCTCGAAATTCCTGGGGTTCTTGCATTTAATTTATGAGGTGAATAGGTGTCAGTTGAACTGACATAGTTCAGTTCCTGTTTCTGCCTTCTGATTATCTCAGCAGTAAAATCTAAATCGATAGAACTGCTGTTGTTTACGTGCCAATTAAGTTGAAAGTGAATGAGCTTCTGTGGGGGCCCTGAGTTCAGAGATGATAATTTAAACCAGTTCTCCTGGTTATTTTTAAAGTCTCTGCATATCACATTACATACCATATCTTCTGCTTCATAGTCTACATTAATTGACAAAGTTAATATGAAATACCAAGATGATCAGTTCTTGATAGATATGAGATCTCTAGCATTGAAAATATTCTAATGCAGTCTTATTCTCACAGGATCAGCATGTGAAATGTCGAAAGGTCTTTCTATTGGCCTATCAGACCAACCATTTTGCAACTGTATATGTAGATTACATTTCAATATAGTGAGACTTTTCTCTATATACTGTGGAATATACTTTTCTCCTGTGGAAGTCCCACAGCATTTCTTCTGTACAATTAAATTTCCATTTATTGTGCAACATTCAGAGAACCCAGCATTGAACATCACACTGGCAGAATCAGATGAGCTCCAGAGCTGACCATCGTCCATGCCTTCATCTTGTATGTGGTGGTCTGACTATGAACAAGTGTCACATGGGGTTTGGAAAAAAGTAACTCTGCAGGATTTGACAATTCTCTGGAATGCACAGCTGGCTTTCCACCCACCCCAATGACCATGGTCCAGAATTGGCCTTCAACCGTATTATAAGACTTCTCAGTGGAAGGTAAACATGATTATTTCATTAGTTGGCCATGATTTTTTATCGTGTGACTCCCAAGTATATACACCGGTAAATAGTGACCAACGAAAATAAAAAGACGTCAATAATAAAAAAAAAAGTGTCATGAATGAAGGTCTTTTATGAGCCTGGTCATGGCATGAGGTGGCTTGCTATGGACACCTCTGACAGGAAAGGATACTTGACAATGTGAGGGGATCATTTGCATGTTGCTGGTACTTAGAAAAGTAACATAATCCCTAGTATTTACTCCTTCTCCTTTCTGGGTATGAGATTTATTTTCAAAGCATTGTAAACCTTTGAGAGTTAGTCTTCTTGGTATGAAATAAAAATCTGGAGAAACCCACCCTATTGCACATAGGAAGTAAGAGCTAGTTGTTCATAACTTATGGAGGCCTAAATAACTCACTGGATAGGCATGTCAGACTATCAACTGCAGTTAAGTTCTCACTTATAGTGAGATGGAAAAGAGTGAACATTGTCTTGTAGGTAATGCTTCAGACAACAACAAAAAAAAGAAAATAAAAACTATTGCTATAAATGTGAAGACTTTGGAAACAGCTGCACAAAACCAAATTAGTTGTAAAACATCTCTGTGCAAAAGTGCTGCATAATGTGTCAAACAGCAGCAGTACAAAGGAGATATGCTAGGATACCGGTAGCTTTGACACTTTATCTGACACAACCGTTAACTAGCCATACTACCTGAGACTTTTCCAAACTCTTCTTCTTATGGTCCATGTTGTGTTGTTGTTGGCCTTCTATTTTGTGTGCTGTTAATCATTTCCGATACTGATGTTCTCTCATGGCACATTGCTATGTTATCAAGCATTTTCTCTCTACTACATTTTCTTTCCTACCTCTTTTGCTCTTCAACTTGTCTATTGTTACAATGTGTTACATCTTTCTTCTTCTCTTGATGTGTCCAAAACATGTGGACTATTTTTCATGCGGATAAGGAGCTATCTTTTTTAATTTACTTCTTTCAAGATATCTTCATTACACTTTTTAATCTGTCCATAGTGTTCTTAACATTCTTCTATAAAACCACATTTCTGCTACCTCAATATAATTATTGCTTTTCTGCTGAGTGTCCAAGATTCACTTTCATACATCAGAATTGGTTCTATATAACTTCTAATTCTTTCTCACCTCAATTGACAAAGATATATTACATAGAATAGTCTTCATTCGTGAAATGTTGCTACGGTCATTGTATGGATGTGGATAATACAAGTCTCTGGAAGGAAGTCCTGATTATGGGCAGAATATCCCACCCTGCTTCTGCAGTGGAACACAATTCAGAAAATGTGGCAGCTAGTGTAGTTGTGAATTAATTTATCTATCCTTTCAGGTATTCAACGTCCACTTGAGGACATCAGTGACCTGACACAGAGCATCTACATCCCCAAGGGTATCAACGTTCCTGCTCTTGATAGAAATAAACAGTGGGACTTTGAGCCTCTAAATGTTCGGGTAAGGACAAAACATTTTACCATGTGCTTGTCAAGATGTGTTTTGTTCATGGTCAGTTCGGACATTGGTGTTGCAGCTGTTTATTTCATTTCAGTGTTCACCCATCGGGGTCTTGACTTCTAGTTCAGTGCGCAAAGAATATATCTCCTTTTCAGGCATGTCAAAGGAGACAACTAAGGAAAGTTGGAGGATATGCTGACACAATATTTATAGATTAAGAACAGGCCACAACAAACTCAAACAGCACATATACAGGAGTTGGTGACACTGATATCATGTCCCTGGTGGACAGTTTCCAGAGAATGCAGAAAATATTTGACAAAACTGTCCACTCTACCACACCAGAAGAATAAACCTACGGTGATAGAAATATCTCCACGGCCATGTCTCGGAGCTGGTGACCATAGTACAGTTTATTGATGAAATCTATATCAACACTTGACTTCTATTGGAGAACCAGGAAGAAGCTGTAATGTCTTTTAGCATTTGTTCATTTCACCCCTAGCATTTTATGGTAGCACCACTTTTTAAAATCTGTTTTTAACTGACAGAAAAAGCTGTTTGTGATTGTGTGGTGTTCTAGCAGATCTATTTCTCTGGTATGAACTTTGGACGATGTTACAGCAGTTTTCTTGTGTTCCTATGTCTTAGTTTCTGTGGCTATTGAGATACCCACTATTAATATTATGTTACTTAGTGACATCAATTATTTTTTGACACTTCTTTGTCTTCTTCGTTTGTGCTCAAACTCCTACAGATTGGCAGGATGTAGTACGTGGGGGCAGATGCATTGTCATGGTTTACAGTTTAGTTGTGATATCTGCACCTTTTGGCGTGACACATCTAAGTTCAGTATGACTTCTAGGTCACTTTGAATTTATATGGGATGAGACAGACAGTTCCACCCTACAACATCCGTAGTCGCATCTTACAGCATGCATGGAACATAAACAGTGTTGCTATTCTTTGCTCCCCCTTTGGGCTCTGACAACACACAGACAATGCATTTCTTGGTTATAAATCAGCATTATGGCACACAGGAAATTCCAATAAGTGCTCTTCTGCATCTGCTCTCAAGTAACCCATAACCAAATTTCTCTGGGATTTCTCAAGTCATTTCCATGGAGGAGCTTAAAGTATGTTGCATTATCATTTATTAAAGTGCACTATATAGTCCTAGAACATTCGTTTTTGATGTACATTTGATTTGTATGAGCTTCCCTTATCTGTGACAGCCTAGTAATGAGTGTATAGCTTCCTATTAGACGTGACAGTTTATCACCCGCTGTGCCCTTGGACTTTCCAGACCAAAACATATCTGGGTGAGAAACAGTAATCAGGTATTTTGATTTGGGTCAACTTCATCTATTTCATAGGAGGTGTTCCACTGGTCAACTATTCTCATGTAATCAGACAACCCATTGCCTCCCTGTGCCCTTGGCTACTGAACCCTTCTCATCTGTGAAGTCTTGAGTCAATACACATTTTCTGTGGTCTAGGATATGATTTCCTGACCTTGACATTTCCACACCAAGTGCTTCAAGAAGAAAAGTTCTTGATCATTGACAATGATTATGTTTCCATATTTTCTCAACTGTATCACCACTTGAACTTGGCACTGCGCTCTAGTGCTGTACTACTTTTGCACGGCACTAACAAAAATACTAGACTTACTTCTCCTGAAACTTAGGCTCAATACTTAAAACTTAAGGCTTTCATCAACTTTTGGGCATTCCAACCCAGTAGTCCAGGCCAGCTACTGCCTAAGATTGTTTGGGACTGAGAGGTGCCATTCAGAGATATTTGTCTTATACAACTAATTCTCACTCTATCTGTCTGCACTGCCCAGACACCTCCAAGGGTTTGGTATTTTGTTTCGCACAAGCTTCAAAACTTCCTTTCTATGATGCCCCACAAGGAGGTCCGTGGATATATGCTAGACCGTGGTTATTTGCTAGCCCCCTTGGAGTTGCACAAAATCAGTGCAAATCCCTTTGATTTTTAGTGACAATTGATCTTCTTCCACCCTGTAAGAAAGGTGTGATGTGAATATAAATATTGATACAGGAACTGTCAGTAAGCATGCTGAACACTTAATGAGAATTCTATAAACTACGCTACCTTTGAATCCATTATATTCATCTGACATTGCCATATACTAACATATCACTTATCCTCTAACTTGGCATACAGGTTGGCAGTCATGTAACTGGTGGAGACATCTATGGTGTTGTCTATGAGAATATTCTAGTGAAACACAAGATCATGTTAAGCCCAAAAAGCATGGGCACTGTTACCTGGGTTGCTGAACCTGGTTCTTACAATGTTGTGGTAAGTAGTTTATGTTTACCTGTACAGTTTGTGCTTGTAATTTGTGTCTGCAGATGAAATGTCAGCTTCTCCTGCCTTAAATTCTGCACATTTTGATTGGATACCATACATGACATCTCCGCTCACTTAACATTGTAAATATCAATCCTGCATTTATTCTAAAAAAATTTGCCTGACAGGATGTACCCCAGAGAATGAAATGTGTTGTATCATCATTTATGCCGTACTGCCATACCTACAGATTTCAGCCAGATACATCCAACTTCAGCTTGGCTTTTGGGTCTCTTTGACTTATGAGTTGAGGACAGTGAACTCAAACCTCCTCAGTTTCACACCTGCCTTCCACAACATGTATGACAGTCACAGAGGCAGTATTATTTCCGCCCATGTTTTGCCCAGGTCCAAAATGAGTCAGAAATAAAATAGTAACACTCAATACCTGCCATCCATATTATAAGAGGCAACTAAGGAGGTTTTGGTGGTGGAATCAGATGTCCCATCCAATAGATGGTCAAGTGACACACAAATATGTTAGCCCTGCATAATTGAAGAGCTCCCATGGATCTCAACCTAACTCAACAAATTTTGTTAAATTTTTAAATATCAGTTGGCAAACATTGCCAAGGAAAATAATCATATTGGGGTTATTCGTTCAAAACGTTTACATTATTCATTGTCAATTTCCAGGAACCAGTTCTGGAGACAGAGTTTGATGGCGTCAGGACCAAACATTCCATGTTGCAAATTTGGCCTGTCCGACAGATGCGACCTGTGACAGACAAACTGGCAGCTAACTATCCCTTGTTAACTGGACAGAGGGTGTTAGATGCACTCTTCCCGTAGGTGTTATATATATCTTTGTGTCTGTGTTTAAATCCATTAGGCTTTGTGACTGCATATTATAACTACTTCTGTTTTCACATGATTGTACTACAGCGGGTATAGATTCTGGAACTCTTGTTGTCTCCCTCTTATGTAGGTAGCAGTCATGTACTTTGAGTATTTATTTGTTCAAGAGTCTCAAAAGAGAAGACGCTCAATTTTATTGTATTTGTTGATATCAAAGGAGAGTTCCCGTAGCTGCCTGAACAGGAAGAAGAGTCTCAGAAGATTGACAAGTATATGTAATTGTACACATCTGGAAAAACGGGTACTAAATGTGAATCCGAAAAAAAAATATATAGGCATATCCATACTGAGCCACATGGGAAAATATATACAATAAATGAAAAAAAACATAACAACCTAAAATTGAACAATTTCTGAGTAAAAACCCATTTGGATTTAGAAAATACATGGGATGTACAGATGCAATATTCAACCTAAGACAAATATAAATAGCCAAAATATTGGAGAATGTCCAACAAAAAAACAGATTTTGTTATTATTATTTTAATTTTATTATCAAATTTTATTACTTGTATTTTTGTGTGTGGGGAAACCATTTTCCAAGTCTTGGCATTGTTTTTTTAATTTTATAATTGTGTTGTCTTAATTGGTTTTTGTGTCTTGACAATGGTCCCAATAGGACCGACACATCAAAAATTGTCTTTGTTTTATTATTATTTCTGATTTATTTATATTGATAGTTATATTCAATAACATTTATAATTAACTTTGTATTTACCTCATCCTAAGACAACTAAGCAACAAAAAACCGTAGAATACGAAACAAACAACTAACCATAGCATTTATAGATTAAGAGAAATCGAGTTCGACCGAGTTAACAGGAACAAACTATGGTCTATAATGGATGAATATGGAATTCAAGAACAGCTACTGGACAATATCAGGACCTTCTACCAAAAAAGTAGAGGTGAAGTAAGAACTAGTGACAGACTTTCGTATAAATTGCAAATTAAATCAAGAATGTGACTTAAAGGACTCAAAGGCATCAAAAGAGAAGACACACAACCAGAACGTATTTGTTTGCATCAAAGGAGAGGTCATACAATTGAATCATATTTGTTTACATCAAAAGGAGAGGATTATACCATGTGTTATGAATTATAAGATATATTATAATAGTTTATTTGTTAGAAAACACAAAGTGCATAAACTTTTCTTACTGTCAAGTTTCTTCATGGTGCAATTCAAGACATGATAACTGAAATCTAGTGATTACATTTTTCTAACATGTAGAACTTTTAAAATTTTGTTTATTTTTATTTTGGTAGTTGTATACAATAATAAGACCCATAACCCGTCCGGTTCGTAAGAGTGCCACACTGGAAGCATCAGCACAATTAGCTCTCTAAACAACTCTATCAGTTGCAACCATTTGTAGGACTGTAGAAAAATCATGCCCAGACCATTCCCTGATCATTCCTTGATATTATAAATCCAGGATTTTCTCTTACCTCTTTTCCTTCCATCCTCAACTTTTTCCTTGCAAAATAGTTTTAGAAAATGAGTTCGTATCTCATTACTTGTCCAAACGAAACAAGTTTACATCATTTCACCACTGCCAAAAGTGGTTTTTGTTAACTTACAAGTTTGTTTATTTGCTGCTGAACGAATATATTGGTCTTGTGTTCTATATAATTAATTCTTAACACACGGCTGTAGTACTTGTTTTAAAAAGCTTGAATGATTCCTCCCATGTCTGCATTTAATGTCCAACTTTCATATCTGTTTAACAGTATTCTTAGCACTAGTGATCTGAAAATAGACTTATCTTTACTGTAATACTGATCTTATTTTTCCCAAAACATATTCAACCTTCATCACATATTTGGAATGCAATATATATAAATACTAAAATGCCAAAAAAGATCCAGAGATCAGTTATTGGCTGTAGTAACTCAATAACCAATTTTTTGTGTGTTGGTTGTAATATTACTATTTATTTTACATCTCAAACCAGGTGTGTACAAGGTGGAACCACAGCAATTCCAGGTGCTTTTGGTTGCGGTAAAACTGTGATCTCCCAGTCTCTCTCCAAATTTTCCAACTCTGACATCATCATCTACGTCGGATGCGGAGAGAGAGGAAATGAAATGTCTGAGGTCTTGAGAGATTTCCCTGAGGTCAGATAAGTTCTAGCATTACTGTTTGAAACTGTCTACAGATTTCTATATAATTAGTATAATATTTTTTTCTGGGTTTTTTTCTAGACATTTCTATCTGAATAATGGGTGGTATTATATCTATCTAGATAATTAGGCAGTATTATTTAATGATATTTGGGAGATTATTTCTATCTGGATAACTTTACGGTATTGTTTTTATTTAGGTAATTGGGTGATATTATTTCTACCTTGATAATGATATATTATTATTTCTACCTGGATAATGGGGAGGTAAAATTTCTATTGGATATGATTATCTTGTATAATGATTCATCTTGTCACATTTAGTGTTATTGAAACATATCCGGCAGATGACATTGTTTCATAAATTCTCACCCTCCACTTTATTTAGTTAACCATGGATGTGGAAGGCAAGCAGGAGAGCATCATGAAGAGAACAGCTTTGGTGGCTAACACTTCCAACATGCCTGTCGCTGCTCGAGAAGCTTCTATCTATACAGGTGAGTTGGCAGTGAAAAATATCGCTTATCTTGGATGGGTCATTGATTGCTAATCCTATCTTTAAAGTTATGCTTTTTCTTTAAAAAAAGGGAATCTCATATAAAAGTATTATTAAAGCTGTGACGTATCTTGCTAAAAAAAATTGTGCAGTGCTGAATTAGAGGAAAGAACGGAAGTGGAAGATAAGCCCAATGCAATAGATTGCTTTCAAAGGCATCAGTAAGCCACACTATGTTTGTCTTAATCTTAGAACAGGCACTTACCACCTAAGGACTTTATACACAGATGAATGCCTATGTATGTCTGGAATAAGAACCCCTGAACACATACTTCAGGAATGTCCAATTACAAAGAAGAGAAATGACAAGTCTGTCTAAAAGATACAAAGCTGACAGGAAGCCTATGGAAGCAGCTGCTCTGGCCTGGGTTAGACATATATAATTACCAAAAAGCAGGAGAAGATCCAACAATCAGGTATGGTCCATATGAAAGCGAGGCAGCTACATTGATATATTTTTAAAAAATGTTTTTAAATTAACATTTCTTTCCTTATTATTATATATTTATTCAGACAGAGATCATCGTTAGAAACAGCATCGCTTTTATGAATTTTATTGTTGTTGTTATCATCTTTTTTTTATTAGCAGTGGTAGGTATTTGTAACATACAATTACTTATTCTTTAGTATCATCTTGGGAGGATCGGATTGACAATCTAGTTCGACCACAAAACTGAACGCAGAAGTAGAAAGATGTGAGAATAAGCACATACGTAAAACACAAAGTCGATTAGCATTAAAACACATCAGTCAGCATTAACCTTTAGCACTCTGTGTTTACAATTACGTAATTTCTCTCCTGCCACTAATTATTCTCCATAAATAATCACAATCCATAATGATTTTAATAAAAATTTGATAAAATAAAAGTCTATAAAACCCAATTCACCGTCATGGCAATGCTTTGGTTTGAAATTGTCAATATATTGCGAAAATATCAATATTTAAATGACATTTAACACATGGTTGCCACTAAAACTGTAGGAAACGGTAATCAATTGAATAAAATGCCAGATTTAATAAATCTGGTAAAAATATATTAAATATTAAGGATTTTTAATCGATTGCATTGTACTTAGCAATTGGGTCTACCGCTAACAAGAGACGGGCAAATGTTGGTAAATAAAGTTGCTGCACGTGTGCTAAACGTTAAAACACAAAAGCCGATCAGCATTTAAAACACAAGGTTGATCAGCATTAAAGCACAAGCACAAGGTCGATCAGCTTTACAATGAACGCAGACTATAGGGTATGAAAATAATACAAATAAAAGTATACATGCCAGTTTTAACTTTTCAACCGTAAGATCCTTTTCATGAAAACACAAGATAAATAGTAAACAAGCAGTAAAAATAATGGCACTATCACAAAATCATTAGTTGGCAGACATTTAACAGCAGAGATATCCTATGTAACAATGATGTGATATTGTTTTTATTTTTACTATTACCTTGAGTGATAGTGTCATTATTTTTACTGTCTTTACATTGTGCGTTCATTGTAAAGCTGATTGATTTTGTGTTTTTCTTAAGTACTATTGTTATACAGTTTTACAGTAGTCTCACTTATTATTGATTAAGATGTGAGACATCATTGTTGCTACTAGACTTTCATTATCTATGTGTATATGAACATGATGATAGTTAACAAATCAGCAACGTATAAAATGACCTATTCTGTTTCAGGTATTACTTTGTCAGAGTACTTCCGTGACATGGGTCTCAACGTTTCCATGATGGCTGACTCAACATCTCGATGGGCTGAGGCTTTGAGAGAAATCTCTGGTCGTTTGGCAGAGATGCCTGCTGATTCTGGTTACCCTGCTTACTTGCCCGCCAGATTGGCTCATTTCTACGAAAGAGCTGGTCGTGTAAAGTGTTTGGGTAATCCTAGCCGAGAAGGCTCTGTATCCATTGTAGGAGCGTAAGTAATTTAAATGTCTGTTGTGCTTTTTAATTTTAACCTTTTATCACCTTCCTGACCAAATTCGAGGATGGTTGAATTTCTGGAATATATCCTTAGTGACCAACTTTGATGATCCAAAATTCATTATAATATTTCAGTAACATGGGTAACTATAGCGATAGTATTATTTGAAATAATTCATCCATTACATCTTCTTTTCCTTTTGTTCGAAAACTCATGCATATTAGCAGAAGTCCAGAGATCGAAATGCGCTGTGTCATGGTTTACAAAATGGCTCAGATATCTGCACTTTTCAGCTCAACACATCCAACTTCAGCATGGCTTATATGTCACTTGACCCTCTATTAGGAATGGCACAGCCAACTCCACCTCCCAAAAGCCGCTTAGCTGCTTCTTACAACATGCATGGCAGGTGCTGTGTGACTATTCTGTGCTTTTTTTTTGGTCCTGCGAGCATGCAACCAATTATATCCCAATGAATACAATTGGCCACAGTAATAAATATAGTGGTTTTGTATAGTTTGCTGGTGAATATTTTAAAAATGTATAATTTTTTACTGGTTAGGATTTTGAATTAGGAAGTTGAATGTAATGTATACTGGGGACCAATATAAGAAATATAAATCTGTCTCTTGGAATAAATATGTGACTTAAAAATTACTTTGTGTACGGCAAAAATAATTATGACACATTGAAAATTTCAGTTCTGTTGTGGTTTAAGAGATAACTTTTCTCGAGAATGCAGGTCATTAAGTTAATGCTTATGTGGTGTGTATAAATGGGTAGAGCATTAACGTTGTAACCTAAAGGCACACTATGGTTGTTGCTTGTAATTCTTGCTTGCAATATATTGTATTCTCTGCTGAAGATGTGTGGCAAGTAAAACGGCAACATATCACATTTCCATTCTCTGAACTACATCCTGCTGGAAATCTAGTAGGGCTGTTGTCCTGCTATAAGAGAGAACCAGCGGGATGAGAATGAAAGCTGAAAAAAGAAAAAGAATATATCCTATTCAGGGTGTAGTCATCAACCAAGCATTTTTTTTACTAGTGATTATCTAAGCAATATTTATGTTTGTTAGTTGTCATTAGCTGGCATATTTCTTACAATTCAATTCACACTTGTTACACTGAGTGTTTTAGAGCTGTACTCATTACCTCTCAACCCCAAAACTCACACAGAAGATGGATGTATCTGGCCATTGACCAAATAAAATGGCAGCAACAATGTATTTGTTTTCTCTGGACTTATCCTGCTGAAAATCCAGTAGGACTATTGTCCTGCTACAAGAGAGATCCAGTAGGACTATTGTCCTGCTACAAGAGAGATCCAGTGGGAGTTTTACGAATGTGTCCTGCTACAAGAGAGATCCAGTGGGAGTTTTACAAATGTGTCCTGCTACAAGAGAGATCCAGTGGGAGTTTTACGAATGTGTCCTGCTACAAGAGAGATCCAGTGGGAGTTTTACGAATGTGTCCTGCTACAATAGAGATCCAGTAGGACTATTGTCCTGCTACAAGAGAGATCCAGTGGGAGTTTTAGGAATGAACACTGAAGAAGATCCACTACGCTCTATTTAAAAAAAAAAAAAACTTTCATTACTATGTTTTCCTGTTGAGTGCATGGTGGTTTTTTTAATGTGGAAATAAAGGCCGCTTTGCCATCGCCGTGATGTGTACAGGAAGATTTTTGTATTACACACAAGAAAGACAAAAATCCTTGTCCCAACGGTGGATTGAACCTGGGACCTCAGGAATCTGAGGCTGGCATTTTAACCGTACTGCCATGCACTCCACACTCTATTTGAGAGATGTAATTTAATACCTGAGTAGTTTGCCTATTCATAGAAAATATAATGCCTTAGGACTGTGACTCACAACACTATGACATGTATACTGAGATTTATCTCTTTATTGTGAAAACTGAATGCTACTATATTTTCTATGATCATTTTTTTTTTCTTGCATGCAGAGTATCGCCCCCTGGAGGTGACTTTTCAGATCCAGTAACAACAGCAACCCTAAACATTGTTCAGGTCTTCTGGGGTTTAGACAAAAAGTTGGCCCAGAGAAAGCACTTCCCCTCTGTCAATTGGCTCATTTCTTACTCCAAGTATGAGAGAGCTCTGGATGAGTTCTATGAGAGAAACTATCCAGATTTTGTTCCTCTGAGGAGCAAGGTTAGCCAAAATAATTGTATTCTCAGTGTGTTCTATAAATTTCATGAATTTTTTTTGTTTTCAAGAGGGAATTTCTGTGGTGTAGTGGGTAGTTCCAGAGCTTTTGTTTTACAACAATCGTTAATGTGACCTTTTCTGCCAACTTCATGCCATTACCCATAGATCGCCTACTCCTGTTGCTATACATTTCAATGTTCCTTGATCATCATAGTTCATGTGACATTTAGGTCACTGCAAAAAATCTTGCATCATGCCCTTGGAAGTTATTGTAATATTAATGTTTAGTACCCGTAAGTCATTTGGTCTTAATACAGATCATTTATTTATTTAGATTTATGTGATGTTATCAGTGTTTTATCATTCATGATTTCAGGAATTTTTGTTGTATTTCATACTAATTCTCCGCATATTTTTTAAAATGTGGTTCCCCACAACAATACCTATGTATATGTATGTCATTGTCACCTTGGATGTCTTTGCTGTTAAATGTCTGCCGTCTAATGTTTTTGTGATAGTGCTTTTATTTGTGCTGCTTGTTCACTCTTTGTCTTGTATTTTCTGGAAAAAGAAAACATTTCAATATTGAAACCCAACTCAGTTATATGCAGTACTGTTATATGTATTTTTTCCATCATGGGTATGGCCAATAGCCTGAGTGTTCATTGTAAAGCTGATCGCCCTTGTGTTTTACGTAAGTAATATTGTTTTATAACAAGATCAGTCCAGCTGTTAGCAGCGCTTTGAGAAGAAGCCTGTCTACTTAGGGGGGGGGGGTGAAGGGGCGCAAGATGGGACATAAAGTGATTTAGGGCTTTCAAAAGATTAACTATTTGCATGTGCCATCTGCTTGAGGTTTGGTATGTCTGGAGGTTGATCTGATGCACCATTAGTGAAACATTCTGCGTGCACATAAAACATATTACAGTTAGAATATTTTAATGTGCAACAATTCATTGAAATTATAAATACATCATTGTATCGTTGACAACATTCTGCATTCATTCTCAAACTTCTGTCAGTTATCAGGATGTAGTCTAGATAATGTGATGCCCTGTGTTATAGTTTGCAGCTGGGCAGTGATATTTGCACCTTTTCATTCTAAAACATCCTACTTCATCCTGCCAAAGACAGATGTGTCGGACTTTTGACACACAAAAAACAGACACAGCGCATTTCCATTCTCTATACTACATTCTTCTTCATTGTTCATTCTGAAACTCCTGATGGATTTCCCTTGTAGCAAGACCATTGTCCTACTAGATTTCCAGAGAATGGAAATGCGTTATGTCGCCATTTTATTTGCGCCAATTGCCCGACACATCCGTCTTTGGCGGTGGACTACATCCTTCTGGAAATCTAGTGGAATGGATAATGTTCCTGCTACAAAAGAAGTCCAGCAAGAGTTTAAGAAGGGAAGAGGAAGAAGAAGAGTCCTACTTCATAAATGTATTGCTAACTCTCAGATCTTCTACTCTGTGAGGTGTGATCTTACATTACAGATCACCATGTGACTTTATTCTATTACTTGTTTCAGGCCCTATCAACCATGAATGATTAGCAACCATATTTTTAGCTGTCCCTTGATCGTATGTCCTTTATTATCATAAATGAACAAAGTATTTATTTCATACCTTAAATTACTCAAATTACATTACTTCTTATGGTGAGGTATGATATTTTCAACCACGGACATTAATCCAGTTAGGTTATGTCAGAACTTTCAACCATTAAAAAATAGAGGAAGTTACAGTTCTGGTAACCAAGTCACATATTCTTCGGTTTCCCTTCCTTATTGTTAAATAGTGTTTCATCTTGGTAGTCCAAAACACTTTTTAAAATCTTGGGTGTTATTCCTATTGGTTATATCAGGTATTTTGGGCATTCATCTTCTTTAATAAAATATTGTTGTCAGTGAAGGTGTTAGTTACTTATGGGAGACATACTTTTCTTTCCCTTTTGTCTTCCACATGAAGATTTGTTTACGGAAATCTGTTTTCATCCATTCTAAGCACATACAGATGTAATTTCAATGTTTTCATCTTATAAGAACTTGATAGAAATTCCTGGTTTGTTTCTTCCCTTCGTGAATTGCTTGTTTCAAAATCTATCCATTGTGTGATCAATATTCTTCAAGGGTACTTGTTTCAAAGGTGATTTTTACAAAATAATTCATTTAGTGTTTGTTGTTTGAGTGTATTTCCAGCTTTCCATCTGTATTGTATATATATATAAAAAGAGGTAATACCCAGCGCTACTCTGGCAAGAATAATAAAAATAGATGCCAATATTTTGCTTATAATGTAGCAATGACTGATATGTTACAGTTTATTAACCCAAGAAATTTAAAATGAACCATTATCTTTGGGACCAAACACGCACAGTCCCTAGCATAGGATATATTTCGCGTTTGTATGAAATGAACTATTCTGGACACAAGAAAGACAGCATAAAATTGTTGTTTTATAAATGTTGCGTACTCTCATTGGATCATAATCTAGAGCTGTCACTGGGAGATTATTGCATTAATACTCGGTCGATATGGATTTTAGACGGTAATTCTCAACTTTTAAGATTTCTCATATTGACTTCGGGCGAGATTATGACTCAGTCACCCTACCAAATTTAATTGGAATTTTCAAGCTATTGAGATTTCTATACTGGGTAGAGCAATAGAGTTATCCATTTATATGTATAGATATACAGGCAGGTGGTATGCAGGAATTGAATAGCCTAAGTTTTGTAAGTTTGTTAAATTATTGTGAGCACCTATAGTGATGTTTTTAATATATTGATGATGTGCTGAATATTATCACTGGGATGTATTTTCTGGTTTTCAGTGCAAGGAAATCCTTCAAGAAGAAGAAGATCTCTCAGAAATCGTGCAATTGGTCGGTAAGGTAAGTCACATTTGTAATTTTGCTACAACTATCAATCACACAAATTCCACATTTGGATCTTTATTTGCATCAATTCCCAAATTGGAAGTTAGAGATGTGCCATGGGCAAAAGAAATGGCGATACAGTACATCTCCATTCTCTGGACTACATCCTGCTGGAAATCTAGTAGGCCATTGCCTTGCTACAAGAGATCCAGTGGAAGTGTGAGAACATTGGCTAAAAGAGAACAACAAGATTTTCATTGACATTTCAGATTGGTGGACTGAGTTCTTAATTCATAACAATAACTTTGTGTTTGGATCCCTAGGAATTATGAACAATAAAGCTCCTGTTTCCTTATGTGCAGTTGTTCTCCCAGATCCAAAACTTTCTTGAATTTCCAGAAGAAATTAAATATAGTATTAAAATCACAATGGAAACCATGTTTTCTACACAAACTATTAATACAGTTTACATGGAAGAGGGTTTCATGAAATAGCATGGCAGTCTGCTTACGCAAGCTAGAACAAGGTTTAAGATCTGGCTATGCTACTAAATGTATATGTGGAAACTTTTAACAAAATAGAAGTTGAAAACAGTCACCAAAGCTTGAGTTACAAACAGACATTTAAAAAAAATTAATTTAGTGTCTTGGTTTTTACGCATGTTGGGGATAAACTGCTGACATTTTTAAAATCCCCTGTGCTTTGCTAGTTGCTGAACATAAAAAATATATTTCTGTCTTTAACGATGCGGACTAGTGAGAAAAAATATTGTCTGATCTAGTCCATGTCTGTCCATGCTTTTCTTTATCCTCATCTGCTTCTTCCACCTTTGACAGTTCCCTGTAGTATATACTATATAGCAAAATTAGAAATATAGTACAATTTGCAAAACTTTATTACCTTGTTTCAAGCTTTACCTATTAGTATATACTATAAACAGTTAATAATATGTGAAATAAAATGCTCGAGAAAAGCTGTTGGTGTTGCCAGATTAGACTTGTTACAAAATGGCAGCAGACATAGAATAGGTATTGTATTATGCATGAAATATATTGA
Source organism: Meghimatium bilineatum (assembly GCA_034231615.1). Classification (NCBI taxonomy): domain Eukaryota; kingdom Metazoa; phylum Mollusca; class Gastropoda; order Stylommatophora; family Philomycidae; genus Meghimatium; species Meghimatium bilineatum. The sequence continues at coordinate 47,094,861 of CM067304.1, forward strand.
AAGATAGCTACTGCTATGGTTTGGGCATCTTATGAGAATGGAATGCACCTAACTTGCTACAAGTACATAGTAAAAATACAATCAGATTGCAGAGGCAGAAAGACTAAGAAAGAAGTGGATAGATAGCATCATAAACAGTTTGAACAAACATCACTATAGCACAAGAGAGGCATTACATCTAGCCTTGAAACAAACTAAAGCTCCCACCTATACACTTAATGACAAGTGTGGACCAGCAGCCTTTTACATGAGGCAAGACAATAGTACTAATAGCAGTATTAAAACAATAGTAACTTGTGTGGTTGGTTTGGACCAGAAACATCACTAACCACCTGGAACAGGACTATCTATTCATCTATCGTAATTTCTATTTGTACCGTTAGTGTTGTGGGGGAGAGTTGGAGTTGTCTGTCTTCATACATTTGGGTTGCATTGGCCATGGTCAGCTCCTATCTCTTTATAGTTTCTTTGATTTCTGTGGTAGTTTTGGGACAGGACAATTGCAGTACTGAAACATCTGTAGCTTGTGTCATGTGTCCATATTGTGAGAAAAGAAGAACAGTTCATTAAGGGGAGATGTGGCAACATCACATGATTTCATTCCAAATTTTTAATATTATTCTTGATTTCATAGAGCTTCCGTGACTCAGAGATTAATAACGCAGCATATCAATTGGTCTGCATGCAACGCACTGAGAGCCCTCCCCCACCACATGGGTATTCCAGTGGGCTCACAGTGCGTTGCATGCGCATAGGTGGATGCCTTTAGCAGAAGCGCATGGCTTTTGGCTCACAGTGCATTGCGCCTTTAGCGAATGTTCATTTAGTTAAATAATGTATGATCTGTTCTGTTAAAATGTAGCCACATCTTCCCGTGATGAACCAAAAGAAAGTATAAATTTATGATGTTGAAGACTGGATATAATTAAAATTCACCACACGTAAAAAAGAAGGCGGAGAACAGAGATGCATGATACGATTTTTGTGTTGTTTTAAAAAGTGGCACTCTACTGTTCTGGGGGGGGGGGGGTTATGGGATTGATGGTGATGTAATTGTCACCTAGTTTTCTGTGTGTTGCTGGTGCCCAAAGAGATTGCAGAGAATTTTGATACCTACCATGCGTGTTGTAAAATATGGGAGAGTTTTGGAGAGGAGTTGACTGCCCCATCCCATAGAGGGTCAAAGTTATCTGAAGCTGTGCCGAAGTTGTATATGTCAGTCCAAAAGATGCAAATATCACAACAAGGCTGTCAACTATCACAACACATTCTGTTCTCTGGACTACATCCTGCTAATCTGTTTGAGTTTGAGAATGAAACAGAAGAAAAATTCTGCTAGTTGTTTACATTAAATTTGGTCTTCAATATTAAATTTCTATACAAATTTTATCTTTGTAGGGTTCATTGGCTGAGTCAGACAAGATCACGCTGGAAGTTGCCAAGTTGATCAAGGATGACTATCTACAACAGAATGGTTACACACCTTATGATAGGTAAGACTGTTGATGCACGCCTTATAATAGGTAAACCGTCAACATACACCTTATAATAGGTAAACCGTCAACATACACCTTATAATAGGTAAACCGTCAACATACACCTTATAATAGGGATACCACATCCTGAAGTTGTATGTTCTACATAACTGTTTTTTAACATACATCTGTAGCACTCATATTCAATAATAATTACAAAATATTCTATTTCTGAATATATAAAAAAAACATGATGTATGTTTTAGGACATTTGCTATTCTTCTGCGTTCATTCGCAAAGTCCTGTATGTCTTAAAGCTTGACTGTGCGATATCTGCACTTTTCTGCTATAGCCTAACATCTGAATTCAGCATGGCTTCTAGGTCACTTGTACCAACTATGGGATGGGACAAAAATATCAGCCTCCTCTTAGGATGTGCTCGGCAGGTAAGAACAGCGTCACTATTCTTTGCTCCCACTTAAGACCCTAGAAATACAGGGACGTATCACCAATAAAACACAATTTAGGCAATCAGCTTTCAAACCATGAAATTCTTAAGTGTTCATTCTCAAACTGCTGGATCTCCCTTGTAGCAAGACCACTGTCCTACTAGATTTCCAGCAGGATGTAGTCCAGAGAATGGAAATGCGTTGTGTCACCATTTTATTTGCGCTAATGGCCCGACACATCCATCTGTGGCGGGAAACCATGAAATAATTCTACTGAGTTGGGATTACAGGGCAAGCTCATTTTCAACTCAATCCCAGAGCTGACTGATATGTGTATAAATAACTCATATCTGAATTTGTTATTAGCAGGAAACGATCATTGTTTTCATAGTGACCAATGCAGAAAAGAGTTAACATTTTGTACTGTTAGCAATCATGAAACTAAACTCTGTTGGCACGGGCATGTAATAAGACATTCCTCAATGACAAAATATTTTTCATGGTATGGTGGAGGGAGAAAGAAAATAAGGGGAATAAGAAATGAGTGGTTCTTGATTGGGAACAAGCATTACAGCTCTGGGGGCATTCCCATATATGTTCTACTTGCTGTTTCATCAGCCATCTAAACGTGTCTACGCTCAGTGTCCCAGTCAGTTGTTGATTACATGTTCTTCTGATCTTTCCGGAGAGGGAGCACGTTATCCCATGACCTCTAATAGCTCCCATTTCTACCATTCTATGAATATAACATACCATTCTATGTCTCGTTCAACCTCTTCCTCATCTTTTGTAGGGTATTCATGACTGCTCAATTCAATCCTGTCTCTTCTTATCTCGGTGTCGTTCACCAAGGCTTCACCAGCCAACACATTGGCTCTTTCATTTCCCCTGACCCCAGCATGACCTGGACAGTATATCCATGTAATGCTTTGTGCGTTGTTGAGAAGATTGACCCATTCAGTTCTGATCATACACTTTTCTATCTTACGCCGCATACTTTAAGAGTCCGATATAATCACTGAGTTTGTTGGTGGTTGTGTTGCCAGCCAAGTGAGAGCTGCTGTCTTCAGTTCTATTTCCATTCTCATACTTGATATTGTAGTGGGGTACGCAGCTGACTTCTCAGCTAATTTCTTGCCATTTTGGTAGGCCACAAAACCCCAATCACGATTGTTTGTTTCTTTTGTTACTGAGCTGTCTATGTAAATTATTGTATCATGTGGCTTTGAGTGCTTCAGTATGAGTTCTTGAATCATTCCCTCTGTTCTATTGGCAGCCCAGTCGATGCACTCTCTTCCCATCTGTATCACAACTGTTGTCAGCAACTTTCTCTCTTTGCAAAAAGTAACCCATTCTGAGTAACTCTGAGTAAGATATCTTCTGCTTCTGCCATCCAAGACCTTCCTTTCTTGCACGCCTTCCTTTTGTGTTGTCTAGAGATCAGTGTAAGAGGTGATGATCATTATTGGCGACCTTGAAGTATTCTTTAACCTGTGCTATTTTATGTCTTGCTTTGATGCTCGGTAGGTCTAGGAGAAACCTCATGGTCATGATGGGTGTATCTCTTGTGCATCCTAAGACAACTCTAATGGCCTCATTTTGAACTCTCCTCAATCTATCCACCTGTATTTTCGAAAATGTATGGAAACCTAAACCATAGTTCAACACAGATAATACCACTGTCTGCATCATCTGAAAAATGGTTCGCTGCGATATCTCTGCAGATGTCATGATTTTGACTGCAGTGACACCCTTCCCAGCTTTCTGAACGACATTGTCCACGTTTCGCGAAAGATAGACTTCTATTAAAAGTGATGCCTAGATATTTCATAGTTTGCCCCATGTCAATGTTGATGTCCATGCAGGTTGTTCTGCAAGAACCAGCCGATCTTTGCCTTTGGGGGATTGATAAACTGCCTTGTAGTCAGTGCACCAGAGCGACAAATGTTCTAGATTACTCTTGGCGCCATCAATCATGTCTCTTCTGTTTCTACTGTGCTTGTACAGCAAGAAGTTGTCCGCATATGTTAGTATCCTGCTGGGTCCAGCCTCCTGAAGCTGCGCTATTTTGTATGTATAGATGTTAAAGAGTACAGGTGATAGTGGCAGTCCCGGTGCTATAGTTCTGATCTTTGATGTCTAGGATCCCAATCTCAGAGCAACAGGTCTGGACATTAGCAACATTGCTATCCATTGAATTATCCGTAAGTCGATGCTGAGTTCACTTAGCAAATGTATCATCTGGAAGAAGCTGACTCTGTTGTAAGCATCTTCTAGGTTGATCGTTGTGACCACTGTTTCCTCCTTTGCCCGAAAGCCCTCGTAGATGTCATAGGCAAGGATTGCCACATTTGTGGTTGTGTCTGTCCCGATTCTGTGTGCATCTAGAGTGTCAGGAAGTCAGCCTCTATAGTAATGTGATATAGGTATAATGTAAATATATGTCCTCTTCGTAGTAATCTCTGACTCCCTTTTGATTTCCATTGTAACCTGTGTCTGTCATCTCTTATGTTGCCACTCCCTGACGCTTTGCTTCTTCTTTACCCATGCAGACTCTTCATTCCACCATTGGGGTTGCCGTATGTTTGGCCTCACTGTATTTCTTTGCCATGCCAGTTGTCGCAACTTGCTCAAGATCAACTCTTTGTTGCACCTACGAGTATATTTAAAGGCATGTTGTCTCTTGTTATTTCTACAGTTCTGCTTTTTGTGATTGTTACCAAGCATGGTAAGTGGTCACTACCATGGTAAGCCAGTGCAACCCACGTCGTTTCCATTTCACCATGACACGGCACCAGTGCAAGGTCAATGTTTGAATTTGAGTCTCTTTGGTAGCTAACCTGATCATTCTGTCACAATTAAGAAAAGTGAGATCAGTCTGTAGCAGGGCCTTGCATAGTGCCATTCCCTATGTGTTGTTGTTTGGGTTTCTCCAGGCGATATTTCGAGAATTGAAGTCTCCACACACTAATAGAAAATCTTCTGGGAGGTCTTTCATCTCATTGGGAAAATTCCAGTCTAAGACGTGGGAACAGTTTCGAGCATAGATATTAATAATGTTCCATCTTCATCCACGAATTATGATCTGTACTCCCTGCAACTCCCCATCTCTATTATCCCAAGATGTCAGGTCAAGCAGACAGTGTGGCATGCCACGTTGTACTAGTGTGAAACATGGGGCCTGTCGGGTTAGCCTAGCTCACTAAGCCTTGAAATAATTGTTTTGCTTGTGTCTCTTGCAGAAGCATTACATCGAAATTATATGCTAACCGTTCCAGTTCCGGGCAGTGCTGAAAAGTACTAGAACAATTCCAATACCCAATGCTGACATTATTCAGTCTGATTCTGTCTACTTTACTTCTTACTACTCTCTTTCCTGCCCTTCCCTTAGAAGATCCTCCTCAGCGTGGGTTGTTTTCTTATTCGACGAGAACATGTGCCTGTATCTGATGGAGCAGACCGCAGAGCACATACTCAGACTGCTCCTTTTATCTTGAGTGCTGCCATGGTGAGTCAGCGAAATGTGAATTTAAACTACACACTTGCTTAATGTGGTCTAACGATGATTTCATATGATTTAATAAATGATTGGATAATATCAAGGACTGACAGGGTGTGAAGTTTCCAACCCCAACAGGATCGTAGAGGATAGAGATGCATGATCTTTCTGCGCTCAATGTGACACCATGACCCTAATGGGTTCTGGGTTTTATTATTGTTATTATTATTATTATTATTATTATTATTAACTTATATTTGATTTCTTTGGCAGGTTCTGTCCCTTCTACAAGACTGTTGGTATGCTAAAGAACATCATTGCTTTCTACGACATGGCCAGACACGCCGTCGAGACAACAGCGCAGAGTGATAACAAGGTCACTTTTGCGATTATTAGGGAGCAGATGGGAGACGTTATGTACAAACTCAGTAATATGAAGTTCAAGGTTAGTGAGCGAATGAAGTTCAAGGTTAATGAGTGTGAATGAGTGGTCTTTGACCATGTCACTGAATTTATCTGAAATAAATTTCATTGAACGTATGTTGTCAGAAATATTGAAGCATAAAAGAAGTCCAACATAGAGGCAACATAGCATACTAGATCTTAGAGCAGATGTCTCCTGTTTTCATAAACAAATATGGCAACACGAACACCAAACTTGCACTATATAAATGAAAATATAATTAGGTCTAGACATTAAGCAGCATTTTTTCTTGGATTCCATATTTTATTTTGTGGATTTAAAGAATAGACGAGAGTCATTTTTGTGTGTGTGCGTGCGTGCGTGCATTTTTCATCTTCCTATTTTCTCACATTGCATATTATACACACTCAAATGTAATTTATATCATTAGATTCAGTATTCAATTCTTTATTTCCATTAATATATATACAAAAATTTCTAAAAACGAGCAAGCTATTGAATTTTCCAAACACTCAATTAAAAATAACACAAATTGTCAAACACGAATTTGGCGGCACAGAGAATTTGCACAATTTCTATTTAGTGTGGTAAATATTTAAAAAAAGATGTCTTTATTGACATGGCTTGAAACCAGAAAGCAGCCTACAGATGAAAGCTGAGCTATTTCTTTTGTCCTGGCATGTGTCTTCAGCGAATTTCACATTCATAATAAGTTATATCCGATATAAGCCAATGATAAGTTTTTATTGTTGTAGTGTCATGTGACGTATTCCTTCCAGAACGGTGTCTTCCCAATGAACTCTCTGAACCTCTCTCTATCTTGGACGATGTGGCTTGCATTTTCTAGCGATGTATTCATGCTATCTTTAATGTCGTCAGTCCATCGTCTTCTTGGTCTGCCCCTTCTCCTCTTCCCAGGTACTCTTCCCTCCATTATTTGTCTTTCTAAACAGTTATGTCTCTTTATATGACCAAACAGGCGTAGTTTTCTTTTTGTTATTGTGTTTAGTAACCAACACTCTGGAATATTCAGTGTGTTTATAATATCTGAGTTTCTGATTTTATCCTTCCATGATATTCTAAGTATCTTCCTAGCATTTCAGCTCGAAGGCGTTGATCCTCTTTGCCGCTGTTTTACTTAGAGTTGTATTGTTGTAGAAACATTGTTGTATTGTTTGATTGTTGTAGAAACATTGCTATTTGGTATCTTCTCTTATTTCCCTGTATTATATATGTATTATAACTTCCGTTATATATTTGATGGTAAACAAATCTGATATAATAACATTGGACTCTTGAATTGATCTCATCACAAGAGGTGTAAATTATTGTAAATGATGGTATGCTTCTTTCTATTTGTATCTGAATTCTGTCAATACACTCAAATCTGAGCGCCAAGTATCAAGAATTGTGTTTGCACTGTTTGTATCTGAATTCTGTCTATGTATTCAAATCTGGCCGTCAGGTATCAAGAATAGTGTTAACACTGTTTGCATCTGCAATAAAATTGCTTCTATCTGTGATTTCATTATTTCTAAGTTCGTGTAATCTTGTGCCTGTGTTTTGATTGATTGTACATGCAATTGGATTGATTGTGTTTTTACCCATGGTTGCTTTTGTTGAGTATATGTTTGTATTGGTGAACCTATGCTTGCGTTGTTTAAGCCTATGCTTGCATTATTTGAGCATAGGTTTGGTTGTTTTAACCTCAGTTTGAGCTTATGTTTGTATTGTATGAGCCTATGTTTGTATTGTTTTAACCTGTTTTTATTGTTTTAACCTATATTTGTATTATTTTTGCATATGTTTGTATTGTTTGGACATTTGATGCATTGTTTGAGCATTTACAACAATACAACCATAGGCTAAAACAATACAAACATAGGATCATACAATGCAAATACATGCTCAAACAATGCATCAAATGCCCAAACAATATAAACATAGGCTAAAACAATAAAAACATGCTTAAACAATACAAACATAGACTCAAACAATACAAACATAGACTCAAACAATACAAACATAGACTCAAACAATACAAACATAAGTTAAAACAATACAATGTTTGTATTGTTTGGGCATTTGATGCATTGTTTGATCATTTATTTGCATTGTATGAACCTTTGTTTGAGCTTGTGTTTGTATTGTTTTAGCTTAGTTTTGTATTGTATGAGCCTATGTAGGCATTGTTTCTGAATGTGATTGGATTATATCTTCATGTGATTACACCTAATATGACATTGTCTTGTGACAGGATCCTTACAAGGACGGAGAAGCCAAGATCAAACAGGAATATGATGAGCTCCATGAAGAGATGCAGCAGAAATTCAGCAACCTTGACCTATAATCTCAACCTTTCAACTTAGTTTACTAGCGGCTGATTCCAACCTGTCACGTGGACAGCTTCCTGTACAACATTGACCTATTTACACTTTTGTTAGCGATAGTATGTTCATCATTAGTTGGTGTATCAATAATACATGATGCCCCACCGATGTTTATATGTATAAATATAATTGGAGTCAATATTTCAGCGTTGATATATATATACATATTAATATATATGTGTTAATTGATTAAGTACCTTTACTTGCGTAGTCAACTTATTTTATAACTTTGAGATTGAAGAGTTGGCCAGTGTACTTGCTGCATAATCTGGTCTGTTGTGTTATTTACTCATGTTCTGAAGAGGCCCTGAGTCATTCATAAGTTGCATTTTACCCTCTGAGAAAACTTTGGCTTGCACTGATGACCTTGTTGACTGTCTGTTGGTTTCCCATGTTTATTTGTCTGCTCTAATTTTGCAGATATTATTAGGTCAGGTGCTGCACAAGTGAACTTTTCCATACGGCACAAATAAGGCATAGGAAGCAGAGGATTGATTTCATTGTGCGTGGACTTCCCCTTTATGTGCTCTGCCCCTCCTAAGTGAGCAGAACACTTGTAATTCTGAAGTTCAAACAGTAATACCTGGAGACCTTTAAAAAAAACCAAACAAATATCTTGATTGAGATGTTTTAAATATGACCTGATTTCAAACCTTCAACATATGACAAAGACGTGACCACCGGCATGGAGGATTCATTTAAAACTTCTGCAAAAAAGAACAAAGTCACAAATTTGGACACAGAAATGAAGACAGCTAGAAATATGGTGCATCACACAATTATAAGCTCAGAGTTGCCAGTAGTACAACCTAACTTATATTGGCTCTAGTGATTGTATAGGCAATATTTACATCAATGGAATCAGCACAGAATGGACAGTATGACAAAGACTGGTAAGGTCACTAATGATGAACTCATTAAAAAAAACAACTAAATGGATATCTGATAAGTTACCAAGATAGATGGAGTAAGAAATGGATAAGATGTAACATTTTTTTTAAAAACTCAAAAATATTACAAGATGGTCATTGATCGGACCACGCACAAAAAAAAGGAAAAGAGGGAGACGAAGAAATACCTCTAGAATATATAAAAAAAATTCAGAACTATAAGGCCTAGCTAAAGACAAGATACATGTGGTGTGTTCGTCCCTAACTATGCAGGAAGTTAAAAGGTAAATAAGAGAGATGGAGAACGTATTTCATTTTTGACAGAAATTCCAGTTCTATAAAGAGTCATATTGCCTGATATGATCTGGTGTCAGTTGTGTGGGCCAATGCTTGTGATTATAATTTATTTATTATTGTGATATGTTGTTGAGTAGAATTGTTCTGTATTACGTGTTGAGTATTTAGTGTAGAACTTTGTAAGTTTTTATTTGATGTAATTTACTGCCTGGCAAGAAATGTCGAGGTACAGAGAGATATCTGGGCGTCATGATTTAATGTGTTATCATTTCTGCTGCAAATACAGACTTTACTAGAGGCACTAGGGCAGCGTTTACAACCTTTTTTTTTACCATGCCCCGCCTAAGTCTTCCCTAAAATTCTGATTCTTTCTTCCTCCCCCCCCCCCCCCTCCCCTCTATTTTTATGTATATATTTGTTATATTCAAAATTGAATTATTCCCTAAGTGAAGCATAATATAACCTGTTATGGGCACAAGATTTAAGATTTAGGAATAAATCACTAGGAAATTATTAAGAAAAAAAACAGTAAGTAAAATTTCAAATCATATAACTAAAACTCAAAGTACAAAATAATTTTTTTTCTAACTGCCCCCCCCCCCCCCAAACAATGAAATTGACACACTGTGGCATATGTGGTTACGGAGTGATTTGGAATAGTGTTTCTCAAAGTGGTTGGTCCGTGCGTTGTCAGTGACTGGCGTGTAAATCATCAGTGCAGGTCCTTCGTCTGTTTTCATTCTTAAACTCTAGCAGAATGTAGTCAAGATAATGGAATGTGTTGTGTCATGGTTTACAGCTTTGATGTGATATCTGTTTCTATCTGTCAACACATTCGTCGGTAAAAATTCAGTATTGTTCACAATTATGCTATAAATAGCACACTGTTTACAGTTTTAACTAGCAACATCACGGAGTTTCACGAGAAAACCAATCTGGCAACCAATTAAATTGATGCAGACCGTGACGTTAGATTTCCACCAACCGCCACATGATTGTATGCGCAGCAGACAGTTTTTTTTTGGAGATAGATCGATTTGATGGCGGATTTGATTTGTTCTAGTAGTGGAAATCCGTAGTCGCATAATTAAAAATGTAAACAGTGTGAAATGGGCAGGAATGAACACTTACCGTATTCACCGTTCCTTGGTGGATAAACTTGTTTTATCGCGCAAGCAAATCTCTGTGCGAACTGTGACGTCACAACCATTAAACATTTCTTAATAATACCCCGAAAGTGGGTCAAATATTCCCAACGGTGGACGATACTTAATTTGTGCCCATTCTTCTTCAGCATGAGTACAAACCTTGATCTATATCATATAAACATTTGAACTTCAGAACTCTGGCTGGTCCCTAGTAGATTGGGAAACAAATTGCCATATTTCCACTGATTGTGAAACAGTGGTAAAAATTCAAGCAATGATGACCATGTCTAACATTCTGTGACATAAGATACCAGTGTCTTGTACATGAGAGGTAATGAACGAGAGAGCTATTGCAATGCAGAGGCTGGTCAAGCGATATGCTACAGACGTCCACCGTTCTATGAAATTTGTAAAACTGAATGTATAGATCCACCGTCAAATTTAAATGTGTCAGGTCAGTAGTGCAAATGAAACAGCAAACAATTATTCTTGGTACTCTGGATTACTTCCTGCAGTAAATCTAGTAGGATAACTCAGTTTGCGAATGAATTATATAAAAAAATATTATTAAAAGTTGTGTTTGGTCAAGTACAGAAAACCTGTTTGAATTGTAAGGAGATTTGGTGCAGCTAGAACAGACCTGATTCAGTTCCCATCAGCTGTACAAATTATTTTCATTTATCCTCATGTTTCCCACTTGAATTTACTTATATTAAAGGAAAAAAACATGATGTAAGGGTGTGAAAAAGGGATTGTACATGAGGAGTTGCACATTTTGCAAAACATAGGACATACTTTAACACAGACATAACTGCAGATTTTGTTGAAAACATTCTATAGTGTTCATTCTCAAACTCCCACTGGATCTCTCTTGTAGCAGAACAATAGTTTACTAGATTTCCAGCAGGATGTAGTCCAGAGAATGGAAATATGTTTTGTAGCCATTTTACTTATGCAAATGGCCCAACACATTCGTCTTCGGCAGATTTCAGACATTTAAAAACACATTCCAATTTTTTTCATGAGTGTACAATTTTTCTGGCAGGATAAATGGGTAATGACCATTGAGACTGTCTCATTATCTTAATTGTTGCAACGAGTGCATGATCCTTTGTTTGTATGCATTTGACCTAAGCTCATGTTGAAAGAAATGGAGAACTTGATGATGATGTTCCTCATTCACTAGTGGAGTTGACAGGTCTCCTATGAGAACCTGATGGTGATGTTCCTCATTCACAAGTGGAGTTGACAGGTCTCCTATGAGAACCTGATGGTGATGTTCCTCATTCACAAGTGGAGTTGACAGGTCTCCTATGAGAACCTGATGATGATGTTCCTCATTCACAAGTGGAGTTGACAGGTCTCCTATACTGCCGATCGGTCAGTGCATAGCATATAAAAATAATTTCATTATTTTTGTGACTCCACAGATGGCTTTAAAATCCAGACTTGGAAAAACCTGTTATATTGTGAACACACATAATGGTTTTGAAATCAGAGAAAGCTGTGTGTCTACTCCATACATTATTCTCTCAAATTTTCTGCATTTGCCTACTCTTTCAATGTTTTTAAATACCTGTAATGGTCACGTCAAACTGGGGGTGGTCAAGAGGTGTTGTTTTCCAAGGGCTATGGTCTCAAGCAAAATTCTTCAAAGATGTCTACTTCAAGTAGTGTTTAAAATATATTTTTTGTTGTTGTGACCACCACTTTTAATGATTTTCTAAGCACATCTCACAAATAAAACAGTCTCTTTGGAAGACTCCTGACATGCAAACATGACTAGCGCAACAAAGTTGAGATCTAATCAACAAAACATGGATGCTTTCCATCTTGGACATTTGAAGGATCTCCATGTCAGAAATATGATCCTACTATCACACACCTAAGAGCTTTCTCAGACAGAGAAAGTGGGTTGTATGCTTAGCATAGATAGTTCAGGAATTCTGTTGCGTATAGTAATGAAAGTAGAAGACAAATTGAAGGTAGATGGCAGATTAGTGGGTAATCCTGAAACTTTTCTGAGTTAAGATATGGCATTTGAAAAAGTCAGGAAGAGAGGACATGATTGATAGATCAAAAATGTGTAATATAAATTGTGTAATGTATGGTGTGTATCATTAAGATAGCCAGGATTTTTTAAACATTTGTATCTAAACAATGCTTTTTCAATGTATGTGAGCGATTCTTACCAATGGTGTGGCGTTTTTTGTGACCGCCACACGATTTTGTGTTAAATCTTATATGAGATTTTGTGCATTAACTTGTATGTGTACACGACCCTTTGCTTGATCCAATATCCTGTATATTCTGTGATTGTAAACAGTATTTGCATAAATTTTACAACCTAGAAATAAATTCAGGATTGAAATCTAATTTATATATATAGTTTTTGCTGTCTGTTCTTGTTAACCCCTCTGACATAACATAGGCCTAAACAACAGAAAAAATGTGTTTGACCTGACCTACCAATATTTATTTGGGTCGAGCGTTATTGTCTTTCTCAATATATATTTTCATTGCTGACATCCACAAAGGGACACATGTTCACCTGGAATTACATTTAATTGGGAAGTCTGTAATGTGGGTTTACTTACCTTTAATATGTGTCTATACATGTAGATCTAGTCTAGAGCAAACAGTGTTAATTATTATCTAAACATCTCCTGAAGTATGGCAGCATGTGTTCTAATTGTAATTCAGAGTAAACATCACTCCCACGGTCGATAAATCTAAAAAAAAATCTGCTAATGTCGAGTAGCCAGATTTTTCATCACTGAAGCCAAATCAGCATAGCATTTGCAATTATCTATCTCTGCGTAAAGAATAATTGTAAAGTTTTATATTTCAGGCGTAGGGAAAATGTTTTAAGTCAAAATAGAATATGACTTCCTGACACCCAGGAAGTACCGATAAGTTCTCATTTTCGTGACATACCAATACATCTTATAGGTGTCGAAGGGGTTAACATCTCTCAACTGCACAAGTCTTGACATTCTTCTTTCTACAATGTATCTGAAACACTGGCGTATCAATTATATGTCAGTGAGACTAACATATTTTATTTGACTGGGAAACAGTATGATTTCTTGTATATTCATACGTTTGTTGATAATATAGTTTCTATTGATGTTAGAACTTTGTACAAGTAGGAATATTTATTAAAACTGAAGTAGTTCAAAATAAAAATAAGTTTACAGTATTCTAGTACATAGTTTGTATAAGAATTTAAAATTGTGTTTAGAAAATTGGTTTATAAATATGTTATAGGAATAATTTGGCTTGTCTAATACTATCTGGCCAATCACAAAAAAAGCTGACATTAAAGAGATTTAATCTAAAGAGATGAATTTATTTTCTTTTTTGTCAGATAATAGTTGTGTGTTGATGTCTCATGTAGTAGATACAAGGAATCGTTAAAGATCTCACTGATGGTCTTTGACATAAACCATGATACCCATGGGAAGATGCTGCGTGAACCATAGCTACATGACACCCATGGGAAGATGCTGCGTGAACCAGAGCTACATGACACCCATGGAAAAATGCTGTATGATCCAGAGCTACATGACACCCATGGGAAGATGCTGCGTGAACCAGAGCTACATGGGAAGGTGCTGCATGAACTAGAGCTACATGGGAAAGTTCTGCATTAACCAGAGCTACATGACACCCATGGGAAGATGTATGACCCAGAGCCACATGACACCCATAGGAAGATGGTGCAAGAACCAGAGCTACATGGGAAAATGCTGCACGAACCAGTTACATGACACCCATGGGAAGATGCTGCATGAACCAGAGCTACATGGGAAGGTGCTGCATTAACCAGAGCTACATGGGAAGGTGCTGCATTAACCAGAGCTACATGGGAAGGTGTTGCATGAACCAGAGCTACATGGGAAGGTGCTGCATTAACCAGAGCGACATGACACCCATGGGAAAATGCATGAACTAGAGCTACATGACACCCATGGGAAGATGCTGTATGAATCAGAGCTACGTGGAGCTCAGCAATTAAAAAAATTGCAACATGTGAGAAATGAAGCAGCACAACATCAGAGACTACTAGAAAGTAATATGCAAATCAAACACCTTTGAAAGCCCAAATTTTACAACGATTTTTAGAGCCACAAGCCTGGTTCCGGTTAAGTGAGAACTCGACAGAAGTGTTGGACCCGGGCTCTATTTTCTTCTTGTTCTCCGACATCGTGAACCCCTCGTCCAAGTCTGAGTCTCATCACGCGTTTGGGAGCAAGGCATGTTCTTGAGCTAAATGACCGTGCCCAATTTGTGCTTGAGCCCATCGGGTACTGAACTCTCTCTCTTTCTCTCTCTCTCTCTCTCTACGAGCATGTTTCCGATATAGGAAAGCTCGACATTAGAGTTGGGCCAGGGCTGCTTTCTTTGCCGGGCGTCCACAACTGAGTCAGGGTCTCTGCCCATAAGGATCACCAGTAACTAGAAGCTTGTCTCGAGCTAACAGAGCTTGTAGTTCCGATTTCCTTGGAACGTTTTCCATTCTATTTGCACTTGGAGCTGTGCTGCCCTCTCATTGTACTCAGTATGTTGTCTTTTCGTCTCTCGCCATGCATCCACCTTTTCATGTCATTTTCATTGACCGCCGCTCCAATGCTAGGATCGGGACTGACTAGCGACTCTGTATGTGTTACAGTGCTACTGCATGTGTTAGCACAGTGGTGTTAGAGATATTGACTGTCTCTTTTGCAGTCAATTCTTTCTCCATCTGCTGCCTCAACATTCTCGGACATGATTCCCAAAAGGTTTAGCCAGAATTAGCATTAGCCGCTGTATTTGTTTCTAGTGTGCATCACGAGGAGGTATTTTGGGATCTTGGTTTTCTGCTAACTCTGGGTCCGCCGAGATCAGTGCGGTACACTTTGCACCCCCTAAAAGTCATGTTCTGATTTGCTAAGGGGAAGGGGTTTGAACACCCACCCATTCCGCCCTTATCTACTGGCTTGCAGTTTGGGGTTACAGAGAATAGTTTGACGGAATGTTTTAAGAAGGAAAATTTTGAAAACGCTACATTCGATCTTAGACGGAGAGATGGCACACCATTATTGCTATCAGCTACAAAAAATATTGGCATAGTGCGACTGGACCTTCACGATACAGGACACAGATCTCGTCTGACAGCATTAGTCGATCTTATTTGTTACGCCAGAGCAGCTTCTATAATATATGTAGAAATATCTTTTTCCCTCCAGCCGTTTCGGGTAGTCTCCAGTTCTATATTCTACAGATATAAGAAGTCACAGAAAACATGTGTAATACATGCATCATTATATATTTCTAGGATTATATATATAATTAATAAGATTAAGTATATTACCAGTGGCAATTATCATCGCGTATCATGGACACTGACCAACTCTATAACCAATAAAATAGTTTAAAGAGTTTAAACAGGAGTTTAAAAACCATAGAAGATTGACTTCATTGTACTCGGTTTCCCATATGTACACCGTCACTCTCAACGAAGCGGCAAGCCGCCTGCCGAGAGTACCACTCATAGCACGTAACTCCGTAGCTTCAAGTGATAATCCACTGGGATCTCCGAAAAAAATCCACCTTATAAACAAGACAACACGAGTAGGCTTCGAACCCGTGACCTCTTGAACACAAGACGAACAGCTTAACCACTACGCCAGGGAGATCCCCTATATAAAATAGTTCCCCCCCCCCCAGGAGCTTCTCTGCAGTATTCTCTCCTTCCATGATAATACCATGGAAGGAGAAAAAATTAAATCAATAAATAGAGTTACCGCTAAAGACGACTGGCCTCTTAACAACATAAGTGAGAAAGCTGCGATTCTTTGAATATATAAAAAGACATAATGGTATATATCTATCTATGTGACGTATTCTTTACAGAACGTTGTCCTCTCTGTCACTCTGTATGCCTCTCGGTTCTGTGCAAACTGCCCAGTTTATTCATATTCAGAAGATCTGCAATATCCTGTGTCCATCTTAGTCTTAGTCTGCCTCTTGTTCTCTTTGTGTAATGAAAATACTAATAATGAAGGTATAAGGCAGAGGTCGACCAAGAGAATAAGGTGGACAACAGAAACATCGGAGTGTTTAAAGATGAAACTGGCAGAGGCAGATCAGCTGGCCCAGATTCTCGAGTTCAGAACAGCAATAAGAAAGACTACGTTTTAGAAAGAAAATATGTCCTACGATATATATATATGCTGACTCATGTCCACACAATATTAACAGTCTGCGAGTTTATTACTTAAGAAGTTACACAAAAATCCTAAGGTGTGTTTGTAGTAATCTACGTACTGAGAGATATCGACCTGGTCAACACCTGGAAACACTTTAATTTAGAACCGTATTATGTTTTCAATGGGGATCACATGCTTTCGTAAATGTTCTAAGGGATTATTTCCCTTTAAAGTAATTACCATTATCGTATTCTTCAATTAACAGAGCTCAACTTTCTGTTGCAGTATAATTATAATTACTACACATTATATTTTTACTATTAAGAAAAGTAACATAATAACGAATATTATCATAATATTCCAGATGATGTTAGGTTTGATCTTAAGTAATATTCGTGGGAACCAGTCGATGGTCACTTCAGTTGAAGTTCCATCTACAACTAAATAACTCTAACTCGATACTGAAGCAGTCATAAAAAACAGTTGAAGTTGAGTTTTATTATTCCAACCTATTGTGAGAAAACGTATAGATTTCGTCAGCTGTAAGGAGCCACATTATTACATTAGTTTCTTTCTAAACTAAGTGGTATTCAGTTCAGATGGGCCGCTATATTATTTTCGACTAGAAACGACTCCTGGTTTCAGTAAATGAGTTCCAGAGGAAATCTGGAAGCGTAAAGGCAGCTGGCGTTATGCTGATCATTTTCACCCCTTGATTATGGTTGGTCAGAGAGAAATACAGAAATACACATAAAGTATTGATGACGTCAAATTTTGTTAATCCTTCTCAATCCACCTTGTCAACAACTGACAAACCGTTTCAGACCCTACACCCTCTGATAGTTGAGATTAATTTAATACTTGGGATGTTGATGGCTGCCATGACAAGGTTGAACATGATTTAGAAAAGTAAGATCAGTATTAGAGTAAAGATGTATCTATTCATATCGCTAGTGCTGAGTGTACTGTTGTACGGATGAGAAAATTATATACTCAATGCGGATACGGAAAGGAGGATCCAACCCACTGATAACAAGAGATACATACGTTTGTTAAGAATTAGTTATATAGAACACAAACAAATATATTCATCCAGCAGCAAATAAATAAACTTACAGGTTATATAGAACCAGTTTGGCAGTGGTGAAATGTCGTAAACTTGTTTGGGTTGGATATGTAACAAGACACGTCTCACTTTATAACATTATTTTTCAAGGAACAGTCGAATGGATAGAAGCCAATCACAAAAAAAAATTCTGCATTGATAACATTAAGAAATGGTTCAGGCATACAGAGAAAATTCTGGAGAGATAGGATCAAGAACAATTTCTAGACATACAGAGAAAATCCTGGATAGATAACGTAAAGAAATGGTCCAGGCATACAGAGAAAATTCTGGAGAGATAATATCAAGAAATTGTCTAGGTATACAGAACAAATCCGGGATAGATAACATCCAGAAATTGTCTAGGTATAAAGAGAAAATTATGCAGAGATAACATCCAGAAATGGTCTAGGTATAAAGAGAAAATTATGCAGAGATAACATCCAGAAATGGTCTAGGTATAAAGAGAAAATTATGCAGAGATAACATCAAGAAATGGTCTAGGTATAAAGAGAAAATTATGCAGAGATAACATCAAGAAATGGTCTAGGTATAAAGAGAAAATTATGCAGAGATAACATCAAGGAATGCTCTAGGCATGATTTTTCTGGTTCGCTGCGGATAATGGTGTTTGAAGGGATTTATGTGTTGATGTCTGCAGTGTGGCATTCTACGACCCTGACGAGTTATGTGTCTTATTACTACTACTACTACTACTACTACTACTACTACTACTACTACTACTACTACTACTACTACTATTACTTTTTCATCGTTCTTCAGTCAGATATCAGGTTACAGCGCCAATAGCTTCAATGAATTGTGTGATTCGCTTCTGGTGAAATATGGTTGAAATATGGTGAAATATACCATATTTCACTCGGACACGCTTGTTGTAGTGCATTAATTTCTACTTGTGGTATTTTAATGTTTGTATGTTATGTGTGTATCTTGAAAAAGGCATTTTGGTCCGAAACGTCGATTATGTCCTGTGTATTGTCATTTGTATGATTATATTCTGTATTGTGTTGTGTATACCATATTAATTCGTGTAGACATCTGCCAGTGATAGTGTGTCTGTCGTCATCCAGTAGAACTCCATTACCTGTCTTACACGTGAGTATTACTTTCCTTGCCAGGAGATCAGCTTTTTCATTTCCAAGTATGCCACAGTGACCAGGGATACACTGCAGTACTGTTTCTTTCGTAGTACTGAAGAGGTGTAGTAAGCAGGACGTAAGTTCATTCATGCCCATGTTCTTTAGATCTTTCAATGCCTGCAATACTGACTTTACATCCGTTAGTAAAACTACATGTCTGTTGTGACTCTGCTAGCAATTTATGAGCATTTTGGCTGCCTCTATTATGGCTTCCATTTCTGCTTTGAAATTTGTGGAATGTTTGCCCGTGGGTACGGATTTTTCTATTTCTTTTCCATGTGGTGTTACTATATATATATACCCGATCCTCCATCTAATACTGCTTCTTTCGCTGATCCATCTGTATATAAATGTGCCCTTTTATAATTTGGGTATGCTTTCTGTATGTGATTCTTAGTTGTTTCTTTTAGTACTTGTATAGTAGCTTCTGTTTTCGACATAATGCTTCGTATATTGTCCATAATTCTTGGGAAGTTGCTCCTGCCCCAGGTTCGATATGTGTTAAAGGCGTTTAATGGTTTTATGTTTTGTAGGTCTGTATCTGTGATTTCTGGAAATTTTTAGAGTGTAGAAAGCTATGTTTTTTATGTGCTATTTTGTAGGTCTGCTTAGTCTTTGGCTCATTTGATGACTCTCCAAACATTTGAACTTTGCATACTGTGTGAGGATTTTTTTCATTTCTTCTTTCTCCCATTGATGGCAAACCTGTGCATGTTTCCATTTCTGTAATTGGGGTAGTATTCGTACTTCCTGTTATAATTCTGAGATTGCAGTTTTGTATCTCTGAGATCTTTTGAGTGTTACTCTTGGCTGCAGTGCCCCATGCTGACATTCCAAATTCCAAAGCTTGTCTTATGTAACCTGTGTATACCCTACTTAGAATTTTCCCATTTGCACCCCAATCTGTTCCAGTCAATTTTTTAAGAAGTGCTGTTCTCATTGTACCTTTTGTTTGGTACTTGACTATGTGCTGTTTCCATGTAAGTCTTGAATCAAAAGTGACTCCAAGGTATTTTATTATTATTAAATGTTGATTTAATGTGTGTCAGTGTTAATGTTACAGAAAATCAAGGTTAGCAATCATGATGGATAGTTTGTATTTGTTGGATTTTGCAATAAGACTTGACATGTTCTAAAGTAATTTAGATTGATGGATCACCCTCCCAATAGCTGTAAATAGTTAATTGATTGCTGCATTGCTGTTTGAGTTTTGTCAACGAAATGTGATATGAAAAAAATAATAGTGTAGATTTTATAAGACATTTAATTGTTATCGTGTTAGATGTATCATGTATTCTGTGGGGCGGAGACATTGAAGCTGAAACGGGGTAATTTCTTTTGGCTTTGGTGCGTCTAACTTAGAGATTGAGAGTATACGCTGTCGAGGCAGCGGAAAAAAAAAATTATATTTGCACCCAATCCACGTTTTGATTCAGTGGCGTATTTCTAGGGTCCAGGAATAGAGCAGGAAATCTTTAATTTATATTAATTATAGTTTACAATAATTTATATGTATTACTTTCATTGACATCTGCAGCAGATGAAACGCAGTGATTGTGGCTGTCTATAACTCTTGCACTTTTTTTATCCGCTTCAATTGTTAACATTTGTCCAAAATTAAGGGACCTCCCTGTGTCTCTGTTTAATTATGTCACAAATCTCGCACCCCCCCCCCCCCCCGCAATGTCACAGAAAAAATAGGAAATAAATAGGTCATGTTCTACATGTTTAGAAAACAAATGTTGTAAATTCAAACAAATGTATATGTTTATATGTTTATATGTTTATATGTTTATATGTTTATATGTTTATAAAGCAGTATTGCTGACTTGTCAAGAAACTTTCAGACAGTTCCCCCCCCCCTCCACTTTTCCACAATTTTACCGAGTGCACGTTATATTTGGACAGTCCCCAGCCTCCACTTGGACCACCAAATTTAAACCATCAAAGTCGGACCATCAAACTTGGACCACCAACTTGGACTATCTTTCTTGAACCACCAAACCGACCACCGAACTTGTACCATCAAACTAAGAAGGAGTATAATCAAGCTAAAACTAAAATGCGTGTAGCCGAATGGTACACACAATATACATTTAGGTACATACGATTCAAAAACATGAGCATTTTAACAATCCTTTTTGTTACGCCCGTGTGTTGTCATAGCCCAGAGATCCGCAAAGAATACTGACACTTAACTGCCATGTGTGTCGTAAGAGGCGACTATGAGGTTTTAGGGGTGGAGTTAACTGTCCAATCACACAGAGAGTCAAGTGACCCATGCCGAAGTCGTATATGTCAGACCGAAAGGTACATATATCGCAGCCACGCTGTAAACCCTTGAACAACAAATTCCGTTCTCTGGACTTCATCCTACTAACATGCAGGAGTTTGAGAATTAATACAGAAGAAGAGGAAAAACAATCTGTTAGAGGACAATGGATGTATATAAACCATAAAACGGAACGAATATACTAGGTTTATATGGAGTAACTGTCATCATCATCAAGTGTTATCTCCGTAACAAAGGTTAGCTGCAACGGACTTCCAGCATCACACTGTCTCTTGCCTTGGTGGTGCACTCTGCAAGACTGTAACCTGTCCATCTCGTGATATTTCCTTCCTACTTGTATCTCGGCTACCTCTTTTCGTCTCCCTCGACTCTGCCCTCAAGTAAGATCTGCATGATTCTCTGCCTAGATTCTTGCTCGTCTCCCCTCGACTCTACCTTCAAGTAAGGTCTCCTGCTTGTATCTCTGCTACTTCTTGCACGTCTCCCTCGACTCTACCCTCAAGTAAGATCTGCTGCTTGTATCTCTGCCTACCTTCTTGCACGTCTCGCCGCGACTCTACCCTCAAGTAAAGTCTTCAACAAGGTGTTCACGTCAACTGTTGACTTGTCAGAAATTTTCAAATATTTTCAGACCCCCTCCCCCAATTGTTGACGTAATTTATGGACAGCCCTCACTGCTATTGTCTTATAATATGTCCAAAATAATTTATTTGTTTGATCTTTATTTCATATAGTTCTTTGTTTCATACCAAGTGTTATAATCTCTGTGTTTGTTTCATACGAAGTGTTATAACCTCTGTGTTTGTTTCATACGAAGTGTTAGAACCTCTGTGTTTGTTTCATACGAAGTGTTAGAACCTCTGTGTTTGTTTCATACGAAGTGTTAGAACCTCTGTGTTTGTTTCATACGAAGTGTTAGAACCTCTGTGTTTGTTTCATACGAAGTGTTAGAACATCTGTGTTTGTTTTCTTCTCTTTCCATGATGTTCTACATATTATTCTATACATCCACAACTCAAGGACATCAATTATATCTTCTAGTTGTTTGTCAATTGTCCATGTTTCTGAGCAATACATCAATATAGAATAAATATAGCATTTTATAATTCTCAATCCCCATCAAGGCCAGCACCTTGCAGTGGTGATGGGGCTTAGTTCAGCCATCAGGGGCTGCAAACTAAGACTGGTCGGGCAGTCCCATTCGAGCAGGACCATAGTCCTGCCCAAGTAAGCAGAGTGCTGAAGACGGAGGCATCCAGCCAAAAGGTGCACAGATAATCAGGATGCCACGCACAAAACACAATGGAAACATGTCTGTATCTATAAAAAGTTATGGTGCCAGCCCTGTGGCGGACGTTCAGGCAGGGTCGGTGCCGGGCCCTATACCTCGAAAGGGCCCAACCTCAGTTACTGAAAGTCCTTCTAAATTGCCTCGAGGAGCCAGGAGGCAAGGGAATAGAGCTACTGGCCAAACAAACTTTAAACGACCAATAAAAATAATGCACTGGAATGCTGAGGGTGTCAACAGTAAAAGAGATGGATACAGCAAAAAATTGGAACTTGAAAATGTCCTCAGTGAAGAACAAGTTAATATATGCTGTATCCAAGAAACACACCTCAGCAGCGACATAGCCTTCAAAATCAGAGGCTACCAGTGCTACCGATCTGACCGAAAAGACAGGCGAAAGGGTGGAATTCTGACACTTGTTAAAAACAATATCAGCGCATGTCAGCTGGAAGTATATATGGAAGGGGCAGAATACCAGATGCTGCACCTAAAAACAGACAGTGCAGAATTCCATCTCCTGAACTACTACTGCCCAAATGATAAACCATTGGCACTAGACACAATTCCAGATAAAGAGAGACGTATGGTGTGTGGTGACTTCAACAGCCACTCTCAGAGTTGGGGCTACGATCATATCGACAAGAGAGGTGAGGAACTTGAGAGCTGGCAGGATGAAAATAATCTCATCCTTATTAACCAGCCAGCTGACTCACCAACCTTCTACTCGAGAGCATGGCACACCACCTCTACACCAGATCTGGCATTCCACTCACCAGGCCTGGAATGGAACATCACACGTGTCGTTGGAAAGCAGCTTGGGGGTAGTCACCACAGACCAGTATTTCTTGAAATCCACAATGAATTTACCAAGGACAGCAGCACGCTCACTAAGTGGAACTATAAGAGGGCAGAATGGTAAATGTTCCAGCATTTAACCAGTGTTCTAGCTAAGGACATGAACTTGGACAAAGACATCAATAGAGCAGTGAGTGAATTTAATAGATGTATACTACATGCTGCTAGTAAAACCATACCCAGGGGGGCACGCAAAAACTACAAACCCTACTGGAATGATGAACTGGAAAAGCTGCAAAATGAGATGGAAACATCTAGACAGCAGGCTGAGAACAGACCTAGCCAAGAACATCACAACAAATATCAACAAACAAAGGCTAAATTTCAAAGAGCCAAGTTACAAGCCAGACGGAGTAGCTGGAAAGAAAAAACAGAGTCGCTGAACCTAGAAAGAGATACTAGGAAACTATGGAAACTTGTAAAACAACTAAATGATGAAGGTACATGGAGAAATAACAGGATCACACTTTATAAAGATAGAAACATTTTAACAGGTAAACATGCAGCTGATTACTTTGCAGATTCCTTTGCAGAAGACAATAACATCAAAGTCAGCCCAGACAAACAACAGGAGGTTCGAGAGAACCAGCAAAACATTGGACAAGGCGAACCTATACCTGAAGTCATGGAGGCACCAATCACAGTGAGAGAACTGGAGCATGCAATATCCAAATTGAAAATGAAAAAGTCCCCTGGAGCTGATGGAGTGTCCAATGAAATGATTAGAAACCTGGGAATTG
The DNA here is from genome assembly GCA_034231615.1 of Meghimatium bilineatum. Classification (NCBI taxonomy): domain Eukaryota; kingdom Metazoa; phylum Mollusca; class Gastropoda; order Stylommatophora; family Philomycidae; genus Meghimatium; species Meghimatium bilineatum. The sequence continues at coordinate 47,119,068 of CM067304.1, forward strand.
CAGCAAGAGCAAAGCTACTGCAGATCTTTAACACAAGCTGGTCCACAGGTTCTCTACCACAGGCGTGGAGAGAAGCAATAATGATACCACTCCTCACATCAGGAAAAGATGGCAACACAGTCTCCAACTACAGGCCCATCAGCCTCACAAGCTGTCTATGCAAAACAATGGAACGCATTATCAATCTTAGGATGCAGTGGTACCTTGAAAGTGAAAACCTTCTGGTATCACAGCAAGCAGGTTTCAGACAGTGCTACTCTACTGAAGATCAGGCAACCTAGCTCTCCCAAGAGATTGAGGATGCCTTCCAAGATAAGAAACTGGTACTAGCAGCATGGATAGACCTCAGAAAAGCATTTGATAAGGTCTGGAAAGAAGGGCTCCTAAAGAAATTGCAGGGTTAGCTCAAGAATGTACAAATGGGTAAAAGCATACCTGCATAATAGAAGAGCCAGGGTACAATTAGATGGTCGCAAGAGCAAGAAAGTTCTACTGCGTCATGGAGTCCCCCAGGGAGGAGTCCTGTCGCCCACACTTTTCTTGGTTTACATCAATGACCTAGTTGCTGAACTACCACACGGGATCAAAGTGGCAATGTATGCTGACGACCTGGTGATCTGGTGCACAGAAGAACATGCGACAGCGGCCACTAAACAAATACAAAGAACTATCGATGCCCTAACCTTATGGGCTAATAGATGGTGCGTCAGCATTAACACAGATAAGTGCAGCACTACACTTTTTACCCTCTCACCAAAACAAAAAGCCGGTCATATCAAAATAGATGGAGAGCTCTTGAAAGAAGACAAACAACCCACATAACTCGGAGTTACTTTTGATGATAAACTGACATGGAAGCAGCACATAAACAAAGCAACAACAAAAGCCAGGAGGAAGTTAGCTATCCTGAGAAAACTAAGTGGAACCACATGGGGAGCCAGTGGGAATATACTCACTCAGTAAAGTTTACCAGCAAGGCATAAGACCACACCTGGAATATGGTTCAGCTGCGTGGTGTCCTGCATCGAACACCACATTACAAGATCTAGATAAAGTGCAAAACCAGGCACTTAGAATAATGTTGGGAGCAATGAAATCAACACCCATATCAGAGATGCAGAAAATGGGAAGAATGCAAACACTTGGCTAACGCAGAGACACAAAAGTACTAATTCAGGCAGAAAAGTTTCAGTGTATGCCAAGTCATCCAATGAAGGAAAGATTCCAAAATCTAGCAATGGGACGACTGAAAAGAAGCAGCTTTATCCATCAAGCTAAACGACTCCGCAGACAACTTACAGATCTTCCTGAAGTTGACAGCCCCTTAAGGCCTGTACCAGAACAAACCCCGTGGAGTGAAAGACATGGAATGCCAATATACATTCAGACCCATGTGAAAGGAATACTAAGCGTGGGCGAACAGAACAGTGTGCAGCGAAGGACAGTCACCCTCAGTTTCCTGAATGAGGAATATCCACAAGATATATGGGTCAGAGTATACACAGATGGGTCAGCACAGATTGCCGTGAGGAATGGAGGTGCAGGTGTATATATAGAATATCCACACAAGCCTAGAGATACAATCAGAACACCGACAGGAAAATTCTGCAATAATTATGATGCAGAAATCCAGGCAATTAGTGTGGCAGCTAAAAAACTGCTGAACTCCAACTCTGACCTACAGCCTGTGGTATTCCTGACAGATGCAAGGTCAGTGCTTCAAGCTCTCCAGTCTGAAAAACTAACAGACTTGAAAAAACTACTTAGCGAATTGTCTTACCAGTATAGGGTAACCATGCAGTGGATACCCTCTCACTGTGGAATACCAGGAAATGAAAAAGCAGACCAACTGGCTAAGGAAGGTGCTGCCGAAGACCAACCAGATATACCAATCACCTACCACCAGAAAAAACAGATGATCAAGTCAATAAGAAAGCCACAAACACCAACACAAGATGACTATCATATTATGAACAGACCAGAACAAGTTATAATTCTACGTCTCAGAACAGAACACAACCGACTCCGCAGTCACATGTATACAAAGTTCAAGATTGGCAACACGGCCATGTGTACATGTGGACAGGCAGCACAGAGTGCCAAACATATACTTCAAGAGTGTTCTGAGCATGAAATGCTGAGGCAGACATATTGGCCAGAGGAAACAACACTGGAATCAAAGCTCTATGGGACACTGTATGAACTACAAAAGACAGTGATTTTTATTAAGGAGACAGAATTACAGATATAGACATGTTTCAAGTGAACGAAAGAAGAAGAAGAAGAATTCTCAATTTTATTGTTTGATTTCTTTAGATTTATTTTCTTCATGTCAGTAAACGTACTCTTAGACATTCATATTCTCCTCTTAATGTAAAATTGATACACACGCGCTATGAAATGTGAATAAACTTATGTTATATTTTGGAACATTTGGACAGTAACCGAAAAGAAAAAAAACAAAGATTATGTTCATCAGGTGATATATTATGATGATATATTATGATGATATATTATGATGATATATTATGATGATATATTATGATGATATATTATGATGATATATTATGATGATATATTATGATGATATATTATGATGATATATTATGATCACCAGGTGATATATTATTTCCAGAACGCAGTCTTCCCTATGTATCTCTTGAATTATACGCGTTCTTGAGCAAGTTGTCTTGTGCAGGCATTTGTGAGCGTCTTTTGTCCAAAGGCGTCTTGGGTGATGTTACTACCATCTTTTAAAGTAACACACTCTCTCTCCATACCGTCGTGTCTCGTAATATGACCGAAAAAATATTTTCTTTAACATAGTTTTCAGAAGCCAACCTTTCTAAACGTTAATTGTTCTTAACAGCTCCTGGTTTGTTTGTCTTACTGTGTATGGTATTCTCAGAACTCTTTTATAGCAATTTAATTCAAGTGACAAATGTCACTTCTTCTAAATTTGTATTTCTTAAAAACACAGATACGCATGAGAATAATAGTGACGTAAGAGTTAATAGCATGATCTGTGAGAGGGCAGCGCATGATCTGTGAGAGGGCAGCGCATGATCTGTGAGAGGGAAGCGCATGATATGTGAGAGGGCATCGAATAACTTAATAGAGTGCATTACATGATCTGTCAGAGTGCTGCGAATAATCTGGCAGAGTTCATCACATGATCTGTCAGAGTACATCGAATGATCTGTCAGAAGGCAGTGCATGATCTGTCAGAGTACATCGAATGATCTATCGGAGTGCAGCGCATGATCTGTCGGAGTGCAGCGCAAAGTATTCAGAGTGCGGCGCATGACCTGTCCGAGTGCAGCGCATGACAGGAGACAGAAAGTGCATCTTCTGAGATGCCACTGAACCTCGTATACCCTATGTTTAACTTGGTCAATGCGCACAGAGTATACACAATCGAAACCACAAAAAATACCTTCTGTATAGAGTATATTACCTAAATTAATGAAATCACCCCCCCCCCTCCTTTTAAAAAAGACCACAGTTTTTCTTATTACATTCACCATCCCCACCATCACCATCTTATTTCCACCATAACATTTTGTTACATATTAGTTAAGGGGGAATCTCTCCCCTCCAAGGTAGCAAGCACTGCGATGAGGTCAATACCCCCTCCCATAGCTCTTGAGTACACGCGCCATCCTCTTATCACCACCATACTTCATCATCTGACAGGTATATGTCGCCTAGGTAGGTATAAAAGGGCCTGAAACCTGCAAGTCTGAACTGTAATCGCAAGACAAGTGTTGGGTAAGTTGGCGTCTGCTGTATTAACTGTTTGTAGATATTCTTATGTATGTCTTTGTATTTGTAGATAGTCTTATGTTTGTCTCTGTAGATAGTCTTATGTATGTCTTTGTGTTTGTAGATAGTCTTATGTTTGTCTTTGTGTTTGTAGATAGTCTTATGTTTGTCTTTGTGTTTGTAGATAGTCTTATGTTTGTCTCTGTAGATAGTCTTATGTATGTCTTTGTATTTGTAGATAGTCTTATGTTTGTCTTTGTGTTTTAGATAGTCTTATGTTTGTCTTTGTGTTTGTAGATAGTCTTATGTTTGTCTTTGTGTTTTAGATAGCCTTATGTTTGTCTTTGTGTTTGTAGATAGTCTTATGTTTGTCTTTGTGTTTGTAGATAGTCTTATGTTTGTCTTTGTGTTTGTAGATAGTCTTATGTTTGTCTCTGTGTTAGATCTATCTATCTATCTATCTATCTATCTATCTATCTATCTATCTATCTATCTATCTATCTATCTATCTATCTATCTATCTATCTATCTATCTATCTATCTATCTATCTATCTATCTATCTATCTATCTATCTATCTATCTATCTATCTATCTATCTATCTATCTATCTGTCTATCTGACTATCTGTATATCTATCTGTCTGTCTGTCTGTCTGTCTGTCTGTCAGTCTAATCACTTATCCATTTATTAACTTATCTTTCTACCTGTCCATCTGCGTATCTGTTTGTTTGTTCCTGTCACTAGACAGCTATCATGCATAACTCTCTATCCATCTATTACTCAGCGTAAACATGGCTAGCTCAACTTTGACCCTGTGCTTGGTGCTGCTTGCAACTGTTGGTGTCTTCTCAGACCAGACCAATTATGAGGGGTGAGTTATTGTTCTTTGTATAGATTAGAAAAGTTATAACGTGTGAGATGTTGTTCTATGTATAGATTAGATCAGTTATCAGGTGTGAGTTATTGTTCTTTGTATAGATTAAACAAGCTATCCGGAGTGTTATTGTTATTTCAATAGATTAGACACGCTATCCAGTGTGAGTTATTGTTATTTGCATAGATCATAAAAGTTATAAGGGTTGAGTCATTGTTATTTGTGGGGGCTGTGTGTATACAAGTATATAACTTTAATACATTTGGTATATTTCTACATTTGTACAAATTCGAGTTCAAAATTAAATTATAACTATTTCTAGCGACTTTGGCGCATAAGACAGCTTTTAGTTATATTAATTGTCAAATAATGGAACTATCGATATTTGCAGATATGAACTCCTGCAAGTGTTTTCCAGGAATATTGTGGATGTTGACATTCTATTTGAATATGGGGAGAAACATCCCGAAGTGAGTAACTGTTCATTTGTAATTATTTTGGTAGATCATTCATAATATGAAGTCAGAGCCTTTTGGATCATTCATAATATGAAGTCAGAGTCTTTTGGATCATTCATAATATGAAGTCAGAGTCTTTTGGATCATTCATAATATGAAGTCAGAGTCTTTTGGATCATTCATAATATGAAGTCAGAGTCTTTTGGATCATTCATAATATGTCACAGCTAACTGTTTCAGTCATTCACAAATTGATGTCATTGCTAACATCTTAATTCATTCATAAGTTTATGTTTTTGTTAGCATCTTAATTCATTCACACATTAATGTCACTGTTAACATGTTAATTCATTCATAAATTGATGCCATTGTTAACATGTTAATTTATTTACAAATGTATGCCATTGTTAACATGTTAATTCATTCACAAATCGAAGTCACTGTTAACATGTTAATTCATTTTCAAGTTGATGCCATTGTTAACATGTTAATTCATTCACAAATCGATGTCACTGTTAACATGTTAATTCATTCACAAATTAATGTCACTGTTAACATGTTAATTCATTCACAAATCGATGTCATTGTTAACATGTTAATTCATTCACAAATCTATGTCACTGTTAACATGTTAATTCATTCACAAATCGATGTGACTGTGAATATTTTGGTTTCATCTAAAAACTACATACAGTATTATTCAAATAGTATTATCATTAACATATTTTAATAAATGCAAGGTCATATACAATTTGGAAGGGGGGGGGGAGATGGAAAAATTGATTCTACTACCAGTTATTAAGTTCTTGTGTTATATTTAGGCCCCACCACTCCTTGGTTGACTGGTTGATTACTGATCTTATAATAAATGGACTCATGTCATTTGATCCAATACTTTCACATAGAAAGCCGTATTCACAAAATGTAAAAATAAATTATTTGTACTCAAATTTTTTTTAGTGTGTCTGATCCTAATGCTAAGCGCCGATCTCAGACTCGTGAGGTCTCGTGTTCAATACACGTTAAGTAGGCCTACTGAATTTTCTTTTCTTTTGGAAGTAAAATTAAAACTACACCCTATGCATTTCATGGTGACTGTTTACCGACTGTTGTTACCACAGCTACAATAATCATTGCACTTCTTAACTGGAAAACACCCAGCAGCACAGTAAACTTTAAGTACTACTGCCATTAATCTCTTTGGTACTTCGATTAAAACGTGACTTTCTTCAGAACTATAAAACCTCTCTACAGAAAGTAAACATGACCTATAAGGCTCATTTTTTAATTATTTCCGTGAGTGTTGTTGGTCAGACTTTTTTTATGGCATCCAAGTATATAAATATTGACCAACTAAAATCACGAAAATAATCAAAAACGTCACGAATGAAGGCGTTTTTGTGTTCTGTTGAGAGATCTTTACTTGAGCCTAGTCATAGATTAAAATATAATGCTCGACTGATTTATCAAAGGAAGATAACATCTATATAACAGTATTCTACGCTATGTTATTATTGTTGTTATTTCCCTTACATTATGCCGGTGACTTGCATTGCAGGTCGACTTTTGGAGAGAACCAGCACCCCAAAAGAATGCTACAGTTCTAGTACCGCCAGAAGATTTGGAAGAGTTCAAGGACATAGTATCTGAACAAGGAATGGCAATGAACGTCCTTTCTGATGATGTTCAAAGGTGGGAGTAAACATTTCTTCATGTATCTTTTGCAATATTTGTTAATAGTGTATTACTACTTTTGACCCGGGGGAGGAAGGGGGGGGGTGGTGTGTTAAATATTTTCTTTAAGATTTAAAGTTTCATTCTATTCCTTTTCTGTGTGCAGAATGTGCACGAGACCTCCGAGTTTAATTGTTACTGATGAAAAAAATCTGGTTGGTACCTGGGAAAAATAATTTGAGCTGAAAAATCATTAACCACCGTATTGTCTATTTAAAACGAAACTCTAGATAAATTATGTAAATGATGGTGGCTAGTCTGTGATGTTTGGTGGTGAATGATGGTGGCTAGTCTATGATGTTTGGTGGTGAATGATGGTGGCTAGTCTGTGATGTTTGGTGTTGAAAGAGGTTGGCTAGACTATGATGTTTAGTTGTGAATGGTGGTGGCTAGTCTATGATGTTTAGTGTTGAATTACAGTGGCTAGTCTGTGCCATTTGGTCGTAAATGATGGTGATTAGTCTGTGATGAATACGGGTGATTAGTCTGTGATGTTTGGGGATTAATTATGATAATTAATCTGTGATGTCTAGTTGTCAATGCTCATGGCTACCAACATGTGATTATAATTTACCTTATTCCGGAATTATAAATATATTCGTTCGACAGGAAAAAACGAACTTTTGGGCTATCAAGAACCTCTTATGGCAGTGGTGAAACGGCGTACACTAGTTTAGTTTGGACACATAACGAGTTACGACTCACTTTCTAAAATTATTTACAATGAATAGTCGAAGGTGGAAGGAAAAGAGTGGGTGCAAAGAAAATCCTGGATGTATAACATCAAGAAAAAATCCTGGCATTATTTTTATACACTCAAAACTATTGAGGACAGAGTTGTTTGGAGAGCTTTTGTGCCAGCCAATGTTGCCATAGTGGCACCCCTACGACCTGACAGTTTATGGGTATTCTTCTTCTTCTTCTTCTTCTTCTTATTATTATTATTATTATTATTATTATTATTATATGCCTGAGTTATTTTATTATCCAGCATCATTGATGCCGGAAGTGAGCGCACCCCAGAACACATTGTGGAGGGAAAACGTCAAGCTAGCGGACAAGTTATTGACCACTATAACTATCACACTTACAGCAAGGTATGTACTGTGTCTTCGTCTCTCAGCGATGTGTCTATGTTCTTCAACTGTCCATCAACGCCTCTTAATTGTTCTTGCCGTATCTATGCCAATTTACAAGGTTCATGAATTGTAAAAAAAATTGAAAAGTTAAAAAGAGTTGAAATTTTAAAAAAAAAAGTTAAATGTTAAGAAGAGTTGGAAACGTAAAAAGAGTTGAACAATGAAAAAGATTTGAAAAAAGAAATGGTTGAGAAGTTAGAAATAGTTGAGAAGTTAGAAATAGTTGAGAAGTTAGAAATAGTTGAGAAATTATAAAGAGTTGAAAAGTTATAAATAGTTGAGAAGTTATAAATAGTTGAGAAGTTAGAAATAGTTGAGAAGTTAGAAATAGTTGAGAAGTTAGAAATAGTTGAGAAGTTAGAAAGAGTTGAGAAGTTAGAAATAGTTGAGAAGTTAGAAATAGTTGAGAAGTTAGAAATAGTTGAGAAGTTAGAAATAGTTGAGAAGTTAGAAAGAGTTGAGAAGTTAGAAATAGTTGAGAAGTTAGAAATAGTTGAGAAGTTAGAAATAGTTGAGAAGTTATAGATGATTGACTCCAGTATTCCCATATCAATTTTGTGTCATCTGTCCCTCTTAATGAAGCAGCACTCTGAACGTTATCATAGCACGCAACTCCGTAGCTTCAAGCTGTAATCCCGATGGATCTCTGGAAAAAAAATACTTTGCAAATAATACGCGCAAGCGGAACGCGACTTCTTGCCTATATAGTTTGACCCGGGAAGGGGGGATGGAGTTTGACAAAAGTAATTATCAACAAACAGTTTTTATACATCAATTAAATTGTTTGTATTTGAAAGCAATTTCTAAAACAGAAATAATTGTGTCCCTTTTTCGCACTTTTTTCGCTATATTTTTTTAAAGAGGAATGGGTGTTTCAAGGTATCACGAAATCCACATAAATCATATACACCACATAGAACACATAAATCACATAGACCACATAGAACACATAAATCACATAGACCACATAGAACACATAAATAACATAGACCACATAGAACACATAAATCACATAGACCACATAGAACACATAAATAACATAGACCACATAGAACACATAAATAACATATACCACATAGAACACATAAATAACATAGACCACATAGAACACATAAATAACATAGACCACATAGAACACATAAATCACATAGACCACATAGAACACATACATAACATAGACCACATTGAACACATAAATAACATAGACCACATAGAACACATAAATAACATAGACCACATAGAACACATAAATCACATAGACCACATAGAACACATAAATAACATAGACCACATAGAACACATAAATCACATAGACCACATAGAATACATAAATCACATACACCACACAGAACACATGAATCACATAGACCACATAAATCACACAGACCACATAGAACACATAAATCACATAGACCACATAGACCACATAGAACACATAAATCACATAGACCACATAGAACACATAAATCACATAGACCACATAGAACACATAAATAACATAGACCACATAGACCACATAGAACACATAAATAACATAGACCACATAGACCACATAGAACACATAAATCACATAGACCACATAGAACACATAAATCACATAGACCACATAGACCACATATAACACATAAATCACATAGACCACATAGAACACATAAATCACATAGACCACATAGACCACATAGAACACATAAATCACATAGACCACATAGACCACATAGAACACATAAATCACATAGACCACATAGACCACATAGAACACATAAATCACATAGACCACATAGACCACATAACTGCATAACTTCCATGCAGCCAAATGTTCTCTTCTAACAATTTCAATTATTATACAATATGACGTCGATATTATTTCAGATCCGGGACTACCTGAACCAGCTGGCTTCTAAATATAGCCACATCAAATTGTCCACTTTGAATCATCAAACACACGAAGGAAGACAAGTCACCCTTGTCAAGGTAAACAACGCATAAACGTAGCATCAATGTTATCCCTTGCTTTGATCTTTCATTCTAACAGGACTACAGGATATGATGATCTTGTTCCCTGATTATTCTGTATTGTTTGTTTTTGTTTCTTAACAAGCCTCTTTGTGCCGTAACGTCCAAAATGTGTTTTTTCCCCATTTACACTTATTATTTCTATTTTTGTGCATCCATATGTGTGTGTGTGTATATATATATATATATATATATATATATTCAGTGCTATGATTATAAACTTCTCATAACTAAACAGTAAATTACAATTGCTACAAAAAAGAATGACCATAATCATATACGGATTCTGTCTTGTCTATCTTAGCTGACCGGAAGTGCTGGGTCCAACAAGCCAGTTATTATCGTTGAAGCTGGAATTCACGCTAGAGAATGGATCTCCCCTGCAGCCAACCTGTGGTTCATTGAGAAGGTAAATGACTGAGTGTGGGATGTCATTTACTTCTGGTCCAGGATATTAAAAGCTGCTGTCTTAATGAGTATATTTCTTACTTTGTGAGGATTGGTAGAAACATAGCTATCTTGCCATTGTTATGAGCATAACCCTGTTGCCTAGGGCCATAACTGTGCCCTGCTAACATTAGTAAGAGTATAGCCTTGTTTCCATTGATTGGAACATAGCTGTGTTAACATTGGTTGAAATATAGCCTTGTTTCCATTGATAGGAACATAGCTGTGTTAACATTGGTTGAAATATAGCCTTGTTTCCATTGATAGGAACATAGCTGTGTTAACATTGGTTGAAATATAGCCTTGTTGCCATTTGTATAAACAGCTATGTTAACACTGGTAGGAATATTGCGTCGTTGCCATTGCTAGGAGCGTAACGGTGTTACAACTGGTAGGGATATAGCATTGTTGTCATTGGTAGAAATATAAACTTGTTACCATTAGATGGAATATGGCTGTGTTAACATTTTTAGGAATATACCCTTATTGCCATGGGTAAGAATATAGTCTTGTTGCCATTGATATAGATATGTTTGCTGCCATTTGTTGGAAAATATCTTTCATATATCTTTGAAAATAATTGAAAACTGCTTGTGGTTTTTATTACCTCTAATAGTGTATGGAAATGCGTTCTGGTATAAACTAATTGGACTTTTGCTGTTGGGTGGTTGAAAGGGCCGCGCACTCCAAAAAGAGAGGGAAACTCATTAACTACCTACCTACCCCGTAATAGTTAAATAGCAATAGAGAAACAGAAGTTAACAGAAGTCTGAATTTGTGCTTTATTGACTATACTAAGACATTTGATAAGGTGAAACATGAAGAAATAATTAGAATATTGGAGAATTGAAATATTGGTGGGAAATATCTGAGAATAATAAGGAATATATATTGACAACAAAGATCATTTATAAAAATCGATAACCAAAACAGAAACATTTCAACAAATCAAACGGGTGTGTGCTGTCACTCGATCTGTTCAATCTATACAATAAAATAATAATGAGATCCACACAAGATATGCCAGGAAATATCAGTTCGGGGCATATTATAAACAACATACGATTCGCTGATGATACAGTTTTGATAGCCGAACATGAAACACAATAACAATAAATAATGAATATCATTGCAAAAGAAAATCGAAACAAAGGGCTTAGTCTGAATAGCAGAAACACTGAAATAATTATGTAATATCACAGGATAAATGTCCTACAGAATGCATTATTAAAGTAGATGTGATCAGTCTGAAGCAAGTCAACATATTCACATTTTTGGGTACATTAATAACATCCGATGGAAGATGTATTACAGATGTCAAATGTAGAATTACCCAGGGAAAAAAAGACAACATTTCACAAGATGAAGACCATCCTATGTAATATACCTTTGTCAGTTGAGGTGAGAAAGATAGTTCTTAGAAATTATAATATGGAACCAATTCTGATGTATAGAAGTGAATCTTGGACACTCAGCAGAACAGTGAAAATTATATTGAGACAGCAGATATGTGGCTTCATAGAAGAATATTAAGAACATGGGCAGATAAAAAGCAAAATGAAAATATCTTGAAAGATAATTTTTTAAAAAGATAACTGCTTACCCGCATCAGAAAGAAACAGTCCACATTTTTTGGACACATCATGAGAAGAGGAAAGATGTAACACATTGTAACAGCAGGCAGGTTGAAGAGCAAGAGGGATATGGGAAGACTAAGAGAGAAGATGTTTGATAACTTAGCGTTGTGACATTGAAAAACTTGGGAAAATATCGATATCAGAAATGACAGCACACGAAATAAATGGTCGTGGAAAGACATGATAATGAATGCCACTCGACATGGACCATAAGAAGAAGAAGAATAGAGGGCTGCTTTCATTGTACTCGTATTTTCCTTGATATACTCTATCATTATCAACAGAACAGCCCTGCCAAAATATCTTAGTATCTACTTGCAACATGTATGTCGAGCCACAGTATTGCTTTTGTTTGTTCCCATTTTGGAACCATGTAACACCCTATTTCACATTAAACATATTTTATTAAGACATGAGTCCAATTTCGATATATAATGATCTATCCAATTGCAAACGTGAGTCAAATTGTGTTAAATCAGACCGTGAGATGAGATTATAATTAAAAAAATGAAGTTTACAATTTAAGTTGTCCTGTCACCGCGACTTCTCAGACTTAATAGCACTATTGACATTAATTACAACCGATGGTGTTTATCAATATAGTATTACTGACAGTTTCAGAAACCATGAATATATCTATCTATAAACCCGTAACCCCTCAGAGTCGTAGGGGTACCACGTTGGATGCCTCAACACACAGAGTACTCCAGTGATTTTTATCTTTAGCCATGCGGAAGATTGAGAAACAATCCTGTCTTGTCCAGTCATTGATGTCTTCCATGCTATCATTTGTTCTCCTCTGAACCTTTAATGGCTCCTTGCATTATAGTTTTTAACAATGAATGATGCCTGCGTACATGTCCAAACATTACAAGCCCCAGTTTTTTTAACATCCAAAAGCAAGATCTTCTAGAATTCTGTGTACCTGTATTCATTTCTGTGTACCTGTATTCATCTCCACTTTATTCCTTAGGTACACATTTGTCTCTTGCTCTCCATAAGGGATCTGCATAATTCGTCTGTAACATTTGTATTGGAAGACCTGTAATCGTCTATCCACGTCCACAGTGACAGTCCAACCGTGGCCTTCGACAGTACTACGGTCATGTACTACTATACCGCAAAAGTGACAGCACTAACTAGTTATAAAATTTGATTATCACACTGACACTAATGTATCCTTGACGTAGATGCTAAATCCATCTCCAACTTTATCTTTAATTCTGTGCTCAGTAGATAATATGCGTAAACCATGAAAGACTCTTGTTTATTATTTGACCAGGTTCTTCAAGACTACGCCGCTGGAGAGTCCACTGCAAGGGCAATTCTGGACAAGTATGACTGGTATATTGTTCCAGTGACTAACCCTGATGGTTACGAGTATACTCATTCAACCGTGAGTTTCTTTCTTGCTATCTTGAAACTTGCATCTGGCACGAACAATTCATTTTATTTGTAATCTGTGTAAATTAATATTACGTCAATTAAATCAGACAGTGGTTCTCTAATCGGGCCACATGATCCCTAATGGAGCCATAACCTTTTGTTTTGGTGAAGAGGGAAACGGAGAAAATATCAATAAGGATGGGAACGGGGTTAAAAGACAACTTTCTGAAATTATTCTTCATTCTTGATTAGAAACTAGCATCAAAGCATATGGGCCATTATCATACGTGCTCCACCCTTCATTTCAGCAGTCATTCGAGTGTATGTAGACTCAAAGTCCCAGTCAGGCATTGATTACATGATCTTCGGTTCTTTCCAAAAAGAGTACATTTTCTTCCTTCTCCTCTAATTATTTCTGTCATTCTTTGTATGTGTACGTTTTCAGTCTCATTGTCAATATCTTCAATTTGCAATGAATTTATGTCTGTTTTAATTAAGTCTGCTTTATCTCTTTTCAGTACCGTACCGTCAATCGCAGTATTATCTGCCAGTTAGTTATGTCGTTTCCCCTGACTCCAGCCCGATCCGGGCAGTATATTTATATAATGTTTTGTGCAACTGAGTTGTTTCTGAAATTAATTGGACGATAACTAATCTATAATATTGATAGCCGTGTTCTGTCATCTCCGGAACCCTCTATAAAAAGCGCATTTACGTCGCGGAATTCCCGTGCGACATCCAATCAAAACATTTGGTGTCAGGACTTTATTCAAAGCAGACGTCAAATTTGTATACATATGTTATTGATACCATATCAGGTAAATTTCTGCATCAGCTTGTGGTTAAAGTTATCTAAAATACATTACATTTAAATTATACATATATAATTTGCTTTAAATGATGGATGAAGATAATCCAATCACAAGAAAACATTAAAAAAACACACAAAAGAGCGAAAAGCTAGATGGTTGAGTCGTCAAAGTGAAAAATCACTCGCTCAGATTTGTGCCACAAAAGCTGCAAATCATAGACATAGAATTGAAAAAAAAGATATTACCGCCGAAGACGGATGTGTCGGGCTTTTGGCGCAAATAAAACGGCGACACAACGCAGTTCCAATTTCTGGACTACATCCTGTTGGAAATCTAATGGGACCATTGTCCTACTACAAGAGAAATCCAGTAGGAGTTTGAGAATGAACGCTGAAGTAGAAGAAGAAGAAAAATTGATCAAGAAACCCTTCAACACAGACAAAAAGGACTTGATGAGGATGCTGATTTGCATCGGCGTCGAGCTACACTAAAATCACTAGAGCGTAAAGAGAAAATCGACAAGCTATGAATAGAGAATACAAACGTTGAAACAGACAAAATGAAACTGTTGAGCAAACGCAGAGGCACCGAGTTGCAGATGCCGAGGCTCACTTATTGTCACAAATGCGACGAAGTCAAACAATTTCAAATGAAGCAGCAAATTTTGCTGAGGATCGTGTTGCTGCACATAACTGTAGTATTTTCGATATTATATGTCAATTTTAGGGTGCTAAGCATTTTTTGGAATGGCAAATTTACAAGTTATTGCCTAAAGGGAAAGAAGATCATACTCCCAAAGCCACAGGACACCCATGGTAATAGCCTGGAGTATCACGAGTTCTTGCGCTTGATGCTCTCTTATAATACACACCCTAAATACACACCCTAAATACACACATTGTCGCAAGAATATTCGCTCTTGTAATAACGCTCTTTCTTTCGAGTCAATGGGAGCAAAAATTACGCATTGTCAAGGTCGAGGTCCATATGTTTTAAAAGTTAATGGACAACTTATCATCGAACTTCTCATATACAACCGCCATAGAACAGAGTTCCACTGTTTGATCAGATATAGGTTTTGGACAGTACTCAAGAAACAGACGTTCGACAAGCATATTCAGCAAATGCTACATGCGAAAGATAAATTCATGATAAAATTCTTTCATCAACACAATAGACTAGTACAGTCGCATAAGTTGATGCGTGATATCTAATCACGAAAGATTCAGAATGCTGCTCAAACTGGAAAAGTAATCCCAATAGTAAACATGGTCTTCAAGAGCAATCGTCAATGTAATAAACTTCGCTATAATGAATCAACAATGGTTTTCGTTAACGACTATGGAGACCCACCTTTAAACAACTACATCCGCATTTACCCATTGAATCCAGAGAATCGAACAAAGAAGTTCATGAATATCAATATACTGAGCTCGAAAATGGATCTAATATCTTAACCGCTTTTGTTCCTAATACAGTAGTCCGAGTTGGCAAACACATTGGCAATGTGAGGCATATCAGGATAAACATCCCAATAAATTTCGTCCCCACGGGATCCGAACGAATCTATATATATATATATATATATATATATATATATATATATATATATATATATATATATATATATATATATATATATATATATATATATATATATATATATATATATATATATATATATATATATATATATATATATATATTAAACCTTGCAGCAAGCTAATATTGAGTTCTTTATTTTAGGCTTTTGGAGGGTAGGCACATAGAATCATTTTGTCTGTAAGGGGACCACGGGATAAAATAAGGTTAAGAACCATTTCATTAAGTGATTATGTTTCAGTAACTAAACCAGCAACAGTATAGGCATCAATAATACAACATTAAATCAGGCGTTTACAATCAAGTTTCTTTGCACCCTTTTAACTTCAGGTAGCCGGTGTTCCATTGAAATAAAGAGCAGGATAGGATAGCACAAGCTACATCAGCAGTTAACAAAAGTGATAATAATTAGTCTCAAATTAAAACACAAATTGAAAGATGTACAAAACAAATTATAGCAAAAACATATAAGCATACAGTAGAGATTTTTAAGGCATGTGATGAGAAAAGCAAAACTTGAACATTTTGTAACCACCGGAAAGATCAAGGGGATACAGGAAAGCATAGAAATTTCAGGATAGGTTGTGACTGTGTCACGAGAGAATGTCACCAACTGAACTTATGAACATCACTAGAAACAGAGAGATATAAGAAATATATCATGGGTTGGCATTCTTGATTCAACTATATGAATATATATCCTGTTTATGTTTTAATGAATTCAATAATTATTTCCAAATTAATTTAACGAAGTGACCAATCTGTGATTAATATCACATATATCTCTTTGGTGTCTATTCCGTAATATATTTATGCCCATTTTACAAAGTAATTATGTCCGTGATGACATTCACAAACAGTTTTATGATATAATATCTCAAGTATACATTCAAACACATTTTAATTAAAATATTATCTCAAGGTCTAGGTTCAAACATATTTTAATGAGATATTCCTGTGACATCGTTCATTAAAAAATAATATGTCTATGACAAAACTCACAAACATTCTAATGGACGAGTGTCTTTGACAATGTTCACAAATATTTTAAAGAAATATTGTGTCTATGACTACGTTGGTAAACATGTTTAACTGAAATGTTATGTATGTCACAACGTTTACAAACATGTTAATGAAAATACATGTCTAAGATAGTGTTTAAAAAAAACATGTTAATGAAGGATCACATCCATGACAGAAAGGGAGACTAGGTATTTTTTATTTCTTCTATTTAGTCTCGTCTCTGGAGGAAGAACAGACGATACATTAGCAGCAGGTGCTACGGAGTAGATTTGAACAGAAACTTTGATATTGTCTTTGGAAGTAAGTCTCTGTCATGACGTGTATGTTCTTCTTGATGTTTTTTGTGTGTATAGTCAGACCATTGCATTTGTTGGCAGATCACTGGTTTTCCTTTTAGAAATTCGTTCCTGCAACGATTTTTTTGTCTGGAATATTATAGTAATCCCCACCCTCAACCCACATTAGTAGCCTCTTAAGAAATATAAGAGAGGTGACAGAAAAAGGCGACTAAATAAGCCAAAGGGAGCTCTGGGAAGAATAGAGGAAACTGTGTGGAACCCTCATTTTGTTACTGAATAATAACGGTCAAACCAACCTAGCTTCGCCCGTGTCTACTTTCGCCTCTGACTAGCTTCGCCCTTGTCTACTTTCGCCCCTGACTAGCTTCGTCTTTGCCTACATTCGGTCCTGCCTAGTTTCGCCCTTGCCTAGCTTCGTCCTTGCCTTCATTCACCTCTATAAACTTTACCTTATGGAACAAAACAACAGCTCACAAACATATATATTACACAATGGCATTGGGTAAAATTGGTATGGCAAAGGCCCATGAGACGCTGGATCAGCAACCAACCAACCACCCAATTAAGGACGAGTCCCTCCCCCCTCCTTTCTTTGTGTCCTGGTTTGCTATATTTATTTAGATTTCTAGAATCTTGTCATCATACTCTCGGCAGTTACTACTAGTACAAACTTCTTCTTCAGCGTTCAGTCTCAAACTCCCGCTGGATCTCTCTTGTAGTAAGGCAATGGTCTTACAAGGTTATCCAGCAGGATATAGTCCAGAGAATAGAAATGCGTTATGTCGCATTTTATTTGCGCCAATGACCCGACACATTCATCTTGGGCGGACTACTAGTATATTTAACATTCCATATTTCATGCATGACATGTAACACAAGTACGATTCTTACTGTATCTTCTCTTCCATCAGCCACCGGTGTATCTACCCAGTGCAGCAGTGACATCTACCCAGGAGCATCAGCCTTTTCTGAGCCAGAATCAGCTAACATCCGTGACCTGTTCAACAGTTTGATCAACAATGTCGTCGCTTATGTGTCTGTTCACTCCTACTCACAGGTCAGTTCTCTGTCCTTTTTAGTTATCTGATCTCTGTCCAATCTTGGTTATTTCTGTGTCCACTCTTACGTAGAGGTCAGTTCTCTGTCATCTCAAATATCACCCCTGTCTCCTTTTTCTCACATATCACTGCTGCTTACTAATCCTCCTCGCATACCACATCTGCTTAATATTTCTAACACATAAAATCTGCATACTCTTCCTCACACAAAACTTTGTTGATGGGTCAAAGGGCATGAGCCCATGGACCGCTAGATCAACAACAACAACCAACCAACAACATAACTTTGTCTGCTCTCGTTTACATATCATCATCAGCAAGTTCCATCACCTCAACGAAGGTTGATTGCAGCAAATCTCCAACATCATGTATCTTGCTTTGTAAACTGTAATCCGTCCATCTCGTGATATTTCTCTACCACTTGTATCTCTGCCTACCTCTTGTTCACATCCCTTCGCCTGTGCCTTCAAGTAAGGTCTTCAACAAGGTGTCATGTTTTTTAATATTTTCAAACTACTTTATTTGTTTGATCTTTATGTCATTTAATAATTTTTTTTTCGCACGAAATGTTATCAGAACATCTTCATTCGTATTCTTCTCTTTACACGAAGATCTTGATTTTCGTCTATATATCCACATCTCAAAGGCATCCATTCTGTCAGCCATACATTAATGTAGAATAGATGTAACATTTTATAAATCTTAAATTAGTTTGCAATTTATTTAGATGTCAATATTTTCCTGTCATTGAAAGTACTTTTAGCGATTCCTATTCTCCTTTTAACTTCTGTTTCACATCTGCCATCATTTGTAATTCTCGTATGCAACATCAAAACACGCAAGCAAGATGAAAACTAGATACATGCAACAACAATTACGGCCACTGTATTATATTTCTTACCAAGTATTACGAATTTTGATAACACGTTTCTAGTAGTGTATGGCTAAGAGGTTAGAGCGCTGGACTCATATCCGCGATGTCTTAGTTTCGACACACAGTAAGAAGTGGTTTTTTCTGGTCGGAGGAAAATATTGAAAGTTCACCCTATAAATGTAATGGTGACCGCACTCTGATGCGACCTTTATCACACAGCCACAAGCTCTTTCTTGAACACCCCCCCCCCAACATGCAGTAATGCACTTTATTGTGTGAATTTGATTTTTGAGAAATTTGATCATAATGAATTTCTGCATCAGCAATGCATATCGTACGACTCGACTAAGGGTATTTGGGGTGGTGTCGGCTCTTCCATTCCTTATAGGGTAAAATGACCCAAGAGTCATACTGAAGTCGGTCTGTCAGGCTCATAACGCATCTATCGCATCATAGCTGTAATATATAACACATTCCATTCTCTGAACTACATCATGCTAATATGCAGGAGTTTGAGATCGAACACAGAAATCGAAGATTGTCAAATCACTATCACAACGATATTCCTTATAATCATACCTCAACCGCCATCACCACAACCCCTAAGATTATCACAATAATCACCATCACTCCTACTATCAATCTATCATCAGCTATTCAATCCCCTCCCTGCAACGCCTGAACTGGTAAAATGCAGTATTGACAGTTGACTCCTACTATCATAACAATAACAATAACTATCATCATCAGAATCATCTTCATCACCACCACCATCATTATCATCTATAGGATCATCATCACTGTCATCATTAACATCATCATCATTATCATCAACACCACCACCACCATTAACATCAATAAAATCATACCATCATCACCCCCACCACCACCACCACCACCACCATCACCAAAAATAATTATATTTAACGACTTTCATTTGCAGTATGTTCTGGTCCCATGGGGATACACCAACTATGTCTCCAGACCAAGCAACCAAGTTGAACTGGTGGGTACTTAGCATGTATCATTTCCTTCTACGTTATTTATTTTCCTTTTTATCCTTTTCAAAAATAAATTTTGATTAGAATTATGGAGGCTCTTTTCATTTGGAATTTCTATCAATCATTCATTAACTCACTCCCTCATTTGGAAGTTCTATCAATCATTCATTAACTCACTCCCTCATTTGGAAGTTCTATCAATCATTCATTAACTCACTCCCTCATTTGGAAGTTCTATCAATCATTCATTAACTCACTCCCTCATTTGCTTCATTTACCTATCCAGCTACTCATTTCGAGTAAATTAATAATTCAAGCCATTATTCATTCAAGAAGTCACACGCCCATTCTCGCACATTTTCTTTCAATCATTCACTTTTTCATAAATTTCCTCACTAACTCACACACATTCACATCTCTCTGACTCATTAATTCACGTACAAATTAACTGAAATTAAATCACTACCACTAGTGAATTAAAATACACCTACTTACACACACACACACACGCACATTCATTCACAACTTCATTCAATCTTACCCTCATTCATACTCACATCCCCACTTTTATTCATTCCACACTGATAAATACATTTACACACTCTAACATTTCCATTCCCCTACCAATATATCCTTTACGACTCATTCAAATCTTTCAGGACCGCGTGACCAAACAAATGACCACGGCAATCTCCAACAGACATGGAAAGACATACCTTCATGGCACCGCCTACCAACTTCTTAACTGTAAGTCGCACCCTTCTTACATTTCCTTGAATGATTGCATATTTTCATCGCTACAGGCTTTCCTGTGATTGCTTGGAGAATTGTGTAGGCTGTGGTAATGACATCCGCTTTGTTATTGTAGTTGCCACGCCGTGTACATGGTGTACTTTTAACTGTATCCCAGAAATAGAAAAATCCAGTCTTTAGGGAACGCATTTTCATTCTCTGGACTATATCCTTCATTCTCTGGACTTTATCCTTTTTTCTCTGGACTATATCCTTCATTTTCTGGACTATATCCTTCATTCTCTGGACTATATCCTTCATTCTCTGGACTATATCCTGCATTCTCTGGACTATATCCTTCATTCTCTGGACTATATCCTGCATTCTCTGGACTATATCCTGCATTCTCTGGACTATATCCTTCATTCTCTGGACTATATCCTGCATTCTCTGGACTATATCCTTCATTCTCTGGACTATATCCTGCATTCTCTGGACTATATCCTGCATTCTCTGGACTATATCCTTCATTCTCTGGACTATATCCTGCATTCTCTGGACTATATCCTTCATTCTCTGGACTATATCCTTCATTTTATGGACTATATCCTTCATTTTCTGGACTATATCCTTCATCCTCTAAACTATATCCTACGGATAATCTAGTAGGAACATTGTCCTGCTGCGTGAGAGATAAAGCGGGCATTTTCTGTCAACATTAAGTTGGACGTTTGGGAATCCCTTAATTTTTTTAATTATTGACTAGGAGGGGTAAGAGGGTAAATAAAGCGACAGAAATTGTTGATACAATTTATGAACAGCCACAAAGGAACTTCTAACTATGTTTCTTTCCAACCAACTGTTATGGTGACAACTGGTATGGTGCAACACCTTCGTGCTGCCAACCTTCGTTGTGGAGACGGCACATGGTGATGATGTTGTGGTGACGTGACAAATCCCTCAGCACATCCTTACATCAAGACGTAATCTCAAATGTATTTATGTAATGCAGAATCTGTCATAGCTGCACAAATACCATCGTCGACGGCGACACAACAAAGATTTCCCCCGATGTCCCGGCGGTAAACCTCATGCACTATAAAATGAGAGGATTAGAATAATCAACCTTGAGTTTCGTATATGCCAGAGGTCGTTGTGACTGCATTATCAGAACCGCGACCTCCACAATTTTTTGATGATGGTTGTAAAGCTCCGAAATAACCAAATAGGACTAACGTTCGCGGTTGAAAAAGAAGTACCTCGCTATAAGAGATACATTTTACTTAACCAAAATCAACCAAGGGACAGGTTATAAAAATTAACCATGGGACAGGTTATAAAAATTAACCATGGGGCAGGTTATAAAAATCAACCATGGAACAAGTTATAAAAATCAACACTGAAACAGGTTATAAAAATCAACCATGAGACAGGTTCTAAAAAATCAACCATGGGACAGGTTATAAAAATCAACCATGAGACAGGTTCTAAAAAATCAACCATGGGACAGGGTATAAAAATCAACCTTGAAACAGGTTATACAAATCAACCATGAGACAGATTCTAAACAATTAACCATGAGACAGGTTATAAAAATCAACCATGGGACAGTTTATAAAAAAGCAATCATAACAGATATGTTAGTTATTTATAGAAATAATTTAGTACAAATTAATTTTGTGTTAAAGACACAGTTAATGATCGGTGCATATGAAGGGATGTTCACACATTACGTCCACAATGCGAGGAGGGTATGGGATGTCTAAAAACATTGACAGTTGTTGTCAAATGGGAGTGGTGAGGAGTGACAAATGTGGACGTCAAAAATGTTTTTTATATATACCAATGAAATTTGAATTAAATATTGCTCCGAATAATCTGAAAGAAATGTATTTTTTTGTAATTTTTATAGCAAAAATTTTTTTGAAGTCGGAAAACAGGGAAGGTGGGGGGGGGGGGGGGTTAAAGCTTTCATATAATTAGGCAGAAGGAATTCCTGAATTTTTATTTTGAATTCCAGTTTGTTGAGAAATTGTTTTTATTTTTTTTAAACTGTTGACATAATTAATGGACTAAAAGTAAAATATTACATTTTAGTTATGCGCATAAGCTGCGTATATTTATTTTTCAGTGCAACATTTCACTAAGATTTTCCTAGAAATATTTCGAATTTCATTGTTGGAGAATTTTGTGTTTGCATTTTTGGGTTTTGAATTTATCAATCATATTTTAGATTATGTGTAAATTGATGGGGGGGGGGATTAATTTGGTTGGAATTTAGTCACAATATCTGACCGAGTCTATCAAGATCTGTACTCTTTCTTGCGGCAAACTTTACTGTTCTTCATTTTGTGTGTGGTAAAAACCGTTGATACTTCTATTTAATTATAGACATAATTGTCTTGAATTTGGTCTCAGGCATATAAATTGTCATGCATATCAGCATATTCCTGACATGTTCTAGCGAGAGTTGATGTGTTTTCTGTCGTATACTGTAGTAGTATTCTGTATTGCTACAAAAATTAACTAACAGAGGCACAATGACATAATTCCCTTTAACATGATATTCACTCCAAACAAACCCAGTCTCGTTTAGCTACAGAGATAAAGTGTCTAGTAAAAGAGATACATTGTCTAGTAAAAAAGATAAATTGTTTAGTAAAAGAAAGAAATTGTATAGTAAAAGAGATAAAGTGTCTAGTAAAAGAGATAAAGTGTCTAGTAAAAAAGATAAATTGTTTAGTAAAAGAAAGAAATTGTATAGTAAAAGAGATAAAGTGTCTAGTAAAAGAGATAAAGTGTCTAGTAAAAGAGATAAATTGTCTAGTAAAAGAGATAAATTGTCTAGTAAAAGAGATAGTGTCTAGTAAAAGAGATGAAGTGTCTAGTAAAAGAGATAAATTGTCTAGTAAAAGAGATAAATTGTATAGTAAAAGAGATAGTGTCTAGTAAAAGAGATGGTTGGTTTGGTTGCTGATCCAGTGGTCCATGGGCTCATGCCCTTTGACCCAATGCCATTAAATGGCATTATATTGCTGGGAAGTGGTAAAAGAGATAAAGTGTCAATAAAAGAGATATAGTGTCTAGTAAAAGAGATAAGGTGTCAAGTAAAAGAGATCAGGTGTCTAGTAAAAGAGATAAAGTGTCTAGTAAAAGAGATAAATTGTCTGGTGGCATTGTTTCATAGATAAATTGTCTAGTAAAAGAGATAAAGTGTCTAGTTATAGAGATAAATTGTTTAGTTATGGAGATTAATTGTCACGTTACAGATAAATGTTAATTTTCAGAGAGAAAATTTGTAGTGACATAGATACTGTCTAGTAACAGAGACAAACTGTATAGTTGCATAGATCAATTGTCTAGTAACAGAGATAAACTGTATAGTTGCATAGATCAATTGTCTAATAACAGAGACAAACTGTATAGTTGCATAGATCAATTGTCTAGTAACAGAGACAAACTGTATAGTTGCATAGATCAATTGTCTAGTAACAGAGACAAACTGTATAGCTGCATAGATCAATTGTCTAGTAACAGAGACAAACTGTATAGTTGCATAGATCAATTGTCTAGTAACAGAGACAAACTGTATAGTTGCATAGATCAATTGTCTAGTAACAGAGACAAACTGTATAGTTGCATAGATCAATTGTCTAGTAACAGAGATACATTTTCTAGTGAAAGACATTTTATAGTTTCAGAAAGAAAATGTCTAGTAACAGAGATACATTGTTTAATAACAGATAAATAGCGTAGTTCCAGAAATAAATTGTTTAGTCACAGAGGTAATTGGTCTGGTCACAGAGGTAATTGGTCTGGTCACAGAGATAACTGGTTTAATCACGAGTAAAGAAACATAAAATGAAATATGGAAGAGAATAATGTTTCTTCTACTAATGACGGACCAATAGGTCTTCCAGTATGACTCCATACACCTGTGCGTACTCCCTTCAAAGTGTAATCTATACAAACTAATGATAATATCGTTTTCAAGTAGCAATACTTCTCGTTCTACAATACATGGCATGTAGCATTGATGGCTACACTAACTTCAACTATGAATGTGCCTAGAAATTTTAGTTCCGTTTTTCTTTGTATAAAATTGTTAAAATCTCATTAACAAATGCAAAAATGGCATTTCAAACAAAGGACATCTTTTAGAAGGGGTTTAAAAATTTGACTACACAACAACGTTCAACTTGTTGTCCTCTGATGACCATCCGTTTTCCCTTCCTGCCTCTAGACGCTGCCAGTGGCGCTTCCGAAGACTGGGCCTTGACCAAGAAACCAGGAATCATTGCTCTGTGCATTGAGCTTCGACCTGACGCCAATGACAGCAGGGCATTCAACCTACCGGCTAGAGAGATCATCGGTACTGGCGAGGAGTTCTATGCAAGTCTTGTTGTCTTAGCCAACAACGCCAAGTGAAGAAATGTGACAGAATAAACCTATTTATAAATAGATTAGATAAATTAATATTTACATGCTTGAAACATTATTCTAATAACGAGGGAAATAAAGGAATAATTTTCATAGATTTAAAAGAATAAAACAAGATAGACGGTATTAAATCAACTCATAATGATATGACGTCATTTTAAAATTGTCCAATAGAATGAAAGTGTAAGTTAAATTTAGCCAATAACTCTTTTAATAGTACAGGAAGTATGTCCTCAAACATTATCGAGTAATAGAAATGTTCCAGATACGCTCGGTGACCATGAAAATGAGATTAATATGAAAACAAATTAATTAAATTTGTTACAATAAGTGCAT
Organism: Meghimatium bilineatum; assembly: GCA_034231615.1. Taxonomy (NCBI): domain Eukaryota; kingdom Metazoa; phylum Mollusca; class Gastropoda; order Stylommatophora; family Philomycidae; genus Meghimatium; species Meghimatium bilineatum. The sequence goes on from CM067304.1 coordinate 47,144,699, forward strand.
TTAGTGCAGGCTATATGATAGCTCACCACCAACTGTAGACACCCCAAAGAGTGGCCCAATACAAATCATATACCAATAAGCTAATTAGGTAGCCACAAACAGCTGAGGGGGTGCCATGTTTTGAAGACTATGATCGAATAATCAACCAAAGATAAAGATAGTATGAAAATAACTATATATGCAGAAAATAGAAAAATATTCATATAATGAAAGTATAATTAAACATCTCATGAGGATATGCTACTAACTTTGTTACTGAATTTTCAACTAGACCCAACAGCAATAAACTCCCAATTTAACTTATTTAATTAAACAGTATTAATTAAACATAATTCACATTAATTTAATGTAGATATACCAGCACAAATAGATAGTTATAAAAGTAGATATTCATACAAGTAGATAATTAACTTAAGAAAAATCTGAAGCAAAACTTTCACATTTTGAAGATTTTCAAGTTGCAATAAACTTTTCTGGCAATCCATTTTAAATTTTGGTCTCGGCTCTTGTATTTGTCCCGGTGTTGATGTTATCGTGTGAGTGATAATGGCTGAAGTGTAGTTTTATTTTAGTGGTATTTGATGATTATGATGGTGAAATAATATAACTGGGAAAATTTTTGGTTAAGAAGAAATTAAGTTCATCATCATCATCAAATACTGTCACAGCAACGGACCTCCAACATAATCTGTCTCTTGATTTGGTGCTACACTCTTATAGACTGTAATTTGTTCATCTCGAGATATTTCTTTCCCACTTATATCTCTGCCTACCGCTTGCTCGCCTCCCCTCGGCTCTACCCTCCAGTAAGGTCTTCAACAAGGTACCATATCTTTTAATTAACGTGTGCCAAATTATGACACAATGAATTCCATTTTCTGAACTACGTTTTCATTATTTTCAGGAGTTTGAGAATAAACGCAGAAGAAAAAATGTAACCCCGGCCCTTATAGTAAGATCATTATGAACATAAAAGGGAGAGAACAACGAATACTGTTCTTTGCCGGTGAATTGAACACAAATTCCCAATTAAAACTTGCAAAAATTAAAACTACAAACGCTGGATACACTCTGGAATAAATATGTTGGATTCCTATGTCCAGTAAATATAAAGAGCATATACATTATTTTGCATCATTTGTAAGTCTGTGATAGTAACACGACTTCAGGCTTCATTGATAATTTATTTTCACTTGTGAAAATTAAGTTTGACCTGACTCATTTGATTCTCTCCGTCCGTATCCAGATTTGACACCGGTCTTCATATTATCTCTTAAACCTCATGCGTCACTCAGTGAAAATCTATCAGTGGTAATTATAAACTAATCCTAGACCTCAAGATCATTTATATTTTGTGTACCTTCAATTTTACAGACGCTGCATCTGGTTCCTCCGCTGATTGGGCACTCTATAAGAAGTCAAACTTATATTCCGTTACCTTTGAACTCAGACCCGATGCTAACGCCAGCAATGGATTTGTACTTCCACCTGCCCAGATCATTGCTGCGGGACAAGAGTACTACGCTAGCTTGATCGTTCTTGCTACACAGATCAAGGCTTAAAAAATGCGAGACAGATAAACTGCCCCATGAAGATCGTAGGAAGACAACTTTACAAGACGCTAATAATAGAACCAGTTGCAGAGATCTCCATTTCCTGACATTCAAGAAACTACATAGCTATGCGAAAATAAAACAAACAATAAAAATACCAAACTATAGAATCCCGTTATACAAGATGGAAGCAAACATCAATGATTGAATGTATATATAGGATACAACATAGAGAAATATTCAAACAATGAAAGTATCTTGTACTTAAATAAACATCACATAAAGACATTTTACTAACCTTGTTACTGAAATTTCACCTACTCTCAAGTAAGGTCTTCATCAAGGTGTCATGTAATTTAATGTCTGGAATATTTTATTTATTTGATCCTTATTTCATTTAGTAGTTCTTTTTTTAAATATGAAGTGTTGTTAGATTCTACTTGTTTGTTTTGTTCTCTATCTACATTAATTTTAAGAAACTATAATCACCATCATCATGTAGCATATACTGGACAGGAGTCATCACAGACTACATATACCTCAAGTTAACAGACACAACAGAAGGAACACACCCATAGACACAAAATGAACATACATGTGTGCATACAATACAAAAGCGGACAACACAGGCACATAGACACACTACTCATTTACATGCATACGCATATATTCACAAACACCCACAAACCACATCCTTCTCTAGATAGTCCTCCGTACTAGTGTAAAGCACGCTCCTGTGGACTCAGCCCAAAAATAAATTACGCTGAGCTTTACCATTCTGAAGAATCTATACCTAAAGAAGGATGTATATCACACACACATACACGCACATACACGCACACACATGCTCGCGCACTGAGTGATGGAAATAGTTCCGACTAAACAAGCTTTAATCTACCACAACGGCTGACATCGTCATACAGATTAAATAGCACTTCTGGTTATTTCACACACAAAGTATCACACTTAAATGGATATCTCCTTTTATGTTATGTAGTGAATTTGAAAAGGTTTAGTGTCAGGGTTAGGATTAGTGTTAGGTTTAGTGTTGGTGTTAGTGTTTGGTTTAGTGTTAGGATTAGTGTTAGGATTAGTGTTAGGATTAGTGTTAGGTTTAGTATTAGGGTTGGTGTTAGGTTTAGGGTTGGTGTTTGTGTTGGGGTTAGTGTTTAGTTTAGTAAATGGGTGGTGTTAGGTTTATTGTTTAGGGTTGGTGTTAGAACTAGTGTTAGGGTTAGGTTTAGGGCTGGTGTTAGGGTTAGGTTTATTGTTTTGATTAGTGTTGTTAGTATAGGGGATACGTGCATTTTTGCATATTTGTTTTTGTAAACAGCTGATAGTAACATACAACTTCAGAGATGTACCAATCAACTACCATCAGAAAAAAAACTAGATGACCAAGTCAATAAGAAAGCCACAAACACCAACACAAGATGACTATCCCATTATGAACGGATCAGAACACGTTATAATTCTACGCCTCAGAACGGTACACAACCGACTCCGCATTTGGACAGTCAGCATAGAGTGCCAAACATATATTTATTATATAGTGTTTCGAGTATGAAACGCTGAGGCAGACATATTGGTCGGAGGAAACAACACTGGAATCAAAGCTCTATATATGGACCACTTTGTGAACTCCAAAAGACAGTGACTTTTATTTAGGATATATAATTAAAGATATAGACATGTTTCAAATGAATGAAAGAAGAAGAATATAACTTCAGGATTATTTGAATATTTACTTTTAACTTGTAAACATTATGCATGCCTGACTCTAATGATCCTCTCCGTAGTGTACCAAGATTTGACTCCGGACGTCATAGTATATTGTGACCACAGGGATCTCTGAATATCTACCAATGGCAATGATACATTAATCTTTGACCTCAAAAGCATTTATATTTTGTGTACCTCCAATTTTACAGACGCTGCATCTGGTTCCTCCGCTGATTGGGTACTCTACAGGAAGGCAAACTTATACTCCGTTGCCTTTGAGCTCAGACCCGATGCTAACGCCAGCAACGGATTTGTACTTCCACCTGCCCAGATCATTGCTGCGGGACAAGAGTACTACGCCAGCTTGATCGTTCTTGCTACACAGATCAAAACGTAAATGCGAGACAAATAAACCGATCCATACATAATCAATCTTGTTTCTCTGTCGTTTACACTTTGTCGTTTATTCTAATGCTTACACTTCATGTTTTCTTATATTGCTGCTTACATTTCGTCCTTATTCTAATGCTTACACTTCATGTTTTCTTATATTGCTGCTTACATTTCGTCCTTATTCTAATGCTTACACTTCATGTTTTCTTATATTGCTGCTTACATTTCGTCCTTATTCTATTGCTTACACTTCATGTATTCTTATATTGCTGCTTACATTTCGTCCTTATTCTAATGCTTACACTTCATGTTTTCTTATATTGCTGCTTACATTTCGTCCTTATTCTAATGCTTACACCTCATATTTTCTTATATTGCTGCTTACATTTCGTCCTTATTCTATTGCTTACACTTCATGGCTACTTCTATCGCGTACACTTATTCATTTATGTTATTATTTACATTTCATTGTTTATTATAATGCTTACACTTTATCGTTTATTTCATTACTTAACACGTGCACAGGAAAAGCGGCTAACATTTTTGGCGTAATATCAAAACGAACTTTGAAAAACCGAAAGCTAAAACTGAAAACAAAGCTACAGATTGATCAAACATGCGTGTTGAGCGCACTATACTATGGATCCGAAACATGTTCTGTCTACATAAAACATGAGAGGAGACTAAACATCTTTCATCTAAAATGTTTACGCAAAAATATAAACATTAGATGGCACGACCAAATCACCGACATGAAAATATTACGCCGCACTCAAATATCATCTGTCATGGAAACACTTAATAGAAATAAATTGCTTTGGCTGGATTACGTCCGCAGATTGCAAAACTGTCGCATTCTAAAACAAATACTATTCGGAGAACTGGCTAAAGACCAACGAGCCCGCGGTAGACCAATGCTGCGGTATAAAGATATCTGTAAATCCTCAATGAAAGGATTCGTCATAGACCGCATAATCTGGTAAAATACAACCGAAACTTTTGTCTTTCTGGTGGCATAGCCTACGTGGGGAGGCAACGTTGGTCAGAAACTATATGTTTAAAAATGTGGAAGAAAAAAGAGAAAGACGTAAACAAAAATCGTATGTTGTAGTGACATGATCGTTTGAAAAGTTTCCATTCATGAGAAAATGCTAAATAGATTGCGTGTTCTATTTTGCTTAAAGACCGTCTGCAAGACGCAAAAGCTCATACAATTCACTTCATCGTTTATTCTATTGTTTACAGTTTATAGTTTATTCTATTGTTTACTCTTCATCATTTATTATATTGGTTACAGTTCATCTTTTATTTTATTGCTTACAATTTATCATTTATTCTATAGCTTACAGTTTCTCGTTTATTCTTTTGTTTACAAACATCACCATTAGTTAACAGAATAATCAAAAGCAGAACCATATATACAACTATTCAAATGGGAAAATGTGTGTTTGGAGGAGAAGAAAACTAAACATGAAGGAAAAAAAATGTGTGTTTGGAGGAGAAGAAAACTAAACATGAAGAAAATGTGTGTTTGGAGGAGAAGAGAACTAAACATGAAGAAAATGTGTGTTTGGAGGAGAAGAGAACTAAACATGAAGAAAATGTGTGTTTGGAGGAGAAGAGAACTAAACATGAAAAAAATGTGTGTTTGGAGGAGAAGAGTATTAAAAAATATTGTTCCTTTTTTGTCTGAGTAGGGTGTGATCTATTTTGAGAAAACCATTAAGGGGAGGGGAGGAGGTATTCCTATTTTTGTTTCCTGGCCTGGCACGTTTTTTGGCGTTGATTCTCAAACTCTCACTTGCTCTATATTGTAACAGGACACTAGCCTTGCTAGATTTCCACAGGATGTAGGCCAAAGAATGGAATGTGGTGAGTCGCTGTTTTATTTGCGTCAATAGTCTGAGACAACCGATGTTGACCAGTCCTTGTACTATTTGTCGTGTTCTATCTTTCTAAGAGGGTTGGGGTTTAACCCTACAGACCCCCCTTTCCCTCACATAGGGGTTTTATAATTATCATACAGAGCGGTGCTATTCAACAATTCAAACACGATCCACAAAGTTGAATCGTGAATCGTCAATGGGTAGAATTATTGACACGATCTATGAACAGAAAGGCTACCTTTATATTTCTGCTACGACATGCGGGTGTTAAAGGTATTTAGCGAGCCGATACACTGGCGAGCATGACCTCCAGTGTCGATAATTACAACACTGTATCGATCTTCTTCATCATTTTCAAACTCCCACTGGATCTCTCTTGTAGCAGGACCATCGTCCTACTAGATTTCTCTCAGGATGTAGTCCAGAGAATGTAAATGAGTTGTGTTGAAGTTTTGTTTGCGCCAATGGCCCGATACATCCATCGTCGGTGATTTGACATAGTTAATATGTTAAGAGACGTCTCCGCTCAGAAAATTTTGTAATGTGTAAACTATGGTAGTTCTCAAGACTGCGTGAGTTTGGAGCAAAGATTGAAACCGCCCGTAAAGAGAAACATAATCGATATACGAAGAGGCTGCTAAATCAGCATAGAGCTGGAACTGCCCGCTAATTGGAGTCGTGATTGCCAGATTTTCTCAATATGAAGTCATATAATATTATAGGTCGGAATTTCCCTGGCGCAGTGGTTAAGTCATGCACCTTGTACTATAGATGATGCGGGTTCAAATTTGGCTTGTGAAGTTTTAACAATGTGGATTTTCCCCCCCCCCCCGGAAATCTGTAATGGTTATCGTTTGAAGCTACAAATTTACGTTTCGCAAGTGTGCCTCCCTCTTGGTGGCGTGCCAGTATATATTTAGAAATCCTAGCACAGTTAAGTCAATCCTCTACGTCTTTCAAAACTCATTTTATATTGTCACAAGGCTGCAGTAAAACTGCATACATGTAGATAAAAACAGAGAATATGTATTACTATTTTACAGTTCACAAAGTAGACGGGATCGTCGTTTCGGTTAAACATCTTCATATTCTTTACATTTTAATAATCATTTCATGTTTCTACCGAAAACGTCATTACTTCTGGTTGTCTTCATAATGTCAACTACGCTGGTCACGTCTATCTATTGTCTATTCCCATGTGTGATGATGGTCAGAATATTCACACTTGCTGTTAAACGTAGAGGTGGTGACTGTGAGCTTTAGTTGTCTGTCAAAGGCCAGATGTGCCGTCTTGACTGCGTTGAATCTGTATTTGTTCAGTATTCAGTCTTGATATTATCTATTCATCTTTTTCTAGGTCTTCCGTTGGTCCCGTGTAGTACTCAATTGTCTGTCCTCTACCTGCCTTGTGCGTTTTTCTTCGTGAAAAATGCCTTTGTACATGGTATAACAATATAAGAAGCTAACATTTACGATAGAGGCCTCACTCTCGTTGCAACATTTATGCACTGTTAGTAAGACCCTCATATTTAAGGTATATTCCAGAATGAATCACTATTTTGTGCCAGGAGAAAAATATTAGTACTACTTTTTTGAAAAATGAGCCATGGAAAACAACTCCAGAAATCGTTTATGGTGCAAAGATGTCATCGGTTGTCTCCAGATCGTTGTCTTCACCGAACGCCTCTCTGTCCCGCGCAGCAGGCCTGCATTGGCAAGAGACATGTGCATGCATTCTGTGATGTCGTTGGTTCGTCGTCTTCTTTTTCTTCTTCCTCTCTCGCCTCGTACTCTGCTCTGTAGAACCAGCCTTTCGCATCACGTCGCTTTTTTGGTAGCGTGTCCTATTCAGGACGTAGCCATCAATCGATAATGTTTTGGCTGTAGTTATTTTTAAACGACAAACCTGCTTGCCCGGAACAGAGAGGCGTTCGGAGTATCCACGATGAAGGCAATGATCTGGAAAGAATGTTACGTGATATACAAGAAAGATAACCGATGGCGTCTGTGCACCATAAAAGTTTTCTGGAGTTAAAATCACTACATGTCGCTTTAAGTGTCCAAAATACTGAAGTTCCATTATTATGATGGTATTTGGAAGCCACTCTTCATTTAGTTTCAGTCTTTCTTGTAACCCATTAGCATTAAGATTTTGTTATTTGAGAATGACAGAAATTTCGAGCGATTAGCTCTTACTTCCTATGTACAGTGGGGTGGTTTTTCTAAGCTTTCTTTTATACGCAGCAGACTAGTTGGTTTATAGTAACATTATAATAATAAATGAAAAGGTTGGACCACGAATCACATGTGAGAAAAGACATGCAGTGGGGCTTTTCGATATCGGTAGAAAGAATGAGAAGGGAGATCTACTAGTTGACTTATGCATACACAACAACTTTATAATCACGAACACACTATTACAACAACATCCGAGACGAATGTTCACGTGGACATCACCAGGTGGCAAGACAAAACATCAAAAAGTTTACATCTTAATCCAACACAGATGGAGATCAAGTATTATATGCGCCAAGACTCTCAAGAGTTGCCAACTGTGATACAGATCACGAACTTCTCATTGGGATGTAAAAGTAAGGTTTTAAATGGTTATAAAAGATGCTAGACCCGTCAAGACCAGCAAACATACCAGCAGAATATAGCATCGAAGTTCACAACAAATTTGAAATACTTCTGGCTGTATAAGAAGAACACCCGATGAACTAGCCAATTATGGAAGAGATATTCTTGTTTCTACAGAACAAAATCTTATTCACAGAAAAGTTACCAAGAAAAACGGCTACATCTCAGATGAAACTCTCAAACTAATTGAAGAAAGAAGACAAATGAAAACAATGAATTACACTGCAAATCACCACAATTACACTGCAAATCACCAAACAAATAAGGAAAAATACAATACAAATATAGGCCTATACTGAGACCTGCAGCAAGATAGAAGAGATTAACAAACACGGAAGAAGTGATAGTATGTTCAAAGAGATGAGAACTCTAACTGGCGAATTCAAGCCAGCACTAAACATCATTCAAGACAAACATGCTAAAAAAAATGACAGAAAACAAAAGATATCTTGGAAAGATGGAAAGAATGTTGTAAGGAAATGTATGAGAAAGGCCACAGAAACTCGAACAATAACAACCACAATAGCAGTGACATAGAAGTGAAATAGAACCAGAACCCAGTTTAGATTAAGTCAGATGAACCATTAAAACCTGAAGAGAGGGAAATCTCCAGGATGCGATAATATAACTGCTGAAATGATTCAGGAAGGAGGAGAAGCCACTATCACCATCTATCATACACGCAGCAGCAAGGTCCGGAAAAGTGAAGTTTGACCCAAGAAATGGACACGATCACTCTCCATACTGTGATTGCAGTGATCAGTCACGCCAGAAAAAAACTACTTGGTATCATCACTGAGAGACTACAACATAAGCTGGAAGAAGAGTTAAATGAAGCACAGGCAGGTTTCAGACAGGGCAGAGGCATCAGAGACCATATTTTCTATATGCGGAACATCATAGAGAAATGCAGAGTTTAATGTCGACATCTACACAAACCTTATTGAATACACCGAAACATTCGATTGTGTACAACATCGACAACTTTGGAATATCATGACGGACATAGATTTCGCGCTACAGCTAGCCCTCCTTATAAAAATCTTTCTCAGCCGTGTTGTAGATAGTAAAACATCTGATTGTTTCAGTGTGGAAAAAATAATGCGAAAATTATGTGTCCTATAACCATATCTCTTCAATATTTATGCAGAAAACATAGTGAGGAATGTAAGAAATGACCAACAGAGAAATAACTTTGAGCCACTCAACATCGGAGGTCACGAGATACCAGAACTAAGATATGATAATAATACAACATTATTGGCACACACTCAAGCAGGTCTCCAACTCCTCATAAACTCTATTAAAGAACATAGTGAAAAACAAAATATATTTCTGAATGGAAACATGACCAAGATTATGACAAGCGATAAAACCACTACCAAGTTCTCAATCAGTATCAGCAACAGCGAATTAGAAAGAGTCAACAGTATTGAATACCTTGTTTCTCTTATCAACAATATGTACTTAATGCGTACAACTGAAACCCAACAGGTAAATCCAGGAATAGGTTAATGAAGTTTTGCTAATCACTGAAGACACACATAATAACATACACAAATCGAAGTTTCGACCAAAATGCCTTTATCAAGACAAAAATTAATAGTTGTGACGAAAATGTACTCCTTTAGTTTTCTATCACCATCATCATTATCATCATAAACTTTCATATATGTTCAAAACAAGAATTCAACCTTGAAATATTCAAATGGTCATCGCTTTTATTTTGTATCATAATAATGGTAAACCGTCAAGAACATGATCGGTCTACCAGTGATAGAGTCAAATAAAATTTGTGTCGTGAAACAACCAGACATTGTCAATGGATTATCCGGATCTGGATGTGTAGCCTATCCGCCCACTTTTTCAGGTAGTTAAATCTTCCGTTTAGAAATATCTTATTTCACTTTCGACAGACACTGGACAATTTCACCTTGTCTTTCGGCATTTATAGTCTTTTTGGTTAATCGGGATTCACCCTTTAAGTGACGCATTTGACTTTTCCCGTGATTTCCATTGATCACTTTGTGTCGTCAGCAAAAGAAATTAAGTATAAAAGTCAAATGCATCACGATAGAAGGATGAATATCAATTTAGTTCATAAGTCTTGTAATCTCCATGTTGACAAACAAAGGATAACCAGTAGAAATCAAGCATAACGAGCTCTGGCAGAGCGTAGCAATTAAATCATTTTCAAACAAAACCGGTACAGTATCTAGATTCGACGTGGTAATTTAAATATTTTCCAAGTTCATTGAGACTTGGATTAAAGGATGTGGAATCTAGAAAAATAGTGCTAGCTAACCAAATATAGAACTTTTTAAATGTCCGTTTCATATATCAACATTGTTATAAATATTTTGAAGTAATGAATTGTGGGTTCACTCCCATATCTAGGGCCTACCTAATATTTTGTCTATAAGAGGAATGTGAACGAGCTTAGATATCATGCAGAGGTTCATTGCAAATGCGTTGTGGTGCGCATTGTTTTCGCTTGGTCAATGAAATTACGTAACTTGAAGAGCGAAAGGCCAGAAATAACAAATATGGCTAAATAGTGAAGTTTATATTATGCCACTAATTAATGCCACAAGTGTGCATCGGAAGAGAAGGAATAATGCTGGATGTTAGGGGGAGGGGTTAGACATATTGTTAGAACTTAACCTAACCCTAATCATAACGATCATTGCCATCGTAATTTTTTGTGCCACTAGTTGTGTTTTTAGTTGAACGTGTAGAAATACATATTTCTTCTGTAACAAATAAGCGTACAAAACACTCTGGATGCAATACAACATACAAATACACAGGTAAACACAGAAGTACACACACAGGTGCACACAGAGGTGTGCACATACAGATGAACACACGGCTGTCCATACATATGCACAAACAGATGAACACAGAAATGCACACATATGTGAACACATAAGTACATGCACAATTGCACACACAGATGCTCAAAGAAATGAATATGCAGATGCACACAAAGTCGCACACACAGATGCACATATAGATGCGCACACAGATTCACCCAGAGTTGCATACATAGAGATGTATACAGAGGTGCACACAGGTGTCCACATACAGCTGTGTACACAAAATTGTACACATAAATGTACACTGAGGTGCATACACAGATGCACACATAGGTGCACACACACATATGTACACACAAATGTGCACATATAGATGCACACAAAGGTGCGTACAGAGGTGTACACAGGTAGCCACATAGCGATGCACGCACAGGTGCACACATATGCACACAGAGGTGCCCACACATAGATGCACACATCTGTGCACACGCACATGCACACAGGGGTGCACATACATAAATGTACATAGATGTGCACACACATAGATGCACACACACGTGCACACAGACACACGATGCACACACAGTTGCAGAAACGAGTGCACACTCACACAATTGATCGGATGATCTCTGCTAAATCAAAAATATTTACCTATTCTTCTTCTGCGATCAGTTTACTTAGTCGTACGTAGTAAGCCGGGGCTTGAAAAGGGAGGAATAAATAGCAGCAGCAGATATGCATGTCGTAAGAATAGACTAATGAGATTTGGGGGATGAATTTTCTGTCCTTTCAACCTGTGGGTCGCGACCCATTTGAAATCGAACGACCCTTTCACATGGGTCGCCTAAGACCATCGGAAAACACATATTATAAAGTAGTAAGGGAAATAATTTTATGGTTGGGGGGGGGGTCACCACATGAGGAACTGTTTTAAAGGGTCGCGGAATTAGAAAGGTTGAGAACCATTGATAGTTAGTAGTGAATGAAAAGCTATGTCAGACCGAAAAGTGCAAAAATCGCAGCTAAACTGGAAACCTCGGCACTGTATTACATTCTCTGGACTACATACTGTAGCAGAAGGAATGTGAGAGCGAAAACAGAATTTGTTTCTTGTGATTACAGGAAGGTTAGGTGTACCCATGCACTCAGTTATCAGCATGAGGTTCCCTAGAGTGTCACACAATTTCTCTTTCAATTGTCTCTTGGGTTTAGGTTATAGCTCTCATGTCGTCAAAGAATAGCTATGCCTGCAGGAATTGTCCAGAACTCTAGGAACCCTTTCGGCATGGACTTTGGTCAGTTGTTAGGAGCAGTAAAAGAAGCCATGTATACAGGCAAGACAAAATGATACACTATATGAAGAAGTACCTTCCACTCTCCCTCCCTCACACCTTATACCTTCCACTCTCCCTCCCTCACACCTTATACCTTCCACTCTCCCTCCCTCACACCGTATACCTTCAATTCACAGAGATACCCCTCCTCTCACTCCCTCACGCTTTATATCCTCACTCACAGAGATACTTCCTTCTCTCCCTCCCACACACTTTGTGGTATCTCTGTGAGAGAATGTAAAATGTGTGAGAGAGGGAGAGAAGGAGGTATCTCTATGAGTGAGGATATACTTTATATTCACTCACAGAGGTACCACACTTTATGCATTCACTCACAGAGATTCACTCATACTTCTTCTCTCCCTTCCTGACACTTTATACCTTAACTCACAGAGATATCTCCCACACACTTCATACCTTCACTCACAAAGATTTCTTTCCCTCTCCCTCCTTTACACTTCATACCTTCACTCACCGATACCTCCTTCACACTTTATACCTTACATTTACCCATACCTCCCTCCTTTTCTCACACTTTATACCTTCACAAAGATACCTCCTTCTCTCATAAACTAACTTCCACCACAATAACACCTCTTTAACATTCCGTCCTTCAATCTCAAATATATTTCTCATATTTACTCCCAAATGCACCTCTCTATTTTTTCTCTCACTCACTTCTTACCTCCACTTTCAAAATACCCCTCCCCTCGTCTGCCACGAAACCTCGGGAACAGACCTAGTCTATAACTGCTTACACGGTAAACCTTTCACCTGTCCTCCAGTGAGCACATGACGTATGCACTTCCAAGAGCTGCAGCAGATGTGCTGGAAGGAGGAGGAGAACCAGCCAAATGCTTTCCCACGGTTGTTATGAATGAGCTCCATGTGAGAGGGTAGAGTGGAGAACTGGGGCGGGGGAAAAACCAACAGGCATAAAAATTACCTGCATGGAATAATGAAGCACCTGTCGGGGCGTTGGCGACCCAAATATAAACAGTGCTGTTTTGTTTTGGTGTCAGTAGGCAACGCTGGATGTGCTCTGTGAGCGGATAAACTGAACTATAATCTAGGCAGTAGCATCACGTGGCTTGTTGTGTTGATGTCAGCAAGCTGCGCGGACTGTGTTCTATGGACGTAGAAAATTGAAGTATAATTTAGTCAGTATCATCATGTGGCTTGTTGTGTTGATGTCAGTAGGCAACACTGGATGTACTCTGTGGGAGTAGAAACTGAACTATAATCTAGACAGTATAGTATCATCACGTGGCTTGTTGTGTTGATGTCAGTAGGCAAAGCTGGGTGTGCTCTGTGGTAGCAGAAACTGAACTATAATCTAGACAGTATCATCACGTGGCTTATGCTGATGTCGACGTTAAAACATTGTAGACAATCTTTGTGTTCGTTCTCAAATTCCTCCTAGTTAGCATAGTGTAGTCCGGAGAACTGAGTGTGTTGTGTCGTTTACAACATGGCTGCGGTATCTGCGCCATTCGACCTGATAATCACTCTTCAGTGTCACTTTGTGTCATCTGCAAAAAGGGGAAATTCCGAAAACATGATTTACAAAGGTTTTAACATTTTTCTCTTACATATGAATCCATTTCTTCAGGCAACCAGGTGCTCTGGAAATGACATGCGGTGCTCGAATCATGCGAGTTAAAATGTGCTCGCGAGCACTAATGGTTATAAGTTACCTTTACAATTCAAATTTGGTTGTACAAACCGAAACAAATATTGTTATTACCCATGGTGATCAGGGGGTTTGGGAGTTGGGAAGGACAAGAGATATGGAGATGAGGTTTTGTAAGATACAAGTAAGAATGTTATACGATCAGTTTTTGCGTTCACTTTTACTTACAATTTTTATTTGATATTATTATACATTATGGTATTGGCACACTTGTTATTTATACACAGTGCACATTCAGGATATATAGAAGAATAGGGAGAACATCATGGAAAGAAAAGAAAACAAACAAAAAGGTTCTAACAATACTTATATGAAGAAAGAATTATTAAGGGAAATAAAGATCAGGTAAATAAAATATTTTGAACACAGAAGACCTTGTTGAAGACCTTACTGGAGGGTAAAGATGAAGCGGTGCGAGCAAGAGGTAATCAGAAATGAAGTAGGAGAGTAGCATCACAAGATGGACAGGTTACAGTTTAGCAGAGTGCACCACAAATAAGAGACAGGGGATGCTGGACGTATGTAGTAGCCAACCTTCTTTGCGGAGACGGTACTTATGATGATACTCCGTATTACTTGTGGGTGATTCTCGCCGTCTCAAAAAATGTAGAGACGTATTGCTTTCATCTTTCTTTTCTTTTCACGTTACCCCCTATAACCTGAATCATCAGGGGTAGAAGAGTTCTCTGGAGAACACAATTGTATGTGCTTCATATTTGTTTTTCTTTCACTCTTTTATTTCTGTAATTCATCTTTTGTACTATCTGCCCCTGTCTTTGTATCCATCGTATCTGTATACCATTGTTTTTATATGGGCACTATCTGAAGATAGAATGGAAGCATGTGAAAACCACTTAATCTGTTGTCTTCTGATGCAATCTAGTATTGGCATTGTGTTTGTTAGTCTTTTGGTGTTTTTATTTCTGATTCTATCTCATATTGATACTCCAATGACTCTACATAGACAAGTCATTTCTGTTGTAACAAGTTTTCTTGTGTCTTTTGTTGTAAGTGTACACGTTTGACATTAGCAGCATATTGATGGTATGAGGATCATTTTATATAATTCAGTTGTGTTGTTCATGTTCACATGTTGTTGTTTTTTTAATAAGAGACATCTGGAATGCTATGTTGAATCTATGTTGGATTTCTTTGAACAGAAATGAGGATGTGCACTAAATATATCTCTACTGGTACTGTATTCTCCGGCGTTCATTCTCAAACTCCCATTGGATCTCTCTTGTAGCAGGACACATTCTCAAACTCCCACTGGATCTCTCTTGTAGCATGACACATTCTCAAACTCCCACTGGATCTCTCTTGTAGCAGGACACATTCGCAAACTCCAACTGGATCTCTCTTGTAGCAGGACACATTCGCAAACTCCAACTGGATCTCTCTTGTAGCAGGACACATTCGCAAACTCCCACTGGATCTCTTTGTAGCAGGACACATTCTCAAACTCCCACTGGATCTCTCTTGTAGCAGGACACATTCGCAAACTCCCACTGGATCTCTCTTGTAGCAGGACAATAGTTCACCTATATTTCCAGCACGATGTAGTTCAAATAATGGAAATGTGTTGTGTTGTCTCTTTATTTGTGTCAATGGACCAACACTTCGATGGATGAATATAACCAATTTGAAGTTCTTTAATGGTTGAAAGGCGGTGCCTGTCAAAACAACTCCAATTATAGTGTAACAATAGGGGAAACAACTAGGAATTGGCGTGGGGGGGGGGGGGGATACAAAATACTGACAATTCACCAATCCCTTGTTTGATTTAAAGCCTGACACAGGCATGATGCAGACATGAGGAAACAAAATACAGGTACCAGGTCACAATTTAATCAGGAAAATAATATAATACCAATGCTAACGCTATTATAACAGAAATAGATCAAACATGGTGAGGGGGATGAGGGATATTTATGATGATGATGATGATTCAATCCCTTTTTCTATGAGCAGGCAGTTCTTGACAGCCTAAAGCCCTTCTGGCGAATGTGCAGGTTTGCTCAGCAGTGGTGTGTTGAGAGTGTGTTGTGTAAAGTTGTTGAAAGTGTGTTGTGTAAAGTTGTTGAAAGTGTGTTGTGTAAAGTTGTTGAAAGTGTGTTGTGTAAAGTTGTTGAAAGTGTGTTGTGTAAAGTTGTTGAAAGTGTGTTGTGTAAAGTTTGAAGCGGTGGTAGTAGTTCTTGTTGGATGTCTGTTAGTTTTGGGCACTGCAGTAGTAGGTGTTCGACAGTCCCCTCATGTGCGTTACAGTGTCTGAAATTTGGTTACTGTAATGGATTTATTCTGTTCAAGTGTTTATTAATGGCGGTGTGGCTTGTTCTTAGTTGGAATGTGTGACTCTGGGTTGTTCTCTCGAGTTGTCTCAGAGGATCCATTGGGTTGAGTTTCATATCAACTTTGTTGGTGTTCATATAGTGAGCTTCCAGTCTTTTAGCTGGCCCACTTTCGTAGTCATTCTTATCTGCAGTAGTTTCTTAGGATTTGTTTGCATGTTTGTAGGGATATTTTAGGGGGAAACTGGGGGGGGGGGGGAAGGCGCAGCACCTCTCTTAGATAGTTTATCAAAAGTTTCGTTTCCAGGGACTCCGGCATGGCCAGGTATCTATTGAAGGATGACTCCTGCGCCGTATGATGTGCATAACTGGTCTATTTGTCTGTTGATATTGCAACCAGGGGTGTTGTTATGTTTTCGTTCTCCGGGGCATGGAGTGCTGATTTTGAGGCTGAGAAGATAACTATGTCTTCAGGTGGTGTAGTTCTATTCTCGAAGTCTACAATAATTCGATTCAGAGCTTTCTCGATTGCTATTATCTCTACTGTGTAGTTAGCGCAGATATCGCCGCATGGGCCAAACACTTTTGGGTAGTCTTCTGGGTCTGTCTTCGGGTATTTATCACAGCTCAATATCCAGCATTTGTGGTAGCATTTTGTGTGTATATATGGATTATTTCTAGAGCAATTGTTTTCAGGAATGGGGTTACAGTGTTCTTATCTGCCGATATGTCAGAGAGTTCGGTCCTTATGGTAGGAGTTATTGCAGGTGTGCAGGGTGTTTCAATGTCTATCTTTTCCTTCTGTTCTCTGTTGGCAGATGGTTTATATGAGGTGCTATATGCAAAATTGAAGGCAACAGAGACAGAGGGCGACAACGTGAGAAAATATTAGACAGTTTGACAACCTGGCACGGCAAGGAAACAACATCGACTTTGATACATAATACTCTGGACAGAGAGCTGTAGAGAGCCATACCGCCTACGCCAGCCGGCATGGCACATGAAGATGATGATGGAAAACACCCCAACTGCTGAATGTGAGATCAACACATACATAGAACCCGTACACCTGAAAAATAGAACGAGAGTAGTAGAGACCTTTGAACGATACATGATGATGAATAGTGAATACCACAGAAGAAAATAGAAAAATGATCGAAAAGTGGCAGGAAAAACAGAATACTCAAGACATCTTTCCAACGCAAGAGAAGCAAAGTATATGTATAGACATGGAAGATTCGTATGAATGAAGTCACGCCCACTTACAATATCTAGTACCAATGGGAGAAGGGGAAACTGGTTTGTCCTGAAAACTACTAGGCGAGGTCAAGGATCTGCCTGTGTCATGTTTGAAAGTGTACCTACTGCTGGTCTTTCTCTATTTCGGGTAGTTCTGGAAAGCTTAACAAACACAAAAATTAGAAAAGTTGTCCTTCTTCTTCTACGATCGTTCTCAAATTTCTTCAGATTAGCAGGATGTAAACCGGAGAACGGAATGCGTTGTCATAGTTTACAGCTTAGCTGTGATATCTGTGCTATTCGACCTGACATATCGAACTTCAGCATGAGTCACTTTAATCCAATATGGAATCGGCCCGTCAACCACACCCCAAAATAGTATTAGTCTCCTCTTACAACATGCATGGAAGGTAAACAGTTTTTCTATTCTGTGCTCCTATTTCGGGACCCGACAACACATGGGAGAAATATTTGTAAATATTTTTAGGTCTGTACATTGTACATCAATGTGTTTATACATTTATATATTTTGCTAGAGGTGCAATTGTAGTTGGTTTTTTTTCTTGCTGATTTTCTGTATTTATTCCAGAACGTACTCCTGCTCATTGATCTGCAAGTTTCAAGCCAGTCCCTCACCAAATATACAATCCTTTGGAAACATCGGTTTAATCCTTCAAATGTGACACTAATGAATATTTCCCGTGATTTGTATTGCTCACTGTGTACATATATTTTGTCAACAAACAATGCAAACTATGTACATGAGAAAACTCTATATACAGCATGTTGGAAATCTAGTTGAACCATTGCTCTCCACATGAGTTTTGCGGGAGTTTGAGAACAGACACACAAACAAAACTTGTAAAACGAATGTATTTAAATTATTATCTCGTGACCTTCTTATATCTACCATCAGATGGCTGGCTGTACTATCATATGTTTTTAAAGGTGTACGCTTTGATATCTCCTCTTCGTTCGATCTCAGACAATAAAATATTCGTGAGATTTCCTTCAGTGAGCTCAATACTGCTGGCTTTACAGTGGAGTTGCGTTATTTTGCCCCTTTCGGCACAGAACATCAGTTTTTTCCATCGTCATAATATAACATGGATAATCGACAATATATTATGTCACCAATTGTTTTGTAGTTTCTACCCCCACCTCCTCTCTACTCAACAACTGTCAGGCTTCCAGGGAATCCCCCTGCTTAATTATGTAAAAAAAAGGTTGTTTTTACCCACCCCCCCCCCTTTTTTAATGATGACATTTTTTAATCAGAAAAAGTACGAAAAATTTGTTACGTTTCACATTTTTTAAGAAAATCATTTGTTGTTCTTCTTCGTCAGTGTTCATTCTCAAACTCCCACTGAATCTCTCTTGGGACACTGGTTCTCAAACTCCCACTGAATCTCTCTTGGGACACTGGTCCTAAAATATTTCCAACAGGATATATTCCAGAGAATAGAAATGCGTTGTGTCGCCGTTTTATTTGCTAAAATTGCCCGGCATATCCGTGTTCGGCAGTGAAATATGTTTCAAATGCAAACAATTTAACTGATGTATTATAAATATTGTTGACGTTCAATTTTGTCAACCCTCCCTTTCCCTATGTCAAACATTATCAGAACCCAACGCACCCACTATTATTTTTGACTATTGTATGGACAGCCCCCCCCCCATCTCCATATATATAATAATTCCCGGCCTTGAATAAAACAACATGACTTGGTTCCCAGAATAGACCCCTGAACATAAAGTAAACAAGACTTCATTCGTGACATTCTGGATTATTGCCGTGCGTTTTAAAAAAAAAAGAACTAAGGACGACCCACGAAAGTCATGGAATACAATACATTTTTTAGGTTACATTAACTTTCAATACAGATGTCTTTACTGTCGGAGGTCGCTGGGAAAACAGATGTCTTGTCCGAAAAATAATGTTTTAATAATTATTTTAGCTTCACTTTCAACACTTCTGACTCAGTCGTGAACACTTTCAACACTTCTGACTCAGTCGTGAACACTTTCAACACTTCTGACTCAGTCGTGAACACTTTCAACACTTCTGACTCAGTCGTGAAGTGTGCATGACAAAATATGAAGCTTGTGATTCCTAGAATTATATACATGCCTTGAAATTCGGCACGGATATCTAGATGCAAAAATATCGAATATGTTATGAATTTTTTTAGATGTCACTGTTATTGTTACACACGAATATTTGAGAATTTTTTTGCTACCGTTGTGATTTTTTTCCTACAAGATCTGGGGATTTTTGGCTATTGTATAGGGGTGGGGGGGGTGTTAGTCTAATATGCTGTAAGCTGAATTGTTTTGTTTTTTTAAAGGAAATTTTAGTAATGTAGCCAAAACGCGGGTTCAACCCAATTGGCCAGTAACGATTTAAAAAACATCACAAGGTTCATAGAAACTTGCAAACTTGCGAAAATTGCGAATGGCCTTGTTCTTCCATTAGGTAAACCCATTTCTTTTAGTTAAACATGTTATAACCAACTGAGTCCGATCATGTTGTAACCAACTCTCGCTCAGTCATGTTGTAACTAACTTGTACTCGGTCATGATGTAACCAACAGGAGCTCGGTCATGTTATAAAATCAACTGGAGCCCGGACATGTTATAAAATCAACTGGAGCCTTCTCATGTTATAAAACCAACTGGAGCCTTCTCATGTTATAAAATCAACTGAAGCCCGGACATTTTATAAAATCAACTGGAGCCGGTCATGTTAGAAAACAAACCGGAGCCCGGTCATGTTATAAAATCAACTGGAGCCCGGTCATGTTATAAAACAAACCGGAGCCCAGTCACGTTATAAAATCAACTGGAGCCCGGTCATGTTATAAAATCAACTGGAGCCCGGTCATGTTATAAAATCAACTGGAGCCCGGTCATGTTGTACATCTCGTAACATATTATAACCCCGAAACCGACAGCAGTCGATATCATAAAATACGGGTTCATAGCCTGACTGCAGAACAATCGCAGAATAATAATAATTATATACTATATTGTCGTATCTAGAGATCGGTACATTTGATCATATGAAAATGCAAATAGATTGAGAACATCAACGTATAAAACTCTCGAACATTGAGTGCGATGTGCCCTCATTTAACATTGAGTGAGCAATTTAATAATTTAACATTGAGTGTACTATGTAATAATTTAACATTGAGTGTACTATGTAATAATTTAACATTGAGTGTACTATGTAATAATTTAACATTGAGTGTACTGTGTAATAATTTAACTTTGAGTGTACTGTGCAGTAATATAACATTGAGTGTACTATGGAACACTTTGCTTTAAGTGTGTTGTGCAATACCCCCCTTTAACATTGAGTTTGATTTGTTAAACTCTAAGAAGGAAACATCAAAATTACATGCAGACATTCTGTTTACCTGGTACAAAGACCGTTGAAGCAGCAACCAATCAACTAACCACCAAACGCACCAATCAATCAGTCCAACAACCAGCCAACCAACCAACCAATCAACCATCTAACCAACCAGCCAACCAATCAATAAACCAATGAATCTGGTACGAAACACAAGCGAAATTTGTAAATAAAGAAATAAATAGAGTATTTGGACCGATATTTCATTTGAACCCCTGGAGCAATTAGACCCATAGAGCATTTGGACCCATATGGAATTTGCACCCCCATGGTGTTTATACATCATTAGGTTGCATAGGCCACTAACACAGATGTTCTCTCTCTTTCATTGCATATATTCTCAGCCTTATTCAATTAGATTCAATCTCTTTCATGGTCTCACTGCCACGTGTGTTCCTATGTTTTCCATGTTTTGTTTTTTCCTGTGGTCTGTATCTTCATGAAATATGTGATGGTGACCTTCTATCGTGAATGTATGTGCTATTCATCAACTTTATTGTGAATATACAGTAGATATCGTAGTTACGGGAGATACAGTAGATATCGTAGTTACGGGAGATACAGTAGATATCGTAGTTACGGGAGATACAGTAGATATCGTAGTTACGGGAGATACAGTAGATATCGTAGTTACGGGAGATACAGTAGGTATCGTAGTTACGGGAGATACAGTAGATATCGTAGTTACGGGAGATACAGTAGATATCGTAGTTACGGGAGATACAGTAGATATCGTAGTTACGGGAGATACAGTAGGTATCGTAGTTACAGGAGATACAGTAGATATCGTAGTTACGGGAGATACAGTGGCTACCTGAGATGTAGTCGTGACAGATTTTTTTTATTCAATTTATGTTACAGGATATCTCTCAAGAAAGGAGACATAAATAATGATTCAGCCAATTTTTCCCAAGCCAACTTTCTTCTTTTCTGTCACTTTGAGAATGCTGATTTCACCTTCAATGATGTTAGACATGTTCCCATTGTGCGTGGTATTCTGATTAAATATGCACCTTTTGGCTGGTTGCCTCCATCTTCAGCACATTGCTTACTTGAGCAGGACTGGAATCCTACTCGAGTGGGACTACCCGACCAGTTTTAGTTTCCAGCCCCTGATGGCTGAACTAAGCACCATCACCACTTCGCAGTGCTGGTCTCGAGTTTTATTAAGGAGACAGAATTACAGATATAGACAATTTGAAAGTGAAGCAAAAGAAGAAGAAAAAGAAGAATGATGTTAGAATGTCAGTATATTCTATTTATTTTTCGCTGGTGTTAATTTTCTTTATTATAAAAAATTATTTTATTGATAAAGGTATTTTGGTCGAAACGTAGATTTTGTGTATCTGCGTCAATTTATACTACTGCATTCTAATAAACATTATCATAAGGATAATTTATAGAGCATTTTTCTTTTCCGCTGAGTGTGTCAGTTTATGATTGCTGCTAACTCTACAAGATCATTAGATCGGAACGTCAATTTTGAATATTTGTGTTCATTTATAATAATGTATTCTATTATTATTTTCTCTATCAATTTTGTTTCTTCTTTTCCTTCTTCTGCGTTCGTTCTCAAACTCATGCAGATTAGCAGGACGTAGTCCGGAGAACGAATTTCGTTATGTTATGGTTTACAGCATTGCTGCGATATATGCACCTTTCGGCATGACACATCCGACTTCAGCATGCCTTTGGGTAACAGATCCTATATGGGATGGGACAACCAACAACATCACATAACCTCCTTAGTCACCTCGTACGACATGGACGGTAAACAATGCTGCTATTCTTTGCTCCCCTCTCAGGCCCTGGATAACACATGGGCGTCCCTTTCAATTGTTCAGTGACAAACATCGGAATTTTCCGATTGACTATAAAGATAATGTGTAACCTAACATAGACCCTATAATATTATTCCAGTGGTTGTTTTTCTTTCTTCAAATTCTGAGTCTTATCTGGTTTGACAACCATCACGAACTGTTATCCCAGTCGTGTTCGTTACATCAGTCAGTCTCAAACTGTCAATACGAAACACGTAATTTATTTACCAAAACGACCACATTTAAATTTATATTACAGAAGTCTGATTTAATAACGTATATTATTGCGCCATCAGCAGCTACTAATAGTGTACGACGTCTCTATGGTGGTGAGGTACACATTGCGTCTGTGACGGTCAATGTACCGGGTTCAAATCACGCCACAGGCAGTTGTGCAATCGGACCGTCCAGAAATAACGACAAACTACTGAACGCATTAATATTGTCTAGATATACACGGATGGGTCAGCACAGAATGCTGTGAGGAATGGAGATGCATGTGTATATATAGAATATCCACACAAGCCTAGAGATACAATCAGAACACCGACGGGAAAATTCTGCAATAATTATGATGCAGAAATCCAGGCAATTAGTGTGGCAGCTAAAAAACTGCTGAACACCAACTCTGACCTACAGCCTGTGGTATTCCTGATACATACAAGGTCAGTGCTTCAAGCTCTCCAGTCTGGAAAACTAACAGACTTGAAAAAACTACTTAGCGAATTGTCTTACCAGTATAGGGTAACCATGCAGTGCCCTCTCACTGTGGAATACCAGGAAATGAAAAAGCAGACCAACTGGCTAAGGAAGGTGCTGCCGAAGACCAACCAGATATACCAATCACCTACCATCAGAAAAAACAGATGATCAAGTCAATAAGAAAGCCACAAACACCAACACAAGATGACTATCACATTATGAACAGATCAGAACAAGTTATAATTCTACGTCTCAGAACAGGACACAACCGATTCCGCAGTCACATGTACACAAAGTTCAAAATTGGCAACACGGCCATGTGTACACGTGGACAAGCAGCACAGAGTGCCAAACATATACTTCAAGAGTGTTCTGAGCATGAAACGCTGAGGCAGACATATTGGCCAGAGGAAACAATATTGGAATCAAAGCTCTATGGGACACTGTATGAACTACAAAAGACAGTGAGTTTTATTAAGGAGACAGAATTACAGATATAGACATGTTTCAGGTGAACGAAAGAAGAAGAAGAAGAATATTATCTAGAAAATTACTACAAACAAAAAATACTAGGTTGTTGACTACGTGTTTAGAAGGAATTGTTACCAAAAATAAATCGGTTCGTCTTTCTAAATTGACTATGTTTGACCTTTCCAATTATTTTCATTGGTAACTTTGTCTATACATTTTTGTTGACAGCTAATGAACATTACAGTAACAGTTAACTAGCGTTACTTTAGAACAGTGCCGAGCAATCTTTTTATGTGCTAAGGGCCATTTGTAAAATATGACATTATTCACAGGCCACACAAAATATAACTTAAAAATTAGTCTGCAATATTGACTCAACCATTTAAATAACTCACCCCCTAATGTGATTGTCAGGCTCTGTAGCGAAGTGGTACAGAGCGCGTCTGTGACGGCAAAGGTACCGAGTTCGATCCTCACCACAGACTTTTGTGCATCCGGCCCGTTCAGAAAGCAATGGCAACCTACTGAACGTATTTATATTGCCTAGAAAATCACCACAGCCAACAAATGCTGGGTCCTGGATAGGATATGCTACCAATCTTTTTTTTTATGTGATGCCTGGAACTGCTCTTTGATAAGCCACATGATGTTTGCTGTGTCTTCCACACCTCTAGTCCTGTAATAGTCCTTGTAATTTGTCCGTTCTCAGTGATTTTGAGTACTCAGGTTGTGTCATGACGAGATCACATCTTCTTTTGGGATGTGTTTGGGCAAGCGCGGAAAACCTGTTGTCGTGAATTACAAGGCAATTCGGTACCGCTAGAATGGACCCGGGTCAATTCCCGTGAGCTGTAAGAATAATTTTAATTTGTCCTCATGCTTCCTATTCAATTCACCTCTAGCCCATAATGACATATTAACACCATATCGCCAGCTTATAACATCTGACACTATTGAATGAGTTATACGCGATTTTAGCATTTACCAATAAGAAGCGCTATGAATTTTTGTCGTAATGTATCTAACAATTCTGCACGTACACACATTTTGTGTACACAGATACAGTGAAGGCAGACCTAGAGACCGACCACGAAAACGATGGACCACCGAAATAAAAGAGGCAACAAACTCCACAATATACTCAACACACACGAGGGCTATTTCCAGAAAACTATCCCTGACGCTGAAAGGTAACACAGGGTTTAGTGAATAGATAGACACATTTTGTAACAAGCGCCAAGGATATACTTGAACGTCAATATCGCGTTAACTATGAACTAGGCGAACTGTCCTTGTTCAACCACAATAAGACGGTTATAATTTAAGTTAGTATTTGTGATTCGGTTAATACAAGTTTATGGTTTTTTGGAACAAGATACTATATTTTTTGAATTTTTAGTCCAAACTTTGGCGGTTCAAACAAAATGATTGCGCGGGCCAGAGTTTCCCCACCCCTGAATTAGAATGATGATTTTGATGAATGTATCAGACTAGAAATAAGCGCGCATTTTAGCCTTTCACTATAGCAGTTTTAGAATCACTGCAATAAATAGTTCCCTGAGATAAGTAGGTAGGCCAAGCCACTTTTAAAAAGTCGTACAAACATTTCACTCGAGGGCTTCTAACGCTGTCATCCACAAGTACTATCAAACGTATGGGTTAAACTCATTTATCTTTGAAACCGTCAAAGTATAAATGAGCTTAATTTAGTATGGATGCTATCAAATGCTTGTATTATATGTAGTGTGTTACCTGTGAAACGTATACCTTATATTGTACTACCCGTAACCCGTACCTTTTATTGGTTATCTGTGAATGTATACATTTATTGTGTATACTGAAAATGTATATCTTACAATGTTTTACATGTGAATGTATACCTTTTTTACCTGTTAATGCGTTTTATTGCGTTACGTATGAATGTATACCTTTTTTACCTGTTAATGCGTTTTATTGCGTTACGTATGAATGTATACCTTTTTTACTTGTTAATGCGTTTTATTGCGTTACGTATGAATGTATACCTTTTTTACTTGTTAATGCGTTTTATTGCGTTACGTATGAATGTATACCTTTTTTACTTGTTAATGCGTTTTATTGCGTTACGTATGAATGTATACCTTGTATTGCTTTACCTGTCTTCTTCTTCTTCTGCGTTCGTTCTCAAACTCCTGCAGATTAGCAGGATGTAGTCCGGAGAACGGAATGCGTTGTGTCATGGTTTACATCATTGCTGCGATATCTGCGCCTTTCGGCCTGACACATCCGACTTCAGCATGGTTTTGGGTCACTGAACCTATATGGGATGGGACAGCCAACTCCATCCCATAACCTTCTTAGTCGCCTCTTACGACATGCATGGAAGGTAAACAGTGTTGCTATTTTTTTGCTCCCCTTTCGGGCCCCGGCAACACACGGGCGGCTATACCTGTGAATATATACCTTTTATTGTGCTATGCAGGAGTTAGAGACAACGAAAGAGCAGATGTACTGGCGAGTAGATGGTGCACTGGTAAGCTGTTATTTAGCTGAGGTAATCTGGTCAGTTAAGGATACACTACAAATTGTCATGGAAGAGACAATGTAAACCAGTGTTTCCCAACCTTTTTTGTACAATGCCCCACCTAAGTCTTTCTAAAATCTGACGCCCCCTTATGTAATATATAGTAAATTAAAGTTTCCCATAACATTTATTAATGCCGTAGGGGTGTGAGATGTTAGCGATCTCACATTTTAATAGCTCTGCAAATGAGGGAGGTAGCCATCTCCTCTCCCTCGCAGTCATTACTTCCCGGATTAATCCGGTACCCATTTAAGGCTGGGTCGATCTAGGAGCAACTGCCATCTGAAAAACATTTCAGAACCCAGGACCATTCATATGCGAAGCCATTGCGCTAACCACTGCTCCCAGTGTAATATATGTAATATACATTATTAATATTAATAAATTTAATTATTCCCTAAATGAAGACTAACTACAACTTTCAAATTGTCCCTATAACAATTAAATTACCCCCCCCCCTCCTGTGGGGCGTGGGAAACACTAATGTAAACTGTTCAGAGAATGATAGATTTGGGTGTGATCAGGGCAGAACTTGCTTCCTATGCCTAAAAGAGGAGGGAAGTGTAGTACAACGGTTCCTGCAAGGTAAATCGCAGAAGGCGAAAAAATGAGGTTTGGGATGTTTTGGACCCGTCAAAGTGTCTAGTCTTTATTATCTATTGATATATAATGATTGATTCCATAAACAGAGAAGGGTCTATATTTTCTCAAAGATATAATCTATGGCACGCATAATTCCATTATCTGAACCACGAGCTGCTAGCAAGCAGGAGCGTGAGAACAATACAGATGAATAATGATATAAAAAGTACAAACTCCCACAAAAAAGATGATGAAGTTCGTAGATAAGGGGAGCAATTGGGGTTCAGATACCCCCCTTCTCTCCCCTCCTTTAGCAAATCAGAAAATTCCTTTGAATACTAGGAATGTAGCCAAAAAGGTGGGTAAACCTCTCCCTTTCTCCCTTAACGAGTCTCCGCAAAAAGAAGATCATCACATTTTTCATCAAAAAGAGGGAATTGTCCACGAAATGGACGAATGACATTTTTACGGTCATTTTTATGAATGACTAGTTTTTTTTACACTCATCTTACTGAAAATGCATCTACGGTCTTGAAGCCATCATCCAAGGAATAACAGACATTTTTCTAGAGCAGTTCTTTTCAACTTTTGTGAAACCGCTGATTAGTAAATAATTTGGTTCATAAGACCAGGGTAAGTGAAACAGTTGTTCGAACATCAAGAACAGGGTAAGTGAAACAGTTGTTCGAACATCAAGACCAGGGTAAGTGAAACAGTTGTTCGAACATAAAGACCAGGGTAAGTGAAACAGTTGTTCGAACATCAAGACCAGGGTAAGTGAAACAGTTGTTCGAACATCAAGACCAGGGTAAGTGAAACAGTTGTTCGAACATCAAGACCAGGTCCAACAATATCTATATTCTCAGAAATATCTTATGTCAACATGTCGTGTTTCTTAGTGATGCAATATCTGTCCTACAGGCCATTGGCATCGATAAACTGCCAGATCTGAAAAAAAGCCATACGAGAAGTGAGCATCCAAGGAAGGATTTTAGTGCTATAATGGATACCATCCCACTGTGGCATTGCAGGAAATGAAAAAGCAGATGTGCTAGCAAAAGACGGAGCAACACAGGAACAAAAACATCAGGAAATTGTCTACCAGGAAAAAAAGACCCTCATCAATGATATTAGGAAAGTCAACCACTCAAAAGATAACTATCAATATTTCGACAGAGCAGGCTAAAATAGAGAGACACTTAAATAGACTAAAACCTCTATTCATTTTTACATTTTCGTTGTGTTACCCCCAATTCTCGCATTTTCAGAGTCGGGTTACTTCCCGACGCCGAATATTTATCTCATAAGAAAGGGAACTCGAATAGTCATTGACATACCCATGTAGTGTGTTTGTTGTTGTTGCTTTCTGTGTGTTCATCGATAGCTCTTCTTCGATATATCATCACTACATTCATAGAAGCTTGATAATATACATATTACACGTTTTGACTATCTTGTGTTCACTATTCGATGTCTACACCGTCAGACAAGGCTTGTGAATGAACTCTACCGTTGTTTGAAGCTCCTTTTTGCTTTCATATATCTATGCTTGCAGGGTTGCGCTGTTGGGCCAGTGCCCCTTTCTCAATTGTTCATACTGGGGGCAGTTCTACAGAATATGTTCAGAGGCCTGTTCATTTGTCCCACAAGTGCTCATTGGTGTAGCACACAGTCGTATCCTATGCATGTGTTTGTTCAGTCTATTGTTTCATGTCCTCAGGCGAAGTTGGTGACATGTCCATGTCGATTTAGGTAGTCGTAGGCTTCTTGTGTCATATGTTCACATATGATGACGAAACTCTCACATTTTTTTTTAAAGATGTGGATTGATGAAATATGTAGAACGCATTGACTAAAGTTGCGAGGCGAATATGAATCATCTGAGCGGACCTGGTTCAAATGCCGTTTGGATGCTTATGGCTTTTTCTGCAAATGATCATTGACTGATATGGCACATGATATTGAGCTAAATACAGGACACAATATGATCACTACTGCTACTTCTGTATAATAATAATTAATAATAATAATAATAATAATAAATAATAATAATAATAATAATTATAAGACCCATAATCCGATAGGTCTTAGGAGTGCGGCACGGGAGACATCAGCACAAAAAGGCCTCCGAACACCTCTATCCTCAGCCATTCGGAGGAGTGTAGAAACATGACATCCAGACCACTCCATGATCTTTTCTATCTATTGTCTGTTCTCTGCATTTGATCTGAGTCGTCGCTGGATTGAATTACGATCGGTTTCCGGGTTTGATCGCTTGATATGCAGAAATATTGTTACGTATCAGAATGTTGGTAGCTCTTTCCTTTCAATCCACCTTGATTTTGGTCTTCCTCTATATCTTGTTGTTTCCATTTTCTAGCTGTATGCTCTTGCCGCTGACCAATAAGGGTTCATTCTCATTAAATGGCCGCACCATTTCAGTCTCTGTTTTTCAATATATTAGAACAAATACTTGATGTTATCAATCCAGAATTTATTTGTTCCTCTTCTCTTTCCACCCTCGACTACTTCTTGCAAAAATGTTTTAGAAGGTGAACTGAGTCTCGTCACATGCCCAAACCAAATACGTCTACGCTGTTTCTGTCCTAAAAATCACCACAGCCAACAAATACTGAGTGTGTATATATATATTCTATATATTGATTCGGTACAGCAACTCTAGTCTCCAGCTTCAGACTTGCTAAATCTGTTTCTATTTCTGTATCTACTCTGCTTATTGACTGGAAACTTCAAATATTAAAGAGTAAAGGTAGATAGATATACGTACAAAACACAAAGACAGAAAGAAAATCAATGTTTCGATTAAAATATATTTATCAAGCTAATGGTGCAAGTCACATAAGAGAACAAAACTCACGTTTTCCTATATTTTTAGTATTCCTGATATATTTTTCGCTGTCATGTAATCTTGTTTTTTTTAAAATTGATTTAAATGTTTATAAATTCTTTCATTACTTGTCGTTTCGGATATTCTAGGCTTCATTGATAGACAATTAGCCGTTTTGAAGCTATACAGTTATGTAAAAGTGCGGTCAACAGTTGTCAGTATGAACGCCACCAATAGAGGTATACATCTAGTGTCTGGAAACAACCCAACGCACTAAGATATGAGGGCTAGTTATTCGTTACTTCATGATTTCATGTGAAGGAGTGCAGGGGGTTTTCTATGGGTTGTTGAAATAAAGGCCCCTTTGCCATAGCAGACGCCGTGACATGTACAGGAAGGATTTTGATGTACCCCCGAAAGAAAAAATCCTATCACAACCGCGGATTGAACGGGACCTCAAGGGTGAAGAGGGCTAGTTCAACACAGAAAAATAAGGAGAAAAAAAATAAAAATAAGTAAGGGGTGTTGCATCAAAGTACATAACCCACTAACAACATCAACATAAATAGACTACGTTTCGACTAAAAGTTTTCATAAGGACAAACACAATTATATTACAAAAAATAGAATCATAATGTTAGAGAGGAGCAAAAATAGATAATAAAGAAGAGAAGAGAAAGAAAAAAATACGGAGAAGAAGAAGCGTGTTATTATATATGTTACCAATGATTAGCACAACTTAATCACCATTTTCTAAGTTGTTCCCAGTATATGCATGCTAACCACATAGCATACATAACCACTTTCTAAACAGGTGTCAATGTGTAGCAGCGATAGCTTGACAAACTGCCAGGGTTGGAGCTAGTGATGATCAACAGACGCTAGGCTAGCGTTCGTTTTGCAACGGTAAATTTTCATTCATGGCTTCCAAACATTAAAAAAAAACTGCTGTGTGAATGTTTACCACAACCAACATCAATCAATGTGTACTGTTGCTAGTTAAAAGTTTACAGTTCGTATCAAATATAATTTGTTGGCTTTATCGCTACATCAATGACTTGTATATGCTTTGAACATTCATGTACGTTTGTGATTGTGTTGGTAGTAACTAAGAAAGCTTTAAAGAAAAGGTAGTTCTGAAGCAAATTGAACTGTAGCAGATTCCTCTTTGTTATAGGAACGGTTATATGTGTGTATAAATAAACCATACATTTATTATTAATATTAGGATTGCGCTTGTCAAGACAATATATTTCGTTATTTTCAGAAGAAAGGATACACACAACTGTTGAATGAAACCGTTGTATTGACACAGATTGAACCAGTAAAAGTGTCAGGTCATCAATATCTGTTGACATAAAATTTGTTGCAGGCACGAGTTGACCTAGTTTGGATTTTAAAGTTCTAAACTTGAAAAACTGGATCGTGTTCACTGACGAAAAGAGATAACAGAACGGTGTAACCAAACTTTTCATACACCGTTATTTATCATATTCAACTTTATCATCTGGTAAGTTTTCATTTTATGACTAGACATAGTGACATGTGCAAACACGCGGATTGCTAGAAATATGACCCACAAGAAAGTTGAAATAACTATAGGAAAACGTGAATCGCTAAATGAACAAATAAAATATCCCTTCTATGACAAGATGAGATCGCTCACAGTCTAACTTAAATTACTTTGTAACTCTTGGGTTTCACAATCAATCATGTTTTGAAGTTGATACGACTTTAACAAGTAGATATCACTATAATCAACTTATATTTAAAAGTATATACTACATTTACTAAAAGAATCGTTTATACAATTTCCTTTACTGTAAATCATATTGTAATGAACGTTTCATAATACCACAATGTTGACATCTACCATCTGCGTAAGAAGGTACTTTACACATACCGGTGTGGCAAGATGGCACGTGCAAACAAAGCATTCAACAGTATCCAATAATTATCAGTTTATACGAAGTGACAGGTGTTTTCATGAATGCTCTTTCTGCTTACTCCCATGTTCTACATCTAGATTGTTCGTTCCACCACGATCTGCAATATCTAGCCTATGACACTTTATAATTAAAGGTGTGTCAAGGCTGAGTTTAAAACTAATTTCCCTCAGTTGACGAAGTCTTTCTAGGTCTGTAAAACACTGACATGTTTAGTATCCGCGTAATTTGAATGTGTATTGTGTAATTGAAGATATAATATGTCATTTTAATGATGGCTTTACTCCTTAGAATGTGTTGTAACAGGGTGTTGTGTAATCTTTGGTTTGTTAGTTGTACCTTTTGATAGAAAAAAACACACAATTCTTTGGTTTTCTGTCTGTACATATCAATTCAGACGAATAGCAACGATAACATTGTTGTAGATTTATTAGTAGTGGTTGTAGATGTAGTGATTGTAGTAGTAGTAGTTTTGGTAGTAGTAGTCGATGAAATAGTTGTAGGAGTAGATGTAGTAGTTTTTGTTGTTGTAGTAGTAGATGTAATAGTTGTACTAGTAGTAGTTTTTGTTGTAGTAGTAGTAGTAGATGTAATAGTTGTAGTAGTAGATGTAATAGTTGTACTAGTAGTAGTTTTTGTTGTAGTAGTAGTAGATGTAATAGTAGTAGTAGATGTAATAGTTGTAGTAGATGTAATAGTTGTAGTAGTAGTAGATGTAATAGTTGTAGTAGTAGTAGTAGATGTAATAGTTGTAGTAGTAGTAGATGTAATAGTTGTAGTAGTAATTGTAGATGTAGTAGTAGTTGCAGTTGTAGTAATAGTAGTTGTACATGTAGTAGTTTTAGCTGTAGTAGTTGTATATGTATTAGTTGTGTTATTTAGTTGCAGTAGTAATATTTAGTTGTAATATTTAGTTTGTAGTAGTAGTTATACATGTAGTAGTAGTTGTAAGATTTAGTTTGTAGTAGTAGTTGTACATGTAGTAGTAGTTGTACATGCATTCGTTGTAAATGGAGTAGTGGTTGTAGTTGTAGCAGTTGTAATAGTAATTGTAGTAGTTGTAAATGTAGTGGTAGTTGGGACAATGATGTAGCATGGTGATGTTGAAGTAATGCTGACTGATGTGATAATTGTTGATAGAGTGATTTAAATCACAGGCCTAGTGAATTACATAATCATCATCAACATGACCATTACTATAATCTCCAACATCTTTACTTCAGTCATCTCAAACAACATCACTACTATCATTTCAAACATCATCACTACCATCATCTGATGCATCATCACTACCATCATCCAGAACATCAAAACGATCATCATTACCATAAACCACATAATCAACAATATCATCACTAACATCATCATCAATATCAATCACCACTACCATAAACATCATAGCTCTCATCAACATCATCACTAATATCATCTTAAACATCATCACTACCATAAAAATAATAATACTATCATTACCATCAACATTATCACTACTGTCATCAAAATCATCAATGATATCACTACCATCATCAACATTGTCACTACCATCATCAACATTTTCACTACCATCATCAACATTTTCACTACCATCATCACCATCAACATTTTCTTTAACATCATCAACATTATCATTAACATCATCAATATCAACACTAACATGATCAGCATCACTATCATCACAAATATCATCAATATTATCACTACAATCATCACTACCATCAACATCTTCACTACCACAATCAACATTATCAATATCATCATCAATAGCAATCATCACTACCATATCACCACCATCATCACTACCATCATCAACATCATCACTACCACCATCATCATCAGTGACATAGTTATCATTATCATAATCATCATCACCACTACTGTCACTCACCTCATCCACACCAACACAAAACTCCACCCTCATATAACCTTCTTGCTACACCAACATATATCAATAACATATCTTGTTGACATATACATTTTTGTGTGGTTATCTGCCTATCTTACTCACTACTACTACTGCCTCATGTAAATCTATCAACATTACCACTATCATTGTATCCTGTACTTGAAACCAGCAAACATCAAATCCTTTTCTCTAACCAACAACTGTGTAACCCTACATCAGCTGTGACTTATTTCCAACATCAGTGCCATGGAGCTTGAGACTGTCTACCATTCAGACTATGTTCTGGAGAATATAGAGTTCTTTGGAGACAGCAATGGAAACAACAACAGCAGTAGCTTCAACAACATCTACAACAACAATGAGCTGTCCAAGGGCAAGCGTCATTTCTTTGGGCCATCTTTCAGAAATCCACGACATGTAAGTAGCCATTTTTGTCTTGCAGAAGTGATAGCTTTCTGTCTGAATATGGTCATGAGTGAAAAGTTATTTTGGGAATAACTTGTTAGAATGACATCTTGTTTCTTTGGCAAGTAACAAAGGGGAAGTGATGACAAAGTCATCATCATCAAGATTATGATGATCATCATCAGTCCATGTGTTGTAGCTATCTGAAAGGGGAGAATAGAACAGCAATCTTGTGACTTGTCTGAATGTTGTCAGAGGTAAATAGGGTTTGTGGGTGGAGTTCACTTCTCTTCCTAGAAGCCAGGAGTGATGGGTTGAAATTCACAGATATCACAGCGGAGCTGTAAACTCTGACACAATATATTTTTAGTATATCATGCTAACCAGCAGAAGTTTGAGAACAAATACAGAAGATAATCATCACCCCTAACATCATCATCACTATCATCCATCTTGTATTATCACCATCATCAATCTAGTCACCATCTAGTTATCAATGTCAACATCATAATCCATCTTGTATTAGTATTATCACCATCATCCTTAATGTTGTATTAGTATTGTAACCATCATAATTCATCTTGTATTAGTATTTTCACCATCATCCTTCATCTTGTATTAGCAGCGTCATCATCATCCATCTCATATTAGCATCGTTACCATCTTCATCACCATCATCCATCTTGTATTATCAATGTCACCATCATTATGATGTTAAAGATGTAACGTCTCATAATTGGTCTTGTCTTGTGGTTGTTATCATGTCTTTTCACAGACTTCTGTCGCATTATTTGCCTCAATGCTGCTCTTGTTTGTCTTTAATTCTTGTTTATCTGATGGTGTCCAAGTGGAAGATGTCATTTTAGGTACATCATGAGACATTCTCACAAAACATTTAAGTCATTTGCTGTTGTTTGCTATCTTATACATTGTGTCATGTCCCTTGTCTTGGCTCGTGACTTGTCTCATGTCCTCACTCATGTCTTGTCACATTTTGATTCATGTTTTGACTCTTTTCTTGACTCGTCTTGACTCATGTCTTGACTAATTTCTTGACTCTTGTCTGTTATCTTGTACTCACTCATTTGTTTACTTTTGTCAAGAACTCTTGTCTTAATTCCTGTCTTGATTCACACCTTGACTTGTGTTTTTGCTAATGTCGTGAAGAAATGTCTTGATATCATGCTATCTTTGTATATCTCTAACACTGTCTGTTTCTTCTTTGGACAAAATATTCATTGAAAGTGAAGACAGAGAACAAACAGTAACAACTCACAAAGCTCTCAATCTAACGCTGGACATATTTCAACACAGTTCTTTCATGAGCATCTACACACATCATTGTAGAGTGCAGACAGAATCTACACACATCATTGTAGAGTGCAGACACAATCAGCACACATCATTGTAGAGTGCAGACACAATCTACACACATCATTGTAGAGTGCAGACACAATCAGCACACATCATTGTAGAGTGCAGACACAATCTACACACATCATTGTAGAGTGCAGACACAATCTACACACATTATTGTAGAGTGCAGACACAATCTACACACATCATTGTAGAGTGCAGACACAATCTACACACATCATTGTAGAGTGCAGACACAATCTACACACATTATTGTAGAGTGCAGACACAATCAGCACACATCATTGTAGAGTGCAGACACAATCTACACACATCATTGTAGAGTGCAGACACAATCTACACACATCATTGTAGAGTGCAGACACAATCAGCACAAAACAAAAGTTACCGTCTCTTATGTCATTCATATACCACACAATGACATTGGGTCAAAAGACATTATCCAATGGACCATACGATCAGCCAACACTCTGGACTTGTTCTCGCGATCCCACTGATTAGCAGGAAATGATATGGATAACATAATCCCTATGCCATAAACCAGGGCTATTCAATTGGCGGCCCGTGGGCCAAAACCGGCCCGCGGAGGCGAAGTAAGTGGCCCGCGAGTCATTGCTAAAGCAGTGAAATAAAGTTATTAAAAAAAACAACTAAATGTATAAAATCTTTCAATATGTTTTTTATAAATCTGGCCCGTGATGATCCCCATTTTCTACATTTTGGCCCCCGAGTAAATATAGTTGAATAGCCCTTCCATAAACCTTTTACCATAATCCCCATGCCATAATGACTCATAGACTTGATCGAGAATATATTTATGCAGGCGTGTGCACTTTTGGTGACTTAAAGACTCAGTTATTGCTCTTAGAGATTCCAATCACAGATAATCTGTGCAGCTTCTGAAAAGACCATCTGTCAACGACAGAATGTAGATAACTAACCTACTTGTATCTATCTATCTATCTATCTATCTATCTATCTATCTATCTATCTATCTATCTATCTATCTATCTATCTATCTATCTATCTATCTATCTATCTATCTATCTGTCTGTCTGTCTGTCTGTCTGTCTGTCTGTCTGTCTGCCTGCCTGTCTGCCTGCCTGCCTGCCTATCTTCTCTCTGCTTTTGATGTTAGGCGTCGTAGGAATGCTTACCTTCTATGTGTGTCGTAAGAGGCGATTAAGGATGTTTGGGAAATGTGTTGGCTGCCCCATCATATATATGGTCAAAGTGGCCAAGAAACCATACTGAAATCGGATGTGTCAGAATGAAATGAGCAGATATCGCAGCAAGGATGTAAAACGTGACGCGACGCATTCTGTTCTCTGGACTAATCTCTCTTCTGACATTTACTAATGTTAAATGTTTATGATTCTAGATGAATTTACATACATGTGCAGTGTGTGTTGTTGTCTGTGTGTTGATCTACTGGTCCATATTCATAGTTTCTTGAGAATATACACGTGGAAAGTCCAGCCTAAAATTACATCTTTTTATGACTGGTTGAAGATGGAAGCTGACTCAAGTTGCGAGGCGAGTGGGTGCCATCTGAGCAGATCTGGTTCAAATCCCGTTTTCTGCATTATGATTTTTGTTTAATCCTGCTAATCTGCAGTTTGAGAATGGACGCAGAAGAAGAAGAAATATATCTTAGTTGTCTGGTTAGTGGCCAGAGGCAGAAACTATCTGGCTCTTGTTGACTTCAACACATTTTTCATAAATATGACAACTTTCTCCGAGTATCAGTACTGGTACCCATTTTCCAATATCTGGGCTCAATAATGAGAGTATTTTGAAAATCACAAGCAGCTTCACCATTCCCAGAAGAAATCGATGTCAGTTCGCCTGATAGCCAGCAAGTGTCATAGCCTCTGTATAACATGGATCCCAGGCTAGTGTACCATAATTGCTTTCTAGCAAGTTAGTTAATCGTCAGATCATCATCAAGATAATCCGGACAAGTCCATAGGTTCCCCTATCACATATTCAGTATGTCTTTCAGCATGTGGTATCTCACTGTTCCGGTTCTATGTTGGTTGATAACTCTTCTTTTGATTTCTATATACCGCAACACCAGACTTCACCCACATGTCCTACATTCTAGCCATAGATATGGAAGAAAAAGAGGATCTCCCTGGCGTAGTGATTAAGCTGTTCGCCTTGTGTTCAAGAGATCACGGGTTCGATTCCGGCTCGTGTCGTCTTGTTTATAAGGTAGATTTTTTTCCGGAGATCTCTGTGGATCACTTGAAGCTACGGAGTTACGTGCTATGTCATGAGTACTCATGTCATGAGTGGTAATCACTCCATGATTGCATTCGAAATATGACTATATGTATTACCACTAGTCACTGGCCTCGCTGGCAAGTCTGTCTGCTCTTTCATTCCCTCAACACTCACATGTCCATGTACAAAAATGAAGGTTAGCATTTCTTCAGGTTTGAAATCTTCAGCACAGATTTCATTATTGACTCAAGCTTACCGGGTAGTTATTTTGTAAGATCTACTTTTTCTGGGTAGGTTTTATCTTGTCTTAATGGGCAAGATCTGGATATACGTTCTCTAGTGAAGGTTTACTATCATATCCTTTACAATTGGTTATATCGATGGGGTCTTTGTTACCTCTAATATTTTATGGTAGTGTGTCCTGATATAACCTAATTGGACTTTGTCCGCTGGTTGAAAGGCGCACGCCTCTCCAAAAGAGAGGCAAACTCATTAACTACCTACCTACTATCATATCACTGAACTTCTGGTGTTGTTTCATTTAGTGCCAGCCAAATTACTAACAAACCACTGAAATTCTTGAGTTTTATATTAGTAAGGGTAAAAAAACCAAAAGGTAGTTTATTTTATTCACACCTGCGGCGTGACCATCGACTATATAAGACATGTGGGATAAATTGACAATCGTCCTTCTAAAGTGATACAATTGACTTTTACCATGATTTTCATTGACTGTCGACATAAAGTATACACAAAGTGTATGAACAGCTATTTGTATTGGATGGGACAGCTAGCTCTACCACCAAAACCTCATTAGTCGCCTCTTACTACATGTTACTTTGACCCCTTTCGAGCCCTGCAACACACATGCGCGTGTATTTGATTTTCTAAAACTATCGTTCAGGAAACAGTTGCGGGTGGAAGAAGAAGAGGATGTAAGAAGAAAGTATGGGTTGATAATATTATAGACTGGTCAGGATTAAGATTCTTCACACTTATACAAGGGACTGAGAACATGGAAACATGTCGGAGTTTTTGTGTTGATGTTTCCAGGGTGACACCCTTACAACTCTGATGTATTTAATGATGATTTGTTTTCCACAAATCTCGTAAGTACTAACTGTGCTTCGTACAATATCTCTCCGCCTCCCTTTCTCTTTCTCTCTCTAATTAAATGATATAAAGACATCGGCAACACTACGCTAATAATGATGCTATGAGGATGTAAAGCGTGTGACGTTGTAGAAGATAAGGTGATTGTTTCCGCAACGTTGTAAGACTGTATTATGTGACAGTGGTGATAATAGAGGTTGTTACGAGTTAGCGCTTCATAACGACATCTCCGATCTTTAACGGCATCGGCAGCAGCGGATATTGTTAGTTTTTTCTGTGTATCCGAAATCCATAGTTGAGACTTATCATAGCAAACGTGAGTTATTGAACAACGACGACTGCCACATAATTAGCCTTATGAGGCGCGTCATAAACTCAGTGTTGAGAATTATTGCCAGAAAAATCGCTAAGTAAATACGATGACTTAGAACATATGGATAATGTAGGACTAAATCGTAACTATAAACAATAAACAATTATGTTTTGATGCCGGAGTAGTCTTCGCCAAGTGTTTGCATTCTTCCCATTTTCTGTACCTCTACTGTGGGTGTTGATTTCATTGCTCCAAACATTATTATAAGCGCCTGGTTTTGCACTTTATCTTGATTTTGTAATGTGTTTGATGCAGGACACCACGCAGCTGAACCATATTCCAGGTGTGGTCTTATGCCTTGCTGACACACTTTACGGAGTATATTCCCACTGAATCCCCATGTTTTTCCACTTAATTGTCTCAGGATAGCTAACTTCCTCTTGACTTTTGTTGTTGCTTCCATGTCAGCTTATCATCAAAAGTAACCTCCGATGTATGTGGGTTGTTTGTCTTCTTTCAAAAGTTGTCTATCTATCTTGATATCACCGGCTTTTTGTTTTGGTGAGAGGGTAAAGAGTATAGTGCTGCACTTATCTGTGTTAACGCTGACGCACCATCTATTTGCCCATAAGGTTAGGGCATAAGTAGCACTTTGTATTTGTTTAGTGTTCACTGTCACAAGTTCTTCCATGCACCAGGTTGTCAGAATACATTGCTACTTTGATCCCGTGTGGTTTTTCGGCATCTAGGTCATTGATGTTAACTAAGAAAAGTGTGCGTGAAAGGACTCCTCATTCGAGGACTTCATGACGCAGTAGGACTTTCTTGCTCTTGTGACCATCCAATTGTACCCTGGCTCTTCTGTTATACAGATATGCCTTTACCCATTTGTACATTCTTGAGTTAACCCTGCAGTTTCGCAATTTCTTTAAGAGTCCTTCTATCCAAACCTTGTCAAATACTTTCCTGAGGTCTATTCATGCTGCTAGTTCCAGTTTCTTATCTGGGAACGCGTTCTCAATCTCTTGGGAGAGGTAGGTTGCCTAATCTTTAGCAGAGTAGCACTGTCTGAAGCCTACTTGTTTCGATACCAGAAGATTTTCACTTTCAAGGTACCACTGCATCTTAAGACTGATAATTCAAGTAATTGAGGTTGGTCCATTTCGAGGTATATGTCCCGGCACCGTCTTTGCCTAAATGTCCTCCACTGGGCAGGCACCATAACTATTATTAGATATAGACATGTTCCCATTGTGTTTTGTGCGTGACATCCTGATTAATTGTGCGCCTTTTGGTTGGTTGGTTCCATCTTCAGCACTCTGCTTACATGGGCAGGAGAGTGCTCCTGCTCTAGTGGGACTTCCCGACCAGTCTTAGTTTCCAGCCCCTGATGGCTGAACTAAGCCCCATCACCACTTCACGGTGCTGGCCTCGATTGGGATCTATTGAGTTGAAAGAGACGTGCTGCTGGGGCTGGAAGTGCGACAAAGAAAAATAACATTATGATATATCATGCGTTTTATAATAGCAAAACCGATGATATTTCTTCGGTTAAAGAGAGGGAGTGGTACCTTAAAAAGGCAATTTTTACAATTATGGTGAAACTGAGTTTCAGGTAATTTCACCAATATAATATTTGCGAGTAGAATAAATACGTTTTGTTTATGTCCTATGGTCGGTGCAATTTGTTCTTCTGCGTTCGTTCTCAAACTCCTGCAGATTAGCAGGATGTAGTCCGGAGAACGAAATGCGTTGTGTCATGGTTTACAGCATTGTTGCGATATCTGCGCCTTTCGGCCTGACACATCCTACTTCAGCATGGCTTTGGGTCACTGACCATATATGGGATTGGACAGCCAACTCCATCCCATAACCTCCTTAGTCGCCTCTTACGACATGCATGGAAGGTAGACAGTGTTGCTATTCTTTGCTTCCCTTTCGGGCCCCGGCAACACACGGGCGGGTGCAAATTGTTTTCAGGCGACACAGAGCTATACTAATGACCAACGACAAACACGGCAATTATCAAAATCATCACGTATGAAGACTTTACATACGCAGGAATGGCCATACTACATGATTATTCATCAATCTGACCGTCGTCCATGATTTTATGAGACCTAAAATACAAACGAAGAATTGCAACAGCGTTAAATGTCATGCAGTTAGCAAAATGTGACTAGAAAAAGTTTGATGTCCAATCATATAGAAAGTCAAAGTGACCCAAAACTCGTGCTTACTTTTGATTTGTCATGTCGAAATATGCATATATCGCAGACACTATATATGCATATATCACATGACAAAAGGCATTCCTTTCTACTGACTTTATCCCAGTATAATCAGAAGTGTTAGAGCGAACGCAGAGAACGCAACTCTCATTCACAGTAAAACCTGAATGTAAGTCGCTGTAAGATGGTTGGTTACATTTAAGTGGAATATTTTCAAAAAAAAGTAAGAAAAAAAAAAGTTGAAACACGTTCGAGTTGTATTAGTGGAAATTGATTTAAGAGGGAATTTGTGCGTTTAGAGTTGACACAGAAGTTTTTTTTTCACTAGATCTCGGGTTTTTGAGTCGTCGTCTGGGGGGGGGGGGGAGATGGGATTATAGGTGGTCAAATTTACGGTATTCTGGGATTTAAAAAAAATCCTAGAATGTTAGCGAAATGATTGGTAAATCCTCCTCACGTTAAAAAAAATTACTAAAAATTCTCATGAAAACGATGGAACTGCACACGAAAATTGGCGAAGGACTAGCTTTTTTTAAAGAGATATATTACCTACTGCTCTTGCCTTATTTATATTATATTATATTATATTATATTATATTATATTATATAGTCTGGACTTATCTGGGGCTTTTTTACAGTGAAATCTGGAGCTATTTCTAAAACTTCAGTGGTAGCACTTGGTGCGAGGTACGAGGATTTCTATAACTTTTCAGAAGGTCTCACTTGGGTATCACTGGATAAACAAATAGAGAGCACGGGCAATATGTTGATTTAGGTTTGTTTGGTATGCTGGCCAACAAAGAACTCGACTCGAAGGGGACTTGCCTGAGGTCAAGAGTATTGAGCGGTAGATGTTATATTTGTGAGAAGGAACCACACTGACGATTGTAATACCGCTGACCTGTGTAGGAGTTGTATAATGCACAACACACATTGGTTGCACACGACATGCTGAATTGATTACACACGATTTGTCCTTCTCTCTTTTCCGCGCTTACTTAACTTTTATAATGTGACGTTAATGCAAATTGGGATTGATTTCCAAATTCCGCTTTATACAAAGATAAATAGATCTAAAGAGAGACAGGCAATAAAAGATAAGTTGACCGTTTGGTTCCTGTACAGTTTCTTGGAAGGTGATATTGTTACAGGTGTTGCGTATAATCTTAAAATAAACTGAAAACTTTGAGTCAGTAGTCTTCTAAACTGCGGCGTACACATACTGGAGCGTTGAATTGAGTCAGTAGCCATCTAAACTGTGGCGTACACATACTGGAGCGTTGAATTGAAGCAGTAACCATCAAAACTAGGGCTTACGAATGAAGAATTGAGTCAGTAGTCCTCAAATCTGGGTCTTACACATACATAATTGAGTTTGTAGTCCTCTAAACTGGATCTTACACGTGGACACTGATAAAACTTGGGTAGTGATGAATTTAAACTATATAAGACGTACACAGATAGTGAAGGACACACAGAAAGAGATATCTTGTTCTGTTGGGGTTCGAACGTCCCGCAAAGAATAATAAAATTATGATCTCCCATGTCCATCGTAATAACAGGTACTTGCATACTTCGGTTATTGGGGGGGGGGGGGGCGAATCCGCTATTTTTGCCATGCTTCTTAGTGCTAAATATCATTTTCTGGCTACCTAAAATGGAGTGGTGGGTGGGGTTTGCGGTTTGAATCCACCAACCCACTCACTCTCCCTTATCTGCGTGCTTGTGTAAGAAGTAATTAAGGAGGTTTCCGGGTGCGGATGACTTTCCTATCCTATAAAAGGTCAGATTGACAAAAATCCTTACTGAAGTTGGGTGTGTCGAGCCATATATCTCTGTGAAGTTGTAAGCACGACAACGCTTTGAGTTTTCTCAACAAACACCCTGATAAACCAGCACCGAACAAACATTCATTCATTCACTTTCCTTTTGCGCTAAAGAGCGCATAGGTCAGATCTCTCCAATTCTGTCTGCTCAAAGCTATTCTGTGCAGTTCTTGAATAGTATGAATATTGATTGTTTTACTTTCTATAAGTATTGTTCTTCTGAGTGTTTCTTTTGGTCTACCCCTGGCTCTTGTAGGTTATACCTGTAGGTATCCATTCAAGAGATTGGTGGTGTATTCTGTTGATGTCTGCGCGTATGACATGCCTAATGTAGGACCAACGGTGTTTTCTGATAACATTTGTGATGAAATTTTGATGCGTCTCATCTCTGATTTTATCAATCGATTTGAATTCACTCCAATGTGTGTTAGTTTCTTTTCTTTTCTGAATATTGATATTATTGCTATAATAACGCAGGAATTAAATAAGCGCATTTTCGTGCGTGTGCTGATTGACTTTGATTTCCAGATATTAGACTGTCTGTTAAATGCACTTGATGTCAGGGCAATGCGAGTTGTAATTTCTGTCATAACATCACCGTCGAGTGTTAATTTGCTTCCTAGATAGGAGCGAATGAAAAAGAATTGGAATGAACTGACTTGTTACACAAATCGGTCTGGACTTTACGATGTTAGTTGATTAATCCAGCGATCGACGGAATGACCCAGACTTGATTAGAAAAACACCCCCCATCAACGGACGTCAATACCGGAAGTCCAATATATATAGGCGGAGTTATGTATATAATCCGGAAGAGTTATATCTATATTTATTTAGAGAAGGTCAAAAAGTGAATCAACACACCGAGATATCGTTGAAATTCCAGAGTGTTGGTTACTAAACACAATATCAAAAAAGAAAACTACACCTGTTTGGTCATATACAGAGACACAACCGTTTAGAAAATCAAATAATGGAATGTAGAGTACTTAGTAGGAGGAGGAAAGGCAGACCAAGAAGACGATG
The DNA here is from genome assembly GCA_034231615.1 of Meghimatium bilineatum. Taxonomy (NCBI): domain Eukaryota; kingdom Metazoa; phylum Mollusca; class Gastropoda; order Stylommatophora; family Philomycidae; genus Meghimatium; species Meghimatium bilineatum. The sequence continues at coordinate 47,189,039 of CM067304.1, forward strand.
GACTGACGACATTGAAGATAACATGAATACGTGTTGGAAAATTCAAGCCGAAGACAGAGAAGGGTTCAGGGAGTTAATTGAGAAGACACCGTTCTGGAAAGAATACGTCATATGTATGTTTCCGGTGATTAACAACATTTCATTACTTGTTCCAATTTTCGCCTATTGGATTTCAGTTTTGCTGCAGTCAGTACATATTATCAATCTACAAAAACAAAGTTGACGCTGGAGACATCACCAACAGACGGCACGTTTAATACATTCAATTTAACATTGAAGTCAGAGATAAGATACCATGGAACGCCGAACTCCCAAACTGTGACAACTCATTTGTCCTCCTGACATCAACTTGTGACGTAATACACATTTACGTCAACTGCCCCGCTACTGCACATACAACGCTTCCGAAAATGTGTATCTATGTCCTTGGCAATATTCATGAATGGAAACGTACAATAACAAACGACAACGTACTGCATGGATGGAAAAGCCCTTGACATACAAGGTCCAAGTTGCGTATATCGGATACACTCTAGTGATCAGATTTGTAGACCATGTATGTGTATATATATGTAATGTTCTGTATCTTTAAATAGATTGACTAGGGTCTATCTATACTCCATACTTACCTGTCGTTTCATTCACAATAGGTAAATGTTTTTAGCACCTGAGATGTCTGACTTATTTCAAGGTCAGTTGATGTCAATATTTGGTAGGAGATGGTATGCGGACAGTTTTTTTTTGGGTTTATATTATGGCACTACATGACAGTAAATTCGATAGCTTTTGTCAAAATGACTTATAGTCTATTCAAGTCTTTCTGCAGAATGACGTATTCTGTACTATTTGATCCCATCTTCTGTGAATAGACAAGATTCGGATGCAACAGGGAAAACAGGGGGTTTTGTAAACTGAAACTTGATCATTGGGTTGGTGGACAAGATTGTATCAAAGGTATATATAGTTGGTGGACAAGATTGTATGAAAGGTACATGGTCGGTGGGTTGGTGGACAAGATTGTATCAAAGGTATACATGGTCGGTGGGTTGGTGGACAGATTGTATCAAAGGTATACATAGTTGGTTTACAAGATTGTATCAAAGGCATACATGGTCGCTGAGTTGGTGGACAAGATTGTATCAAAGGTATACATGGTCGGTGGTTTGGTGGACAAGATTGTACCAAAGGTATACATGGTCGGTGGGTTGGTGGACAATATTGTACCAAAGGTATACATGGTCGGTGGGTTGGTGGACACGATTGTATCAAAGGTATACATGGTTGGTGGACACGATTGTATCAAAGGCATACATGGGCAGTGGGTTAGCAAACATTATATCAAAGGTACATATGTTCAGTGAGTTGACTGACAAGATTTATCAAAGGTATATATGGTTGGTGGGATAACGGACAAGATTGTATAAAAGGTATGAAGCTTGTATAAAAAGTATGATGATGATGTTCGCCCTTCGCGAGCGAAGATGAGTATGGCATGAAAAACAATAAAATGTGTGGTGAACAAGTAGGAAAAAAATCATTTGTGATTGTCTAATCAATAGATAGACGAGATATCAAAAGGCAATTGCAGTAATATACCAACTGTCACCACTACTTCTTCAACCCAAGATTGAGATGGATGTTAAAAGACAGATGATCTACAGTATATTCATACCAACACCGTGTTACCAGTGCCAAACCTGGTCTCTCTCATCTTCATATTACAGAAAGATAGTGACATGTGAGATGAAATTCTTGAGGAAAGCCACAGGGGTCACCAGGCTAGATAAATTACGAAATGGAGATATCAGGGAAAGAATATGTATAATACCTTGTACAGATTACATAGACAGACAGCACTGTGTTGGATTCAAAAACACATTTGAAGCTATTGTAATCGGTGTTGTTTTCACTCAATAATATATCAGATTCATGTACAGACTCACTGCTGTAATTAATTACACCATACAATTGTTGAATTGTTATTTCAGACCGAGTGGACGTGGCATGTATTCTTTTAGGATGATCAGTGTTTATGTTTATATTTTGTTTAGTAGTAGAATCAAATTTATGAACATCGATATCATACGGCATGGTGTTAATGAATAATCTATTATTGTGACCGTCGATGTCATTACTGTTCGCTTTCTGTTATATGTTTTATTTTTGTTTCAATTGTTTGTCTTGATAAAGTTCTTTTGGTCGAAACGTCGATTTGTGTGTGTCATTATGTGTGTTATTAAGTATTAGCAAAACTTTATTACCCTATTCCTGGATCTACCTGTTGGATTTCAATTTTGCGCAGTAAGTACATATTATTTTACATTAAACGTGGCATGAGTGAGACTGAGCACCTGTACAGGTGCGAGTAAGATTGGACACCTGTACAACTACCGGAACTGTATAAATACATAACCTTCTACATCTGAAAATGTAGTCTTAGCATCTAGGGGTTGCCTTGAGTGCAATGCCTTCTGCCCAAACCAATAACCACAGGGGAGAAAGATACAAGTGGAAGGGCCTAGACTGTGCCATGCCCAGCCTGTTCTATTCCAGGTGGAACCCATAGAGGGATCATATAGCATTTCGAGATAAGTAACCAAGTTGGCTCTCTTTTGATATTTTGCTCCATTTGTCATTTCATTCCTTACTTAATTCTTCTCATTATGTCCGCTCGTCATACTATGTCTGTCTCCTCTTATCTTGCGGGGCCATTCTAGCTTTTATCATTCTCTTTCCTATATGTTTCATACCACGCTTTAATCTCTCACTTTCCTGTGTTATGTATATTATTTGTCTGTTGTCTCCCGCCATGATGAAGGCTGTTTAGTCGAAACGTCGCTGTCTCGTTGTTAGTGTGTTTTGTTTTTAACACAGATAACACGTATACCTATTTCTGAATTGTTTTTTACATTTGCCTTATTACCCAAACCGTTGCACTTCCGGTATCGAGGTGTTTCTCGACAACGGAGTTTTATCTGGAAGAAATATTAATAGGAAAGAGTTATAGTAAGGACACAGTAAGAAGAAAAATGGAAGAAATAGCTTTGACATGTTGGCAGAGGTTGGTTGATGACCTATACCCTGTACGGAGTTGAAAAGTAGATATATTTTACATGTGATACCAGATCTGCATTGATTGTTTTCATGCGGTTGCTGTTAAAGAATGGTAATTTTATAGGATGAAGAAAGACTAGAAAAAAGAAAGGAGGAAAGGTAAACATGTGGCCGTGGGTATCTGTGTGGGAGTTGTTCTCGGCAACGAGTTCCCAGGCTGAGTGAGAGAGTATCCTGACGTTTGTCTTGATAAGGATGTATAGCCCCCCCCCCACCCCATGAAAAGAAAGCGATTTCTCGTTGTCATTGTCCAGCGAAGATTGACAATAGGACAGACAGTAGGACATCTGTGAAAGGTGGCCATTAAAGGTCGGATCGTGGGAAAGTGGGTTGAGGAGAGCCGATCGTGATATCACTGTCGGGAAATATCCGGATACCAAGAAAAGCTAGTGTTGTTTTACCGCCAAACAGAACCTAAACAACATTTCCAAGAAAATGTTTTTATCTGGTGTGACCGGACTCAAATGAAGCTTGAGAGAGGTGTTTTTGGTAGATTGACTATCGAACGTTATGGCACGCCTCTTCCTGTTTTTATTTCACTTTTGTTATGTTGTTTTACGGTAGTCAGCTTCTCCTTCATAGATAATTAACACGCTCGCGCTTTATAGGGCCCACAAGGGGATCACATCATATTTACACGGTTACCTGTTATGCATGTTGTAAGAGGCGACTAATGGGGGCTTGGGGGGGGGGAGATTGTAGTTGACCGTCGTACCCCATAGAGGTTTAAAGTGACCCATGCTGGATTTTTCAGGACGAAATGCGCGGATATGGAAGTCACGCTGTTAATCTTAACACAACATATTTCATATATTTCGCTCTACCACGTGAACGTCAGCTGTGCCGTTCTTACTCTTCATATTATATTCTTAATGTGTTATCAATAAAGACATTTTTGTCGAAACGTTAATGTGTATGTTGCTATATGTGTTACCCTTATTTAGCAAAATTGTATTACCCTGTTCCAAGTCTCGCCTGTTGGATCTCCAACTTGAGGATCTTACATGTGCCCAGACAGTCCACTTAATAGTTACAGTTTGCCTTTCTTCTTCTTCTTCTGCATTTGTTCTCAAGCTCCTGCAGATTAACAGGATATATTCTGGAGAATGGAATGATCTATGTCATTGTAACAGCTTGACTGCGATATCTGCACCGTTCTAATTGTATGATAAATACACACGCATACATGATTGGGCATGCAAGAATAAAGTTTATTGTCACTCGTGTTGTAGGGGCTCCACGCAAAAAATAGCAACTATTTACTTTTCCATGTATATCGTGAGAGGCGAATAAGGATGTTTCCCCATATGGATCAAAGTAACACAGAAACCATGGTGAAATCTGATCTGTCATGCCGAAACGCTCGGATATCGTAGAAAAGCTGTAAACCATAAGAACGCATTCCATTCTCTGGACTCTAATCTATTCCCTGAAGCCCTTTGTTGCCTTTCGGGGTCTGGGGTAGGCGAGTTTTCTGGAGACGGCCCTCTTGTGTGCTGAGTATATTGTGGAATTTGTCGCCTCTTTTATTTCAGTGGTCCATCGTTTTCGTGGTCGACCTCTAGATCTGCCGTCGCTATATCTGTGTAGCATAGCTTGCTGTGGTATGCTGTCTGATGGTAGTCTGCTGATGTGTGCAAACCATTTGATCTGTTGTCTCTTGATGTATTCTAAGATTGGGATGGTGCCGGTTTTTTGCCGGATATCCTCATTCCCACCCTATCTCTTAGCGATATTCCTAGGATTCTGTGTAAGCATGCCATTTCATCTGTCATAAGTTTACGTTTGTCTTGACTGTCGTTGTCCATGTTTGGCATTGGTAGCACAGTGTTGGCATAATAATCGTTTGAATAGTGTTAATTTAGTGTTTAAATCTACGTATTTGTGTCTGAAGATTGGTGTCATTTGCCCTAGTGCTTGGTATGCTTTACTACATCTATTGTGTATTTCTTTGCTGCTCTTGCCGTCTGTTGTTATATTACTTCCTAGGTATGTGAATTCTGTCACTTGTTTAAGTCTGTTGTTTTCAGTATATATATTTATGTTTCCTTCTGCTCTTCCTATCTTCATTACTTCGGTCTGTTCTATATTTATCTTCATGTTAAAGGTATAGCATGTTTGATGTAATCTATCTATTTGTCTTTGTAGTTCTCCTTCTGATGATGCCACTAGGGCTTGGTCGTCTGCAAATAGATGTTCGTTTAAGGTATTCTTCAGATTGTTGTCTTCCGCTGTCTTTGCTACTTTACAAATGTGGTCTATGTATGTTATGAACAGTAGAGGTGATAGTACACATCCCTGTTTCACACCCGAGTGAATTTGGAATTTATCGGATGTACATGCGCTTGGTCTTACTGAGCAGACTATATTTTTCTCTTGACTACATACTGCAAATGTGCAGGAGTTTGAGAACGAACGCAAAAGAGGAATATTACGTTTATTGTAATATTGTTATAGAGTGTTCTTTCTCTGTCGGCTGCAGCCGTGAATCGAGACACCAGACTCCCTTCACAGGTAACAGGTTCCAGTTAGCAGTGTCGCTACCCAGAATAGTGTGAGAATCCTTGCTTAATTGCCATGGTTACTTCAACATCACAATCGGTGAGCTGAGCTTATCAAGTTTCGCTACTGAACGCAGTGCAGAAGCACTGGCCGATTTTGGGCACACACCGCGAGCTGCGAAGGACGAGTCTGCAAACGTTCCCGCCAATCATAATCTCAGAGGAGCGGTTCTCAACTTTATTTCCTCAATAGATGCCTTTCAGAAAATTTTTTATTTCTTACCCCGACCTCTTTTACACCACATGGAGCGTAACTTTTTTGTGTTACCTTTTTAAAGACTTTTTACTATTTCTTATTGAATGTCGTTCAAATAGTTTCCATTATGAGAAGATAAAAGATGGAACACACTGTCACAAAAGATAAGTTGACAAGCAAGAGTGGTAGAGGAAGACAAAGAGAGAAGATGCTTGACAACCTAGAATTTTGGCATGGGAGAACATCGGTATTGGAAATATTTATTAACGTCACATGAAATAGAAGAATGTGGAAGGACACGAGGCATGGACTATAATAAATGATTGTCAGCACACAAACAGAAGGCTGTGAAAGATTTGATGACCAACGCCACACGGCATGGACCCCAGGAAGTACCATTCTGTCATCCTTTTGTACGGGTCTATAGTTACCGCCTCCTCAAATTTCATATGCATTCTTAGTTGCCCCGTATAAATCGCAGTGGGCCTTATGTGTGCCATATGACTCATTTAAAGAACCACTGCCTTAGATCCACCTGCTAGCAGGATATTTACGGCTTCTCTGTTGATTCGTGCCACGGTCGGTGGTTGCATAAGCCGACCTACACCATTCATAAAGTTGCATTCAACCTGACCCACACGTGCGGATTCTATTTCTATGGGCCTTTTCTTCCTTTCATCCTGAATCTATGATGATGCATAGAACAGTCCTAGCGTTTCAAAAATATAATTTTAAATGGCATATGCATAATTAGACTGTTCAGTGTTGATAAGAGACGGTAGAGTGGATAACTATTACAGGGAATATTCAGGGACACGCCCAAGTGTTGTGCCATCTACCGTAAAGAGGGGGGGGGGGGGGTGAATATTATGATACTACATAATATACAACTATATATATATATATTTATATATATATATATATATATATAAATATATATATATATATTTCCGAAGATCGTAGTGACTGAATAACCAGAGCCGCGAACTCCACTAATTGTATATGTTTTTAAAGCTCTGACATAACCAAATTTGACTAACGTCCGCGGTTGAAAAAAAGAGTGCCTTTCCATAAGAGATAAAGTTGACTTTAACAAAAAGCGTGCCTCACCATAAGAGATAAAGTTGACTTAACAAAACGAGTGTCTCACCATTAGAGATAAAGTTGACTTAACCATATAAGACGCGATATCGACTACATCATCCCGTAGAAGGACAAAGTTCAATCAAACGTCGTGATTACTGTGTGTATCTATGTGTCCATTGGTAGTTTGTCAAATGTGTTATACTTTTATGAGGTCCTGGTAACTGAATTACCGCGGCCTATGCTATTTTATTATGGTAAACAGCTGTGATATAGCCTATTGTGATAATTTGTCCACGATTGAAAGATGCGTACCTCGCCATAAGAGGGACATCTTACTATTTTACTACCCCCCTCCCCTAGAAAATAATTGGTGTTTTCTTTTTCATGCTGGGCCACTTTGATCTCTCTACTCTTGAATTGATCTCTCTACTCTTGAATATTGATCTCTCTAATCTTCTTCTTCTTCTTCTTCTTTCGTTCACTTGAAACATGTCTATATCTGTAATTCTGTCTCCTTAATAAAACTCACTGTCTTTTGTAGTTCATACAGTGTCCCATAGAGCTTTGATTCCAGTGTTGTTTACTCTGGCCAATATGTCTGCCTTCTCTAATCTTGAAATCATCTTTCTAATCTTAAATTGATCTCTCTAATCTTAAATTGATCTCTCTAGTCTTAAATTGATCTCTCTAGTCTTAAATTGATCTCTCTACTCTTGAATTGATCTCTCTAATCTTAAATTGATCTCTCTAGTCTTAAATTGATCTGTCTAGTCTTAAATTGATCTCTCTACTCTTGAATTGATCTCTCTACTCTTGAATATTGATCTCTCTAATCTTGAATTGATCTTTCTAAGTGTGAATTGATCTGTCACTCTTGAATTGATTGATCTCTCTACTCTTGAATTGATCTCTCACTCTTGAATTGATCTCTCTAATCTTGAATTGATCTCTCACTCTTAAATTGATCTCTCTACTCTTGAATTGATTGATCTCTCTACTCGTGAATTGATCTCCCTAATCGTGAATTGATCTCTCTAATCTTGAATTTAATGTACAATTTAGACATATCATTCAATACACAAAAATGTGAAAATTCACAACACACAAACACATATATTAAATTATATAATGCACAAACACATATATATAATACACAACCCTGATTTCAGAACAAGATAAAGAAACCAGTGTCAGGGAATATAAATGAGACTGGTTATACTATTTGTATGTGTCACTGATAACAAACTTTCTACAACGTCTCGACTTTGAGTTTATGAAGAATTCCTTTTTAAATCTAGAACTTTCTAAGGACAACATTGTCCTCACGCTTCTACCCGGATTATTGAATACCCAGTAACGGGATCTCATAGTTTGATATTATCTAAACGTGCACTGTAAAACTCTAGAATTGGTATCATTCTCTAAAAATAATAATTGATACGTACATTTATTCCTCTGTTATCTACCTTCCTACTAATGTACTTCAAATGAAAACCTGAAAACGTTAATAGAAATTAGAATAACCATTCTAATTTATATTGACAGACATTGTCTCGTAACCTGTCAATATTGTTGTTATGGCTGTCAAAAATGTCCCCTCTGTAATTAGACTGATAACTAACGTCATAAGGACAGCTTATAGATGGTCGTCCCACCAAGCCCGTAGAAAGGTGTTGGATTGCGGGTTTTTGTTATTGGCTTACTCCTGCTACACATGCCATTTTTTATGGTGGTTTTCTTACAGAAATAGTGTCACACTATTACTGGTCACACTGGTTTCCAACCATGTAAATAAATGATACAAATCAAAGCAGACCTCTCTCGTGACCTTCGTTGAAACATACCTGTGTGCGTCACAGCGATAGGCCACTTCGACTATTTCCGTGATTTTTATTTGCCATTTATTTATACTTTATTTCACTAGCCAAATAAGAGCATAACAATAGTCGGATTGGCCGTACGCTGTGACGTAATGGCTTATCATTATCCCGAAGTCTTTCTAGTTTTTATACTCAATGAACGTATCGTGAATTGAACCAGGGTAGATCTAATAGTTTCTCAATGAATATGTCGCGGAGTGTACCAAGATACATGCTCCAAGACCAAAGTATCAATGATTTATACGGCACTGTGCCAATATCCATTCATACGGCACCGTGCCAATAGCCATTCATTCGTGAATAGCGTTAAATGAAATAACGTTAATATATATATAAATGTGTATGTGCGATTTGTCACCAAAAAATATTCATATGTGATCTGTAGCTGAAAAAAAACCCACATTTATATGTGATCTGTAGCTGAAAAAAACCCACATTTATATGTGATCTGTAGCTGAAAAAAACCCACATTTATATGTGATCTGTAGCTGAAAAAGCATTTATATTTGTTTTGTAGCTGAAAAATACTTGTGATCTGTAGCAGAACAAATCATTTATATGTGGTTTATAACTGAAAAATATATGCCTATGCGATCTATAGCTGAAAACTACATATAAGTGTGTGTTTAAATATGAAAACATTTTCAGAAGTCTACGGCAGAAAAATGAAATTTAAATGACGGTCCACTGCAGAAAAATACATAAGAAGGGTTATCAGTAACAATCATCTTTCTCTTCCCCCACCCCCCACACACTTTCAAAGTTTCCTTGTGGTTCCAGTATTTGCACTTTCTACCTGCACATGTTACTTGTAGCACACACAGCAGCAGTATTCCACAAGTACACTCCCACTCCCCCTAGACGACTTGTTGAAGTTTTACAGTAGAATGTCCATATTCAAGAAACACCTGATTTGAATTTGAATGCTTTTTTTTTTCTCCTGTGGGTTCAAAGTCCCGGTACTTCATGCATGTATTATTTATTAGCGTATGCTACCTCTTGCGAATGATGTTGTCAGAGTATGAATCATTTTTTACCGTTATTCCATCCACACTCTTGTGTTGGCAAGGTAATTCTAGACCTTGGTTCACTTTAAACTGCCAATCTCCCGATATTGGGTCAGGGTTTCCATATTGGCCATTTAAAATAAAATACTAACCACAGGGTTGCCATATTTTATATTTTGTGACATGTCTCAAATTTGGCTATCTTTAAAAGTGACTGGGCATGGAATGTAATTAGGACATTTGTGACTTTTTTGGACCATTTTTAGCTATTTCGGAAATATTTGAAGTTTGCCGTATTCGCTTGTTTAAATTTGGCCACAAATCGCGTGACAGTTTTATTTGTGCATATTGACTAATTTATAAACGCTGTCTATTCTATTTATGTATACATATAAAATGAAGAATACGAGTTACAAACATATATTTGATAATACTTTTTATTCAGAATGTCTAAGTGGAAGCTGTGTTCCGATAGTAAGCACTGATACAGCAAACAATGCAACAGTACGTGTTCGTGGTAGCAAAACGCACTATATAATAGTTGAAACTTAATTTCAACTCAAAATTTCGTTACTACATACAAAAAAGTGAAATCTAGAATTTTACTATGCACAGAACATTAAAGTACTCTCATTGTGTCATGTCCAGAGAAAGCTCAAACTCTCAAAATAAAATTATATCAAGTGATGTATTCCTTCTATTGTATCTTCGTCGTTGATACTTAACGGCTGTTTGTTCCGGGCAATCAGGCCTACATTGGCCATATACATGTTCATACATTGTTCGATGTCGCTTGTCCATCGTTTTTTGACCTTCCTCTTCTTCTCTTCCCTGACACTCTGTTTTTCAAAATCAGCCTTTCGGTGTCGTCATGTCTCTTTAGGTTTTATAAAAACTGTAGCTTCCCTCTTATGATTGTATTTAGAAGCCGCCCGACATTTAGTTTCAATAATTTAAAGTGTATATGTTCTTCTTTTCCTCTGTCCATAATATTCATAGTACTTTTTTGGAGCACTTCATTTCCAATGAATTTATGCCTAAAATAGCATTAGAAAAACTAAAATTCAGTTATCTCATATATTTGTCACCAACCTGGAGACAGAACCGTCGAGCGACTCCACCAGAGCTGTTTCAGATGGTCATATATATTTTCTTGTGGTGTCGTACAGTGGACAGTTCGGACGAAATTCATATCAGTGTTTGACTTCGACTGAAGAACGAGGAAGAAGAAGCATATATTTATCATTGTAAAATGCATATATCTATCTGTTTTGTCAAGCGTCGTGGTTGAAAATTGGTGCTGTCTGTCTATGGCCATTTGGGACTCATTGGCCATAGTCAGCCCGTGTCTTTTTACAGTTTCTTTGATTGCCTCCATCCATCTAGTTCTTGGTCTTCCTCGTGCCGTGTAGTGCGACCGTCTGCTGTTGTATGCAAGAAGGGCTGGTTGCGATTTTTCCATTCTCATAAAATTCATATCTGTGTTGATAATTGGAGAGATAATGGCACACGGCATAAGATCGGGTGAGTATTGAGAATGTGGGAATAATGAAATATTGTGTTTCGTCAAAACTGTGTTCGTGGTAACAGACTTGTTTGAAGGGGTATTGATGCACGACTGCATGTGCGACATCGCAGGACGATGTATGCGCAATCATAGAGACGTTGAAGGCAGTCTTTCAAGAATTCTGCATTGATTGACACTCTGTCCTCTTGGGGCGTATTCACCTCCTGGTACTTATTCAAGACGAGTGAGCCCAATTTCTAAAACTTGTAAAAACGTATTCAATATAGTCTGGACTTTGGGTGACCTGTCATGCCTTTTTCGACCTACCTTTGAAACAGGAATACCAGTCAAATGTTGCAATATTTGGACATGACTCCAGGAGAGCTGATTGCAACACGCTAAACGTTTCAGAACTAGTACAAATGTAGTTCCAAGGCGAAATAAGAAATCAATGCACACTGTCATCATCACGAAATCCATAACCCCTCAGGCTCTTAGGGGTTCAACTCTGTGAAAATCAACACACAAATTTCGCCATTCGTGTCTGTTCTCAGTTCCTTAGACAGGATTAAGATTCTTCATACTTAAATAAAGAACTGAGAATAGAGACGAATGGCGAAATTTGTGTGTTGATTTTTAAAAAAATAGACAGGATTAAGATTCTCCATACTTAAATAGTTTTTATTATTAGCAATCCATACTTTCCCATTACCTCTTCTTTTTCTTCAACCTCCAAGTGTTCCATGCAAGATAGTTTTGGAAAGAGAATCGTCCCTCATCACGTGATCAAACTACATAAGTTTGCGACGCTTCAATACTGTCATGAGATGTTTTTGTTGGCCTGCTGGAGCATTTATTTTCTTCTCATGTTGGTTTTATTAAATTCACACACGCTGTTGAATATTAACATCCATTTTTGAAATGCGGCGAACATTACTAGGTCACATTCACTTATGTTATTCCACAAACAGCATGCGTAAATTTAAAATTATAGTTGTATTGTTTGGTACATACATTGTAGCCTGGTTCTCGTGTGCTCTATGCTAATACTAATGCACGACGTGTTACGGTTTTCAGGAGAACACATGTCTGGATTTTATGACAGACCCCTGTAATTATGATAAAGATGGTACCAAATGATACGAAAGTTTGAGACATTCTCAAGAAAGTGACTAATGACTGTTTAAGTCTGTTCTTGATTGAATAGAAAGCAGAAATAGCATATATTTATAACTTAGGCGCATTTATCAAACAAGACTCCGTTATATTGACTAAACTAGACTCGGTTATATTGTGAACACTAAACTCTGTTATATTGATAAAACTATACTGTTGTGTCTACCAAACTAGATTCTGTTGCATTGACACAACTAGACTATTTGTATTGACCAAAGTAGGCTCTGCTGTATTAACCAAACGAGACTGTTGTATTGACTAAACTAGACTAAGTTGTATTGACCCAGCTAAGCTGTTGTATTGATTAAACTAGACTGCTGTATTTACTAAAATAGACCCTGTTGTGTTGACCAAACTATAATGTTGTATTGACCAAACTAGACTGTATTGACTAAATTAGTATTGATCAAATGCCATTTTGTTCTGTTATATTGAGAAAAGTTGATTATTGTATTTACCAACTAGACTCGGTTATCTTGAGCAGACTTGACTATTGTATTTGCCAAACTATACTGGGTTGTATTGAGAGACTTCCACTAGAAACATCCCAGAGTCAGTGACATCAGAATAAAATTCCGACAGAAACAGTGATCAAACAATACCCAATACAGAAGCAATGTCCAGATAACACACAGACAAATAACGATCAGACTAGAACTCGGATAGAAACTGTGACCAGACACCACATATGATTGAAAATGTAACGTGATTATACCTCAGATAGAAACTCTGACCTGACAACACCTCACACAGCAACTGACCCGACAACACCTCAAACAGCAACTTATCTGACATAACTCACACAGCAACTGACATGACAACACCTCACACAGCAACTGACCTGACAACACCTCAGGCAGAAACTGACATGACAACACCTCAGACAGCAACTGACCTGACAACACCTCACACAGCAACTGACCTGACAACACCTCAGGCAGAGACTGACCTGGCAACACATCAGACAGGAGCTGTGACCTGACAACACCTCAGATAAAAAAATGTGATCAGACTACACCTCAGACAGCAACTGATTTAACAACACATCAGTCAGCAACTGATTTAACAACACATCAGACAGCAACTGATTTAACAACACCTCAGACAGCAACTGATTTAACAACACATCAGACAGCAACTGATTTAACAACACATCAGACAGCAACTGATTTAACAACACCTCAGACAGCAACTGATTTAACAACACATCAGACAGCAACTGATTTAACAACACATCAGACAGCAACTGATTTAACAACACATCAGACAGCAACTAATTTAACAACATATCAGACAGCAACTGATTTAACAACACCTCAGACAGCAACTGATTTAACAACACATCAGACAGCAACTGATTTAACAACACATCAGACAGCAACTAATTTAACAACACATCAGACAGCAACTGATTTAACAACACCTCAGACAGCAACTAATTTAACAACACATCAGACAGCAACTGATTTAACAACACATCAGACAGCAACTAATTTAACAACACATCAGACAGCAACTGATTTAACAACGCATCAGACAGCAACTGATTTAACAACACCTCAGACAGCAACTGATTTAACAACACCTCAGACAGCAACTGATTTAACAACACATCAGACAGCAACTGATTTAACAACACCTCAGACAGCAACTGATTTAACAACACATCAGACAGCAACTGATTTAACAACACATCAGACAGCAACTAATTTAACAACACATCAGACAGCAACTGATTTAACAACACCTCAGACAGCAACTGATTCAACAACACCTCAGACAGCAACTGATTTAACAATACATCAGACAGCAACTGATTTAACAACACATCAGACAGCAACTGATTTAGCAACACATCAGACAGCAACTGATTTAACAACTCCTCAGACAGCAACTGATTTAACAACACATCAGACAGCAACTGATTTAACAACACCTCAGACAGCAACTGATTTAACAACTCCTCAGACAGCAACTGATTTAACAACACATCAGACAGCAACTGATTTAACAACATCTCAGACAGCAACTGATTTAACAACACATCAGACAGCAACTGATTTAACAACACCTCAGACAGCAACTGATTTAACAACACCTCAGACAGCAACTGATTTAACAACACATCAGACAGCAACTGATTTAACAACACCTCAGACAGCAATTGTGACAAGAAAACATCGCAGATGATGACGATGACAAAATAATATCTTCATCTGTGAGCAGGTAGCTCTTGACACCAATAGAGTTTCTGACAAAAAGCACAGGTTCTTCTCAGTTGTGTAACAGAAGCACCCGGATTCATATAAGGTTGTCTCAAAGACATAGTTGTGTAATTAGGGGGGGGGGTGGATGCATGTTTAGTCCCCAAATAGAGGCATTCCAGTGCGACAGCATCTCAGGATTATCACGCCCTGCGAGGATCACATCACGCACTTCTGGTTTCATAAGATTACCACGTCCCGCCAGGATCACATCACGCACTTCTGGTATCCTAAGATTACCACGTACTGCCAGGATCACATCACGCACTTCTGGTATTCTAAGATTACCACGTACTGCCAGGATCACATCACGCACTTCTGGTATCCTAAGATTACCACGTACTGCCAGGATCACATCACGCACTTCTGGTATCCTAAGATTACCACGTACTGCCAGGATCACATCATGCACTTCTGGTATCCTAAGATTACCACGTCCCGCCAGGATCACATCACGCACTTCTGGTATTCTAAGATTACCACGTCCCGCCAGGATCACATCACGCACTTCTGGTATCCTAAGATTACCACGTACTGCCAGGATCACATCACGCACTTCTGGTATCCTAAGATTACCACGTACTGCCAGGATCACATCACGCACTTCTGGTATCCTAAGATTACCACGTACTGCCAGGATCACATCACGCACTTCTGGTATCCTAAGATTACCACGTACTGCCAGGATCACATCACGCACTTCTGGTATCCTAAGATTACCACGTACTGCCAGGATCACATTATGCACTTCTGGTATCCTAAGATTACCACGTACTGCCAGGATCACATCATGCACTTCTGGGTCAACTATATCATTATTCTTCTGTCAGATTTATTAACCCATCCACACTGATTCCCCCGTCTGCTTAAAAATTATAAGAGGCGCAATATCCGTTATCCATGCCATCTCTTCGCCACCCATAGGAATTGTTTGATAGACAAATGCACGAAATGTTCTGTGTCTTAGACCTTGCTCATCATGTGACATAATCTTTCAAGAACTAAGGACATAGAGTTTGCATCAAACAGTAAATACTTTCCAGACTTATTGAGTGAGATATGGCTGAAATAATATGTATTCAAAGAGTGAGAAAGGTCACTGAAAAATGTCAGATTTACCGGAATGGTGACATAGAAATTTGAGATTACCAAACCAAATTTACATATAAATATCCAACTATAAAAACGTAGCGGTAAATATGATTTATTATTGGTCAGGTTTTAACCAATGAAATCTTATGTCGAAAACAAACAACGCCAGCGATTGGCTGATAACCATATTTGATTTGCATACAGAAACCCCTTGATCTTGACCTCTGCTCTTTCTCCGCGTAAGACATCTATGAATCTATCGACATGCGAAGTTGTTTGGGCGGCATTGGATGGTGGGGGTTCGAGCATAAGTGGGTGATAGAACGCGTGTCATAAAATATATACAAAACCCTCCCTTCCCTTGGCCCCGGACACAGTTACCGACACACTCATAGACGAGCGCAAACACCAGGCGGTGTTCGTACTTCCGGTCTATTTCTTAGTGAGATAACATTCACGCAACTGGTTGATTGTGCACGGTTAGATTTTTCTGCAACGTTGCGGTCAACCTACCCCTGCTAAAGACCCCCGCCCCACTCACAACCCCCTCTATTATAGTTTTCTATTCACTGTAGTATTTTTTTTACCTGCAGCGTGACGACACCGATTTGAGAATATATGCTTTAGGAATTTCACTAGCAGATCCGACTAAAGAGGGTTGGGGAGAGGGGAAATAGAGTTGACTGTCGTAATTTCATAGCGGGTCAAAGTGACCTATCGACTATGCTGAAGTTGGATGTGTCAGACCGAAAGGCGTAGTTATTGCAGCCAAGCTGTAAATCCTGTCACAAGGCATTCCGTTCTCAGATTACATTTTGCTAAACTGCGTGAGTTTCAAAAGAGTAAGACTAGAAGAGCCTAAATGTCATGCCAAAGAGATGTATCAATCAGGCAATATCAGTCTAAATGTCATGCCAAAGAGTTGTATCAATCAGGCAATATCAATCTAAATGTCATGCCAAAGAGTTGTATCAATCAGGCAATATCAATCTAAATGCCATGCCATAGAATTGTATCAATCAGGCAATATCAATCTAAATGCCATGCCAAATAGTTGTATCAATCAGGCAATATCAATCTAAATGCCATGCCAAATAGTTGTATCAATCAGGCAATATCAATCTAAATGTAATGCTAAAGAGTTGTATCAATCAGGCAATATCAATCACGTTTTTTCTCTTTCTCCCTCTCTCACACTCCTCTTATATTTTTCACATTCTCTCTTACCTCCTGTAAACGTGTTAAAACAGTTTGGTCTAATAATAACATTAAACCTAAGTTAAATGTGTCGGACCATTGCCGTAAATAAAATATGCCAGCATCTCCGTTCTCTGGAAGGTTACTCTCACCGATAGAAGACATGCGAGTAGAATCAAAGCATTTTTTTGCACATCATGTCTTTGATTATTTCCCTGCAATGCCTTGGTCGATGCTGCCAGGCAGCACAATGTCTACACACAGTGATCGACGAAATTTGAAGATAGGAGCACTTTTTTTAGGGAAGGTAGAACAGAAAGAAACACCAACATATATATTGGAAACAATAGACTTAAACAAGTGATAGAATTCACATACCTAGGAAGCAATATAATAACAGACGGCAGGAGCAGCATAGAAATACACAATAAATGTAGTAAAGATGTAGCAAATGACACAAATCTTCAGAAACAAAAAAGTAAATATAACACCAAAATAACACTATTCAAAACAATTATTATGCCAATGCTGTGTTATCAAAGCCAAACATGGACAATGACAGCACAAAATAAACATAAATTTGTTAGAACTGAAATGACATGCTTGCGGAGAATCCTAGGAATATCGCTAAGAGACAGGGTGAGAAATGAAGACATTAGACAAAGAACCGGTACCACTCCAATCTTGGAATATATTAAGTGACAACAGATAAAATAGTTTGCACACATCAGCAGACTACCATCAGACGGCATACCACAGCAGGCTATGCTACACAGATACAGTGAAGGCAGAACTAGAGGCCGACCACGAAAACGATGGACCATCGAAACAAAAGAGGCGACAAACTCCACAATATACTCAGCACACACGACGGCCATCTCCAGAAAACTCTTCTACCCCTGACACTGAAAGGCAATAAAGCGTTTAGCGGATAGATAGATAGTAGGTCAACGAAAAGTACGGACATCATGAAAATTGACAGGAATGAAGGCTTATTTTGATTTTACTCGCATGTCTTCTTCACGTCTGGACAGTATCTTGCTGAAAATATAGTAGACGCATTGTCCAGCTACACGAGGGATCTTTCGGGAGTGTGAGAACAGGCATTAACAAACAACAATAATAAACATTCAAAGACCTGTAGTTTCTGCTGCAGCGCGAGTTACTCATAACACTCTATATATAGCAATGTCACTGGAAGGACGACTAATGACCTCAAGACGGCGCAGTGCAAACCACGAACAAAACCAACGGAACTACGCTCTATAACCCTAAATGGATTTTTCTTCATCAAAAGAAAGCAGAACCCAGTGAGAGAGAAAAAAAAATTATATATATCAGCCGAGTTTGCAGGTGTATTCACTCATAAAAGCAACCGTTACCATAATTTTTTTTTCGTTTTTAGTGTACGTGACATTCATAGATTGAACCTTTTTATTCCACGTGGTTTTTTTTTAAATGTTTCCTTGCTGGTTACACAATTTTAGGTTTTCTTTGACTCATTCACCTGTTGAGTGTTTTTGCTGCGTGATGTTTGGCTTGATTGAGAACAACGATTTCTAGGAGAGTTGCCACATCTGCGATTTTTCTCCCTACATCTGGGGTTTTTGGCCGTCGTCGGGGCTGCTGCGGTTATTTTGACAAAATTTGCCTCAATGTGGGTTTTAAAAAAATGAAATCCTAGTAATGGAGCTAAAAAATGAGTAAATCCTTTCTGATTTTCAAAAACAAGTCAAGAAAAATTTCATAAGCAAAGGATTAGGATATGAAATAGGGCGAATGCCCTTTTTGTTATAAATTAATTACTGCTCTGGCTTTATTTCTATTAATGTTTATGGTATGGTGTTATCTGGATTGTTTAAATAGAACGATCCATGGTTATTTAAAAACATCAGTGGTGACACTGATTTGTTAGTATCTGGATAATGAATGTGGGAACATTGGTAGTCGGTATACTAAAGGTATTTGTTTCTGTTGAGAACTGTGTTGTTAAGATTACAACTTATTGGACATGATGACTGCTTTGTGAGGTGTGTTCGCATGGAAGCATGAACGATCGGCAAGCAGTTAGATAATGTAGATTTAGAGAAGAACGGGGCGCATTTTTAAAGGGCGGAGAAACAAGCTAGCTAGAGAATGTCGATTTAAAGAAAGGGGCGCATTTAGTGGGCGTTGAGACAAGCAATTACATAATATCAATTTACAGAAGAATGGGGCGCATTATATTGGTGGAGAAATAAGCAATTTTAGAATGTAGATTTACAGAAGAATGTGGCGCATTTCATGGGAGGAGATAAACAGTTAAAGAATATCGATTTATAGAAGATAGGGAATAATTTAATGAGTTGAGAGACAGGCAATCAGATAATGTCGATTTATAGAAGAACAGTGCGAAATTAATAGACGGAGAGACATCAATTAGAGAATGTCGATTTACAGAAGAATAGGGCGCATTTTATGTGCAGGAAGTTATCTAAGGCATCTGTATCAGACATGCATGTATCCATGGCATCTGTATCATGCAGGCTTGTGCCCAAGACTGATGTTTAAGATATGCTTGTATCGAAGACAGTTGTATCATACAGGTATGTGCACCCATAGAAGAGCAATTGTCTCAAATGAGTGTATGGTTCCATGTGCACCCATAATAGAGCATTTATTTATAACTAGTTTATGAGTTCATCTACACCTGTGTAAGAGCATATGTTTTTAACGAGTGAGGGGATCCATTTGTACCCATAAAAGAGAAGAGGATATATTTCTAACGAGTGTATAAGCTTCATGTGTACCCAAAGAACAACATATGTTTCTAACGTGTGTGGGTCGATGTGCGTCCTAGAAGAGCATATGTTTCTAACGTGTGTGTGGGCCCATGTGCACCCAGAGAGGAGCATGTGTTTCTAACTAGTGTATAAGGTCCGTGTACACCCATAGAGGAGCGTATGATTCTAGCGACTGTGTGGGTCCATGTACACCCGTAGAATATCATATGTTTCTAAGGAGTGTGTGGTGGTCTATATGCTTCAATAGATTAACATAAGTTTCTAAGGAGTGTATAAGGTCTATGTGCAACCAAAGAAGAGAAGATCACATATTTCTAACGGGTATGTGGGTCCATGTGCATAATTGAAGTGCGTGTGTTTCTAACGAGTGTATAAAGTCCGTGTACACCCATAGAGGAGCGTATGATTCTAGCGACTGTGTGGGTCCATGTACACCCGTAGAATATCATATGTTTCTAAGGAGTGTGTGGTGGTCTATATGCTTCAATAGATTAACATATGTTTCTAAGGAGTGTATAAGGTCCATGTGCACCCATAGAAGAGAAGATCACATATTTCTAACGGGTGTGTGGGTCCATGTGCATAATTGAAGTGCGTGTGTTTCTAACGAGTGTATAAAGTCCGTGTACACCCATAGAGGAGCGTATGATTCTAGCGACTGTGTGGGTCCATGTACACCCGTAGAATATCATATGTTTCTAAGGAGTGTGTGGTGGTCTATATGCTTCAATAGATTAACATATGTTTCTAAGGAGTGTATAAGGTCCATGTGCACCCATAGAAGAGAAGATCACATATTTCTAACGGGTGTGTGGGTCCATGTACATAATTGAAGTGCGTATGTTTCTAACGAGTGTATAAGCTCCATGTACACCCATAGAAGAGTATATGTTTCTAACGAGTGTATAAGCTCCATGTACACCCATAGAAGAGTATATATTTCTAACGAGTGTATAAGCTCTAAAACATTATATATACCCCTCCCCCCAAAAAAGCGACCTTCAGATTTGCTCAAATTAATGAATTATAGACCTTATAGGTCAAGCAAGTAAAATAATGTGAAACATCATAATGTAAAGAATCAAACTAAAATTAGAGATGGAGATAAACGAAATACAGGTAGGTTTCAGATCACAAGAGATCACATACTTAATATGAAGCTTATTATAGAAAAGTGTAGGGAATTCTCAACTGCCACGCACATGTGCTTCAATCCTGAAAGTTCACTGAAGACCTGAATTACGCTACGCAGAAGACACTGTGCTTCTTTCAAATGATATAAAGTGATTATAGCAACTAATGAAGAATACAAAGAAATACAGCGAATCACAAAACTTATATTTAAACGTGCAAAAAATAATCAACCATATCAACAGATATAAGAACACAACAATCAAAAATCAGAATAGACAATACCGAGATAGAGTGTGAATAAATTCGAATATTAAAGAGCAAACATCAACGGTGCAGGAGACTGCATGGCAGAGATAAGGAAGAGATTGGCAATGACATTGTAAAATAACACGTTTGAAAAACATGTAAAAACAACAGAATAGAAACGAAACTACTAATGCTAAGAACTTGTATTATTTTTCCGATTGCAACATATGGCTTTGAAACATGGACCCTAAGTAAAGCAACGACAAAGAAGATCAACGACATTGAGATGAAATGCTACAGAAAGATACTTAGAATATCATGGAAGGAGAAGAGAGAGAAACTCAGATATCATATATACATTGAAGATTCCAGAGTGTTGGTTACTAAACACAATAACAAAAAGAAAATTACACCGGTTTGGTTATGTAAAGAGACACAGCTGATTAGAAAGACAAATAATGGAGGGAATATCACCTGGACGGAGGAAAAAGGGCAGACCAAGAACACGATGGACTGAAGAAATCAAAGATAACATAGTACGTTGTTGGAAAATTAAAGTCGCATGGCCCAAGACAGAGGACTCAGGTAGTTCATCAGGAAGACAATGTTCTGGAGAGAATACGTCACATGACAGTATAAGCTCCATGTGCACCCATAGAACAACATGTTTCTAACGAGTGTATACATTCCATGTGCACCCATAGAAAATCGTATGAGTCTGTGTGTACATTGACAAGCTATATGAAACGTACCAGGAAGCTTGAATACGAAAACAGGAAAGGGTCTCTGACACACACACAAACATAAACCGACTTTCAAACATAAATAAATAAAAGAGAAATCCTGATTTGTTGTTTCACTGAGAGAGAAGTGCTAAAAATATGTTTGTCACCCGACCTGGTTCAGTGGAGAGCTTTCAGAATTAAACGCCAGGTAATGTAAGAGAATCGAACTTTAACGGTAAAAGTTGTAGGTTAGATCATATGCACCAAAGACTTGTTCTATGTTAGGAGATTGGACTGTTCATAATATAAATAGATCTCGTGTCAAGGATATTCACTTCATTTTAGAAGCTGATTACCTGGGTTGGGTTGAGTAGTTATTGGGTAGTTTATTTCGGATATGTAACGGGACCGTCAGAGTTCGGATCTACATAGGAATACACGTATACGCGGATGGTTCTTCTGTGACATGATACACGTTTTGGATTAACGGAATTGGACGAGAAGAATTATGAAAAGACCTGTGAATTTAACAATTTCGGTAAGTTGTCGTGTGATTGGTTCATTGTTACAGGAAACTTGTGGCAGGTGTTACAAAGTGTTAGAGAATTTACATCTGGTTGTTAATGTGTTGAAGACTTAACAAACAAGACATACACATTGTTGATATTATGAAGGGTTAACAGAGGGTATGTGATCATTTTCTCTACGTTTCATATTATGAAGGTAGTTTTGTTCTGAGAGATAATGTCATTATTTTATTTCATGAATTGTGAATGGTTAATATTGTGACTATGTTAGTATGTGACACAGAAGTTACAAGGAGAATATGAATGGCTAAAAAGTGTTTTCAATAACATGAGGAAAATATTGACATCTAAGCATACGACAAATTAAAAATGAAAATTATAGAATGCTACACCTGTTATATATTAATAAATTAATATAATGCTCAGAAACATGGACAATTAAGAAACAATTAGAAGACATAATTGATGCCGTTGAGATGTGGAGATATAGAAGAATAGGGAGAGCTTCGTGGAAAGGGAAGAAAACAAACAAAGATGTTCTACCAACGTTTTACCAACGTATGAATAAAAAAAAGAACAATTAAAGAAATAAATATTTAATAATGTATTTTTGACATGAAAAGACATGAGACCTTACTAGAGGATAGAGTCGAAGGGAAGCGAGCAAGAGATAGGCAGAGATACAAGTGGGAAAGAAACATCACGTGATGGACAGGTTACAGTCTAGCAGAGTGCATAACCAAGCAAGAGACAGGGCATGCTGGAGACGCGCCACTTGATGAAGATGATGATAATGAATACTGTTACAGTTGTGAAATATTGCTATTTTAATTGTCATTGTTTGCGATACAGATCTATTAGCGGTGATCAACAACTGAAGGGTGAGTAGGATTGCTTTTACAACCTATGTTGCCATTTCTTCTTCTTCTGCGTTCGTTCTCAAACTCTTGCAGATTAGCAGGATGTAGTCCGGAGAACGGAATGCGCTGTGTCATGGTTTACAGCATTGCTGCGATATCTGCGCATTTCGGCCTGACGCATCCGACTTCAGCATGGCTTTGGGTCACTGACCCTATATGGGATGGGACAGCCAACTCGATCCCATAACCTCCTTAGTCGCCTTTTACGACATGCGTGTAAGGTACACAGTGTTGCTATTCTTTGCTTCCCTTTCGGGCCCCGGCAACACACGGGCGATGTTGCTATTTGAAACTTTACATGTGCTTGTCCAGTTTTAACTCAGAAGCACAGTGGACAACTTATTCGTGCAAAGTGTAAGACGAATGCCTGACTCTTTATTACACTAGGAGCAGAATCAAAATAAGCCTTCATATGTGGCGATTTGAATTTTTGACGTGATTTTCGTTGGTCACTGTGTGTATACGTTGTGTCGCCTGTCAACGCTGATCAACGAAAAGCACGGAAATAATAGAAAACATGACATGAAAAAGGCATATTATGATTCTGTACGCAGGTCTTCTATTGGCGAGAGTCACGGGTGAGTGAATGTAAGTATTGATTATTTATTCAAAAATTCTTGTGTCAGAGTTCAATTTTGTTAGCATTTTAGATACGAAATATTGTCAATCACCCTAGCGGTCTGGCCATAAATTATGTTCAAAAATTTGTGTGCCAATGTTGGACAAAGTCAACAGCTCAACAAATATCAAGATTTCAGGGACGGACTATATTTTTTTATATAAAAAAAAACAACAACAAAAACATGGTCCGTCGTGTCTAAGTGGGACGTTCTAAAAACCTGTGTTTTACGTAAGTGAAATTACGTTTTACGCAGTATTACCTTATATTGATTGTTGTACAGACAAATTGATTGTTATACAGACAAATTGAATGTACAGGCACATTGATTGTTACGCAAACAAATTGATTGTACAGACACATTGACTGGAGTAAGTACAAATTGACTGCATCACAAAACACATTGACTGCACTACATACATATTGTCGGCTCTGTCGCGTAGTGGTTATCCTGTCTTATAAACACAACTCGATGCAAAGATGTTGTTTCAGTGTTAAGGTATTACTGTCCAGCAAGGTACCGGCCGAGTCCAGCTCCGTGTCGGAGGGGTACATTGCGCGTCTATGACGGCCAAGGTACCGAGTTCGATTCCTGCCACAGACAATTGTGTATCCGGACCGTTCAGAAAGCAAATGGAAAACTAGTGAACGTATTTGTATTGCCTAGAAAATCATTACAGCCAAAAAATGCTGGGTTGATGGCTACGTCCTGAATAGGATACGCTACCAATATCACCCAATGTGTCGGGCCATTGGCGCTAATAAAATTGCGACACACAGCATTTTCATTTCTGGACTGCATCGTGCTGGAAATCTAGTAGGACCAATGTCCTGCTACAAGAGAGAACTATTGGGAGTTGAGAATGAACGTTGAAGAAGAAGACTGTATGTGTAGGCTGAAAATATTTCTTTGAATAAAGAAAATGTAATTACTCCATATAACAATTTACACAAAGACACCAAAAGAGAAAAAAATGTAATTCCATCTTTAATCTTCACTTCTATTACACGATAACATGTACTCCCTGCAGCAAAACTGAATCCAACAGGCACATCAGATTTGAAATAGGGTAATGAAGTTTTTCTACTGGAAACACACATAATAACACACAAATCGACGTTTCCACAAAAAAGCTTTTATCAAGAATACATTAGCAACAAAAATATTGCCAGTAGTGCTGCTTTTGCTCATCGTTTTTTTGTTGTGAATGTATTCTTGATAAAGTTCTTTTGGTCTCTAAACGGTCTTTTGGTCTAAAAGTCGATTTCTGTGTGTTATTATGTGTATTTCCAGTGATTAGTAAAACTTCATTATCATGTTCCAGGTTTCTTCAATTATACGGTGCTCGTGCTTTAATGTTGACAATTACTGTATGTGAAAAATAACAAACAGAAAATGGTTGCAGAACACAGGTGGGTATCCGTTTAATTCGGCACATTCATTGTTCAGCGTTTGGAATATAGCCAAAATCGTGCAACTTTTTTTGGTTTGAACATGTAACGAGACACGCCTCACTTTATAAAATTATATTGCAAGGAACATGACTCACTTTATAAAATTATATTGCAAGGAACACGACTCACTTTATAAAATTATATTGCAAGGAACATGACTCACTTTATAAAATTATATTGCAAGGACCAGTTGAGAGTGGAAGGAGAAGAGAAGAACAGAGAAAAAGTTAGGGATTGATAACATTAAAAAATGGCCTGGGTTTTATTTTTTTACACTTCCCCAAATGACTGAGGATAGAGATGTTGGGATAAGTTTTGGTGCCGATGTCTCCAGTGTGGCATCCAACGACCCTGATTGGTTATGGGTCTTATTATTGTTATTAGCACTTGTGCAAGGCACAAAACTAATGTAAATGTAAGAAACTAAACAAACAATGTTCTTGCAGATCAACACGAACATCTCATGACAATGATGAGACGTGGTGGTTTAGCCACGTAATGAGGCATTATTCTCTTTCGAAGATTGGCCTGCAAAAAGAAGAGGTTGTTGAAGGTAGAAGAAGAAGATGACAAAAAAGTACGGTAAAATTCAAGACTGAACAGGATTAAGTTTTTCCACACTCAAACAAGGCACTAAGAACAGAGACGCATGGTGTTTGTGTATTTTCTCCATGCTCAAACAAGGCAGAAATATGGTGGGATTTGTGTGGGTTTTTTTTTCACACTCAAACAAGGCACTAAGAACAGAGACATGGTGATATTTGTGTATTGCTGTTTATGGCACCACTACATCCCCGAGAGGTCCTAGGCTTTGATGATGGTGTAGCCAATGATCTGTTCCTCTTATTTTTCTTCTTGTCCTTTGAAGTTTCCATTGACGCAGTTGTTGCCACTCATTGAAAACAAACATATTCTCCGCATTAAAAGACTTTCTGCGTTTGAAGTCTGCAATATTGAACATCAAAGGTCGCCACAGTTTTCAGCTAGAAACATTAAACAAAACAAGATGACAGCCTGCCCTATATCAGAACGTAGCGCTAAATCATGTGATATTTGACAGTAATAACTTTCTAGGCAATTTAAATACGTTTATTAGATTTTCATTGCTTTATTAACGGTCGTGATGTAAAATTGTCAATCTAGTATCTTGACCGTCGGAGAAACAGCCCTCTAGCCCTCCACCACATAATCCGATTGTAATCAAAGGTTTGACGTTGTCTACCGTGCGGCTGGCCTACTATACTAGCGATATGGTTACAGACATCCACCACCCAGTGAAGTAATAAAAACACGAATCATATTAGTTTTCCCGAAATCGGATCTGTTGGGCCATTGACGCAAATAAATACGGCGATACAGCACATTTCCCTTCCTTGAACTACATCATGCTGGAAATCTAGTAGGACATTGTCCTGCAATAAGAGAAATTAGTTGAGAGTTTGAAAACGAACGCAAAAATGTGTTGTCATAATTATAACAGTTTAGCATTGTATTTTACAGTTTGACTGAAATAGCTTGTGATGTGATATTTTTTTGGCTCAGGGGCTTCTTCTTCTTCTTCTGCGTTCGTTCTCAAACTCCTGCAGATTAGCAAGATGTAGTCCGGAGAACGGAATGCGTTGTGTCATGGTTTACAGCATTGCTGCGATATCTGCGCCTTTCGGCCTGACACCTCCGACTTCAGCATGGCTTTGGGTCACTGACCCTATATGAGATGGGACAGCCAACTCCATCCCATAACCTCCTTAGTCGCCTTTTACGACATGCATGGAAGGTAAACAGTGTTGCTATTCTTTGCTCCCCTTTCGGGTCCCGGCAACACACGGGCGACTCAGGGGCTAATACATATAATTTAAATACACCTTGCGGGTCAGTAAAATATGACTCACTTGTCAATACTTAGCCCACGTGCCATATTTGTACCACTATTGATGTGGAAGAAAAGTAGAACAGGTACTTGATATATCAACTTGAGATATAACAGAGTAAAAACTGGAAATATCATTTCTATCTCGCTCAGGCTTATCATATTCCGACTGCGCACACAACATGTACAGCTTAACAATCACCTGAACAGAATACAACCACAACACACTTCAGGGTGCCGGCTGTGCACTCATCCCTATGAAACTGTTGACCACCACCTTTTTGAATGTCCAGCACTGGATGATGTTAGGAAAATGTTCTCCTTCCAGGGCCAGATAAATGGAAAACATTATATGGAACAAAACAACAGCTCACAAACACATGCATATATTACACAATGGCATTGGGTCAAAGGGCATGAGCCCATGGACCGCTGGATCAGCAACCAACCAACCAACCATCTTGCTCAGACTGGTCATCTATGCATTTCTATTCCTTCAGCACCGAATACAGTGCATAGGTTAGAAATCAGAGCTCTGAAGTTCGTGTGATGTAATGTACTGTGTGTAATTCTTGTATTTTGTGTTAACTCTTAACCATGCTTTCTTTGATGAATTTCTGCCACGAGTCTCTCTTTGTCTTTCTTTTGCCAACTGGTACCCATTTTAATGCTTGTAGAGGCAGAATTATTTAAAAATTAATTATAAGTATATGTTCGATATATGTCCATCGTTTTCGTCTTACTGTTGTAGAAACATATTTATGTTTGATTTCTTCTCTTACTTTCTTGTTTAAATTGAATTCTTTGCAAGCAAATTTTACGTTTTCTAAAACCTATATTTTCTAATGAATTTAGTTTCGTCTCTAGTGTTTATGTTATTTTCCAACTTTCGCAACCGTTAGTTGCGGAAACCGTTAGTTAGACTGTTCACCTGAAGTGAACAGTCGTAGTCGTAGTATATTTACTTATTTTTTTTTGATTTCCAGATGCGTGTTAGGTAGAATGCAATTCTTGATGCAAACTCAATTCTGGTAGAAATCGTCTGTGTTGTTTGACCATCCTGTCATTTCGCTGCTTAAGTACGGATAGTTACCAAATTGTCTGAATTGTATCTCCGTTGAGAGTGATATCAAAATTAAAGTGTTACGTTAAAATTGAAGTCATGCAAGTTGTCAAATATTAGATATCATAAATCCATTTGACGATCTGTACTATCGCTAAATGTCCCTCGTAGTTCAAGAGGTCATTTATGGCAAATACTTCACAGTCAACGTCGCCACTGCTTGGGTATTTTTCACTAGGTCTGGGGTTTTTGGCCATCGTCTGAAGTATCTGTGTGATTTTGGCCAAATTTACCAGAATCGGAGTTTTCCCAGGAATTCCTGGAAATTTTACAAAGAAAACAGGTAAATCCTCAAAATAAAAAGGTCGCCAAAAGCCTCATAGAAACAACGGACTTACGCACGAAAAATGGTGACTTTCTTTTTAAGGTATAGTCACTAGGTTCCTTGGCAGTATACTTGTAAAAAACAAAAAGAAACGCAACATTATTTCAAACGTGTACCAACATTTTGTTTACAGAATTAATGTTTCAACTTGTGTATGAAGAAAATTTCATAATTAAACTAAACTAAACCCGTTTGAAAGTAATTCCCAACGGTCCATTGACGATGCTGGTTTGCCAATTGCTGTTGGTTTTGGCGATGCCGGTCTGTAAGAACAGAATATCTGTAGGGTCTTCTAACCCAAAAACTAGCGCCATGCAGCCGGTTCCTGACCGTTAAGTGATTCAAATGGTTTCACCTAGAAGATCTTGCAGAAATAGGCATAACATCTTCTGCTACATCTGCGGTGAATACACCCTCGTTTCTAATAGGGATCCAGTCACAACTTTCATAAAACAATCCTCTGGTAGACAGAAACAAGATACTATTCCCACCACTGCATATCAAGCTTGGCTGGATTAAACAGTTCACAAAAGCCCTGGACAAGGATGGTGGCTGCTTCACTTATTTGTGCCGCGCTTTTCCAGGATTAACCATAGAGAGGTTGAAAGGTGGCATTTTTGATGGTCCTCAAGTTCGTCAGCTCATCAGAGATCTTGAGTTTGAAAAATCAATGAACAAATTGGAATTGGATGCATAGAATATCTTTGTTCTGGTAGTGAAGAATTTTTTGGCAACACCAAAGCCAGTAACTATGAAGAAATTGTCAACAATATGCTGACTGCTTTAAAAAACCTTGGATGCAACATGAGCATAAAAGTGCATTATTTATTCTCGCATATGGATCGGTTTCCCGAGAATCTTGGATCAATGAGTGACGAGCAGGGAGAGAGGTTCCATCAGGACATAAAAGAGATGGAGACCAGGTATCAAAGGACATTGGGATGCAGTATTGACGGCTGATTATTGCTGGACTCTGAAGAGAGACATCCTTGCTGCTGAGCACTCGAGAAAGTCGAAGAAATTGAAGTTTATGTCTTGAATTTTGCTCAGTGATGACATAATTTACATGTCCTTACCTTTTTCAATGTCTTCTCTTCATTTTTTATTGCTTGTAACATTTAATAAATACATTCTATTAAGTACTTTTTATGTGAGAAGTGTAACACATAAATCAACTACTAATATCACCAAAATGTAGTTATGAATAGAAGGCATAGAATTTTTTTAAATCAATTTAGGAAAAAAACCTGACCTGATTGAGAAAAGTAGATGTAATTTTTGGCTTCAGTGGCACAAAATGCTCATAATTCAGTTAAAAATGTATAGACAACTTTCATCTTTTTTTGTGTAAACCAGTAGACAGTAGTTCTATAGAATTGTATAGTAACATAAGCCATACGTGTGCATTACATTTTCAACTGAATTTATTCGCGGACCGTCATTATTTTACAGGCATTCAATAACAGGTCAGAAAGTTTTGTATTCAGTACGTTTCACGGGATTCTCGTGAACCTGTCACGAGTTATTGCCAAAAATGTTATTTTTTTTTACCTTGACCTCTTTCATGTTATCTTTCATGAGATGAGTACAATTCAGGAAACCACGAGAAGTTAATGATCAGGTGGACACAGTCGATACCTTAAATGATGTCTAATCATCGAATACCTTTAACTCCCAAAAAGTTTCGTTTTTGTGTGTGTGAATAGCATACATTGAATTAAATACTCTGGGGTTAGCTTCGGATTTGTTAGAGGGTGATCAGGGTTTATTCATAAAACGTCAGTGGCAACACTGCGCACAGTTAACATCAACTGACCCCAGATCCATTCCCTTACGGAAATATGTTGCCATGTCTGTTTTCTCAACGACGACCTTCCCACAAATTCTAACCAAATATACTCGTATTTTCCACATTTAAGACACTTTCCTACTGTTTTATGATTATATTGGTAACTTGTAAACACAATAGTGCCGGATGTTTTAATTTAACTACAAAATAAGGGAACCCATGAGTAACGAGAGGGGATCACTTTATTGACGTGCTCAATCTACTGTCAGAATTTGTTGAAAGATTTCTGCAAGAAAGATTCCCTTGTTTACTTTGTGATACATTTATTTAATATCGCTGGAGATTAGTGTCGCAAGTCAGTCTCATTTGTGAAGACCGGAAGACCGTATTTGTTTCGTTGCGATTTGAGAATGTGTCATGGTGTACAGTTATAGTTCAGAATCTTCTACAATTGTGGGTCGCGCTGTTGTTCAATTCTAGGTCATATTTCGGTACAGTTCTAGGTTATATACTTTACAATTCTTGGTCATATTTCAGTACAATTCTAGGTCATATTACTGTACAATTCTAGTTTATATTACTTTACAATTATAGGTTATATTACTTTACAATTCTTGGTCATATTTCAGTATAATTCTAGGTCATATTACTGTACAATTCTAGTTTATATTACTTTACAATTCTAGGTCATATTTCAGTACAATTCTAGTTTATATTACTGTACAATTCTAGGTTATATTACTTTACAATTCTTGGTCATATTTCAGTACAATTTTAGGTCAAATTACTGTACAATTCTAGTTTATATTACTGTACAATTCTAGTTTATATTACTGTACAATTCTAGGTTATATTACTTTACAATTTTTGGTCATATTTCAGTACAATTCTAGGTCAAATTACTGTACAATTCTAGTTTATATTACTGTACAATTCTAGTTTATATTACTGTACAATTCTAGGTTATATTACTTTACATTTCTTGGTCATATTTCAGTACAATTCTAGGTCACATTACTGTACAATTCTAAATTATATTTCTGTACACTTCTAGATTTTATTACTGTACAATTCTATGTCATATTACTGTACAATTCTAGATTATATTTCTGTACAATTCTATATTATATTACTATACAATTCGATATCGAATTGGTAACATATCGATATGACTAATGGAGAGAAATAAATAAACTATATACTTAATAAGCAACATTAACTTATTGAACGGAAGCGCATAGGTCAAAGTATTTAGATTATGATAAATAGGAGGGACACTGCTGTCTAAAGACACACTTATACTTAAGTGTGATATTGCTTCGTGCATGTGAGCTGACACACGGCGGAAAGGCAATTTGGCACACAGTAGCATCTATGCAAATCAAGTTGTGGGTAATCTACACAAACCTAAAACAAACCGCTCCACACATCTTCTTCTTCTGCGTTCAGCATCTGTGGTCATGCTATACCGTCAGACCTGTCGTCAAGACGAAATCCACTGTCTTCTCCAGGTCAGTATCGAACTGAGTACATTGTCATTGATGTCAGAAGTGGAAGATATATATGCAGTGATGATGGACCTATTTAACACTGTCTGGACGGACCAGGAACGTGGATACGACGATTTCGTTTAAGGAGAGGCGTTTCATATGAAAGCTTTTAATTTTATTTTAAAATACATTTATGGTACCAGATAACAAAGGAAAAAGAGGAAGACCACGAGAGACTCTTCGCAGAATAACTATCAGGGCATAGCTATGGGTCTTAACAACATGCAAGAATTACACACAGTAGAATCACATCGCTCGAACTGCAGTTTTGGTTTTTGCCATATGTACCGTATTCAGCGCTGAAAGAACATAGATATAATTGCTCTATAGCGCATACATTTATAACAAATTTTCCTTTTTAAAAACTCTTGTCAAAATCCACAATATTTTTTTAATGTACATAGCAATTTTATGTTATTTTGTCGGCCCGAACCAGGCTATTATAATGGGATTTCATTGTATCTAGCAAATTTTACTATTATATACACATTTTGTCCAGATCAAGCTGTTATAATGTGATTTGACTAAGAACGCGAGATATTTTTCAATGATAGAAATGTTTATCCGATCAATGTAGGATGATGTGATTAACTTCGTTGAGGATTATCTGGCAAGTTGAAGAGACCGGATGCTCATACTGAAAGAGACTTAATAATAGAGACGACCACCCAGGAGTTGACCAACTTCTTCTATATCTACAATACCAGAATAACAAATGTAGATATACCAGAAGGCAGTCCAAATTCTGGTGACAGAACGTCAAATGTTCTATGATTAGCTGTCAAATCTGGCTTGATTCATGTACGTAAGGTCCTAATTAGAAGCAGTACTAAATGGCTTTCGGAGCAAGTGCCCACCTAAGTTGCAATATAAATGCCTGCGTTGCGGGCGGTCCCTTATATCCGAAGATTAGAGTGTTTCGGAAATGATGCCTCTTTCATAATTATTCTTCGGATGAAATCAACTTAATCCCCCGTCACAACTACTTCTAATACTAAACTGATGGTACACAACAACACCAAATCAATCTCTATACCGACAGGGAGTCTTAGTTATTGTGTATTTTAAGATGGATGAATACATCAGCATGCTCATGGAAACGACTTCGTGGGGATGGACGATCTCCCTAGAACAAAGGCTGTTTCTGTTCCAGCTGCTACTATCACCACTAACTATAGCTATATCTACTGCAACTATTACTACTACTACTACTACTACTGCTACTACTATTACTACTACTACTACTACTACTACTAATAGCACTAATATAACAACAACTACTACTATTACTACTACAAGTACTACTACTACTACTACTACAACTACTACTACCGCTAATACAACGACAATTACTGCTATCACTAATACGACACAAAACAACAACAACTACTACTACTACTACTACAACCACTACACCAGCAACAACAACAACAACAACAACTACTACTACTACTACTACTGCGGCTGCTGCTTGAATCCGTGCCAATTAGCTCTTTGTGTATGTACGAAATTGTCGCTTAGACCCATCCTCGGTGCTGGAAAGTCTATGAATCTTTAATTCTTATAGGTCATTTGCAATATATAACAACAGTACAAGACAACCATTACGAAATAAATTATCAAAAATTGCATGAGTAAACTGTGTCAGTAAAAATGTGGAAGACGCGTATTGAAATTTAAGGATTCTAACTTGTATTCTTTCATTGTAATATTGTATGTATTATGAATCGCGCCATGGCTACTGAGTCTGTACGGTAGACCTATTATCATCACCATCACTCTCTTGTCCACCCTATACACGCCTCCTGCGTTGTCTGCCCCTCTCATCTTCGTGGACATTTCCAACCATGATCTTTCTATTCCACATGATATGTTTCATACCACTCATTAATCTATTCCACATGATATATTTCATACCACGCATTAATCTATTCCACATGATATGTTTCATACCACGCATTAATCTATTCCACATGATATATTTCATACCACGCATTAATCTATTCCACATGATATGTTTCATACCACGCATTAATCTATTCCACATGATATGTTTCATACCACGCATTAATCTATTCCACATGATATGTTTCATACCACGCATTAATCTATTCCACATGATATGTTTCATACCACGCATTAATCTATTCCACATGATATGTTTCATACCACGCATTAATCTATTCCACATGATATATTTCATACCACGCATTAATCTATTCCACATGATATATTTCATACCACGCATTAATCTATTCCACATGATATATTTCATACCACGCATTAATCTATTCCACATGATATGTTTCATACCACGCATTAATCTATTCCACATGATATATTTCATACCACGCATTAATCTATTCCACATGATATGTTTCATACCACGCATTAATCTATTCCACATGATATGTTTCATACCACGCATTAATCTATTCCACATGATATATTTCATACCACGCATTAATCTATTCCACATGATATATTTCATACCACGCATTAATCTATTCCACATGATATATTTCATACCACGCATTAATCTATTCCTGCTAACAGTGTCACACAGTATGTGCTTTCTTATGTTAAGTAGATTACTTGTTCGTTTGTTGTCATTGGTCACGATGAAGGCTTTTTAGTTGAAATATCGTGTCTAGTGAATCTCGTTGTTAGTATGTTTTGTTTAGAAATATTAGAAACACGTATACCAATTTCTGCTCATTTTTACATTCGCATTGTGATACCACAGCCCTCAGATTTCCAGTATCGGGTTGTTTTCTGACACCAGTTAGTTTTATCTCGTGACGCTAGTCAGACAGTTTTTGGTCAACCACTGACTAGACAGCTGATCACAATCATGTGATGTGACGCTGGTCCATAACTTACATTTACTATCTCGTATGTGGAGATTGTTACCCTGACATTTCGGTGCAATATGCTATTGCCTTGGTAGTATCCCACGCTCTCGGTTGTTTGGAGTTAACATTTTCAATGAAACTTATCCAACGAGATAACAATCTCCTCAGATATTTATATCCTCATCCGTCTATTGGTTGACTTCCCAGGCAGGTGCGATTATGTGGGGGAGTATGTATAGTAGGTAAACTGTGAAAGACTGTTACCTGTGATTAAACTTACCTGGCGCATATTTTAAAAATCTTTGTCCGTATTGATGATAATAATAGTCCCGTTCGTTTATACATAATGTTTCAGCAAATATGTGCGCCGCTGAGCAGGTCATTACATGGATGTATGTACTTGTGGATGTTTGGTTAGCCACATGCTGTAGTGATACCAGTGTGGATGTTTGGTTAGCCACATGCTGTAGTGATACCAGTGTGGCTTATTGTGTACAAGGATATGATATGAGATGGGACATCGCTGAATAGGCTATTATACGGATGTACTTGTGGATATTAGAGTGGTAACATACTGCAGTGGTAAACTAGCATGGTTCGGACATGTATGCAGCCACGATTCCTTGTCAAAAACAATACAGCAGGCAACAGTCAGGGTGGAAGAAGCAGAGTAGGACAAATAAAGGCATGGAAGACAACATCAAGGAATCGACAGGACAAGATATTTCCACACTCATCCGCATTGCTGAGGATGGAGGACTCTGTGTGCTGAAGATCCCCTTCGACCCTGAAGGGTTGCGGGTTTATTCATTGATTTGATTGATTGATTCTGCTGTGGTAACGGAGTAGATTTCTGTGTACAAAGATATCTTATCCTTCTTCAGCGCTCATCTTAAACTCCCACTGGATCTCTCTTGTAGCTGGACAATGGTTCTAGATTTCCAGCAAAATGTAATCCAGAAAATGTAAATGCGCTGTGTCGCCGTTTTATTTGCGGCAATGTCTCGGCGACAGATCCGTCCTTAGCGGGGTGTACAGGGACATGGCATGAGACATGTTACAGTAAGAGCTGGGTTTTTCTTCTGAAGAGCAGTTCTTCTGCCATAAAAGTCATATAATTATTAAACACAGGAGTTTCCACACAGAAACACGAACGAATGCTCTTTTTTTGTGTAACACCCACCCACCATCTAAGAAAAATGTATCTACTGCCTTGTTTATTTCCTATTATATATTAGGGTGCTCTCACACTCAGAATTACAAGTGGTAGGTGCTCGTCATCTGAACAGATTGAGATCCCTTGATGTACGCCTTTTCAATCATTTTTACAGTAATACGCTGTGAAGGAAGTCAATGATTTATCTTAGGTCCCGAGGGGGACCACGAAAGAAAAATCGTTCAAAAAGAGGGGCCGATGACATACAAAAGTGGAGAACTACTGATGAATATTGTTTGTCACTTTCATATAGATACAAGTTACTTAATCTTATGCAACAAACCATTGCTATTGATTGGTTAATTGGGAAACCACGTGTCTATTTTCACAATTGTGATTGGCTTGATTAAGAGATGATTGTGACAGAATCATTGATTGGTTGTTGGGCAACCAATAATTTGGTTGAAATATATTTTGACATACACATTGATTGGCAGTTGGGTAACATTCTTGGGTTACTGTTTCTTCTTTTAAAGCTGTCGTCAGGTTGCGAAGATATAAAGATATCACTGTACAAGGTTTGATGTGTGCTTTATTCCGACCGATGTTGGTGATTAAAATACTTCACATTCTTCGTTGAAATCTTGTCTGTTTTTTTAAACAGCGAAATTCATCATCTTCTTCTTTCGTTCGACCGTGCTTATATCTGATATTTCAGCATTCCTGATGAATATGCTTTACAGTGTGAGGTACCTGTCCACATGTACACAATACCGTGTTACCAGTATTGAACTTTGTATACATGTGGCTGCGGAGTCGGCTGTGTTCTGTTCTGCTGCGCAGAATGATAACTTGGTCTGATCTGTTCATAATTTGGTAGTCATCTTGTGTTGGAGTTGACTTTCTAATTGCTTTGATCGTCTGTTTCTTTTGATTGTTCTTATTGGCACACTTGGTTGTTCACCATCAGCTCCCTCCTACGAAACTACAAAATAAAAATGGTGGAATTTATACATGTTCCCTTCGATATAATTTACGTTTTTTTTTAAAACCCCCAGAAATTGCTAACATTGTTCAAGAGGTAACGGGTTCGAATCCGACTCGTGTCGTTTTTTTTATAAGGTGGATTTTTTTCTGGGAACCCTGTGGATTATTACGTGAAGCTACGGAGTTACGTGCTATGAATGGTACTCTCCGCAGGCGGCGTGCCTCTTCGTTGAGAGGGACGGAGTAGGGAAGTCAATCTTCTACGGCTTTTAAACCCTTTTTTTAATCTCGTGTTTCCTAACCTTTTTTTTGGGGGGGGGGGAGGAGGAAGAGCTTATTATATAATATATACCCATAAATCGCCACAGTCGGATGAATCTGTCCATTGGTGCAAACAAGATGAGCGACACAAGGCATCTCCGTTCTCAGGACTAAATGCGGCTGGAAATCTAGTAGGTCTATCGTCTTGCTTCAAGAGAGATCCAGTCGGAGTTTAAGAATAAATGTTAATAGACCGATAATCATATCAAATATAATCACATTTCGGTATGCAATGTTTTCAGAAGCGTTATGATTGTTATGCCTTAGAATTGAAGGTAATCTTCAGCGCTCACCGAACAAGGTTAATAGGTACTGTGATCCCTTTCAATAAATCCGTCAGAGTGTGGCGGCTGACAGTTCCAGTTCGATGCTGATTTATCAATATCTTCGGATAACTATTATGTTTACGTGCTGATCCGGTTTTTACACCAATCTCATGCAGTTGTGTGAAAGAACATGATTCACACTTTTGACAATCTTCTGAGCATCAACTATGTCAGATTAACCCATTGTTCGCCCGTGTGCTGAAGCGGCCCGAAAAGGGAGCAAAGAATAGCAACACTGTTTACCTTCCACGCATGTCGTAAAAGGCGACTAAGGAGGTTATGGGATGGAGTTGGCTGTCCCATCCCAAATAGGGTCAGTGACCCAAAGCCATGCTGAAGTCGGATGTGTCAGGCCGAAAGGCGCAGATGTCGCAGCAATGCTGTAAACCATGATACAACGCATTCCGTTCTCCATACTACATGCTGCTAATCTGCAGGAGTTTGAGAACGAACGCAGAAGAAGAAGATCCATATCCATTGTTGTACCTTTTAAACTGTGGTCATGCTCGCCAGCGTATCGGATCTCTAATTACCCCATCACCCCCATGTGTTGGCACGTATATATAGGTAGTCTTTCTGGTCATAGAATGTGAGAATAACTCCACCCATTGACGACGGACGACTCCTGTCCGCTTCAACTTTACGGATCATGTTCATTGCTTCACTAAGTATGCATGCATGAGAATAGTTCTGTGACATCAGCCGTGACAGTGCATCCGTCACGGCCTTTATGTCCGTCGTAAGACTGCTCATGCTTGTAGTGACAGTTATAGTACTTTCTTACTTGTGTTATATTGAAAATGTGTTCTTGATAAAGTTCTTTCGGTCGAAACGTCGATATGTGTGTGTTGTTATGTGTGTTACCAGTTATGAAAGAAATATCTTTGTTCTGTTCCAAGTTTCGCCTGCTGTATTACAGTTTGCTGCTTCATCGTTTAGGGCAATACTCTGAAGATTCTCTTACACAGATTGGGTGGGGTGGGGGGTGGGGAGGTTGTGCAGTCTGTACGTGTATCTAGAATACATTTCCTATAATATTATATGCCTATATCCGATCGCATGTAAACTTGTAATCATTTGATGGGAAAATGTTGTGTTTTGTTCGGTTTCCTTTTTTTTAAAAAAAAGTAACATATTAGTGCAACTTTGTTGTGTTGTGATAACAGCACGGTGTCTTGTTAGAATTTCCATCGATTTTGTGAGCGGGGAATTCGATACGCCATGTCAGGGACATTGATGTCACTAACGTTGAGGTTGGAAAATTACTGAAGGAATTACCATTCTTTAATAGTGTTAATAGTAGTTAGGGTCAGCGGTTTTCGAAGTGGTCCATGTTGTTCTCAAGGAAACCATATAGAGATTTTCAGGGGGGGGGGGGAGCACAAAGAACAAGATTGAAATTTAGATAGGGGAGGGGGGAGGTGGCATATGCTCGCCTAGAAGGAAGGGTACAGACAGGTAAATATATATGTAACACACAAATATAGTAATAAGCCTTGCAGAAAATCAGCAAGCATTTTAAAGGCTCCAGGAGGACCTATTGTCTAACTCCATGAGGTACTATTGTCTAGCTCCAGGAGGTACTATTGTCTAGCTCCTGGATGGTCTATTGTCTAGCACAAGGGCGTACTATTGTCTAGCTCCAGGATGGTCTTTTGTCTATCACACGGGCATACTATTGTCTAGCTCCAGGATGGTCTATTGTCTAGCACTAGGGCGTACTACTGTCTAGCTCCAGGAGGTACTAGTGTGATGGACTTAATAACAATTTATAGTGTTTCTATTGCCCTTGCATAGATTATCCCTGTATGATTTAACAGCGAAATACCTGTATATATTTCACAGTCTCTTTTGTTGACCCTGTTTTTCTATATTGGTCTGATTTCTACAGTCATCAGGAACTTACATTTCGGTCCACGATACTGTAAATATTCTTTCTAACAACCGTAGCCCTATTTATCTCTATCCACCTACCTACCTATATATGTCCCTTAAACGTCGAATATGGTGCATAGGGCAGAAACCAGAGCTCTCCAGTTCGATTGATGTGATGCTACTGTGTGTAATCTTGAATGTTATTGAAACCCATAGTCATTTCTTCTTTGATGGCTGTTCTGCGAAGAATGTCTCTTGGTCTTCCTCTTTTCTTTTACCATCTGGTACCCATTTTAATGCTTGTAATGGCTATCTGTTTTCATTCATTCTAAATATATATTCGATATAAATTAATCGTTTTTTTCTTATTGTTGTCGAATATTGCTGCCTGCTGTCTTATCTTACTTGTTTGTTAAATTTTAATTCTTCCCAAACAATATTTTAAAGGCATTATTTTCGAATGAATTTATTTTCTTGTACAGTGCTTTTGTTATTTTTCACCTTTCGCAACCATATGTTCATACGGGTATTACATTGAAGTCGACATAGTTTGGTATATTTACTTATTGATTTTAATTTCCAGATCTTTGTTAGGTGGTTGAATGCACTTGATGCAAATGAAATCCGGGAGAATTCTCATTGTATCTACATCTTGTGTCATTTTGCTGCCTAAATAGAAAAAGTTATCAACTTTCTAAATTATTTCTCTGTTGAGTGATTTTAAAGTTAGTTAGTAAAATTCATGATCTCAGTATATTTCTTTGCATGTTTTTAATGCTTGGTTGGGTATAGCATATAAATCTGGATATTTGTTTGGACGACTGTTTTCTGTTTCCCTTTCTACGAAAAAAAATAATGTCCAAAAGCGGTCCTTGACGAGAGACGATTGGGAACCACTGGTCTACGCGACGAAGTTAGGAGATAGATCACTGAACAAATATGGTTTAATGTATGTATGCCGTATGTATGTGTTTGTACGAGTATGAGTGTGTGTTCATTAGCGTAGTACGTCTGTGAGAAGTAATACCAGGCTTTGTAATGTAGACTGTGAAAATAGTTTTGTTTGTCTTTCCAGGATTTTGCCTCATTAGTTGACACTGAGTTAGGTAACTGATGTGTTCTTCGTGGCAGGTAATTGGGGGGGGGGATGATTGTGTGGTTTGTTTGTTGAGTATAGAAGAGGAGTCGATTACTTGGGATGATAGAATTGGGGGGAATAGCATGTTAACGGATTGGAGAATGTTAATTCGAAAAATGAGAGCTGCTCATTCGCTTCAGAAAAAAGACGGACCATATTGTTTTGAAAAAAGACCAACTATATTGTTTAGAAAAAAGACAGAACATATTGTTTAGAAAAAAGACAGAACATATTGTTTAGAAAAAAGACAGAACATATTGTTTAGACAAAAGACAGAACATATTGTTTTGACAAAAGACAGAACATATTGTTTAGACACACCAGGAGGAGAGAACAATGGAGCATATCACATTGTTGAAGAGCAGGAGGTAAGGTCAAGAGAGACGATGCACACCAGGCCAACTTGTGGGGGAACAAAGAACAAATACCGCACTCTTTTTGTAGTACAGCTTACATTATCTAAATAAGCCATACAATCTCTGAGTTAGCCATACAATCTCTATGTTAGCCATACAATCTCTGAATTAGACATACAATCTCTAAGTAAGCCATACAAACTTCGAGTCAGCAATGCAGTCTCTAAGTAAGCCTTACAATAACTGAGTCAGTCATAGAATCTCTAAGTACGTCAGACAGTCTTCGAGTCAGTCATACGATCTTTGAGTTAGTCACAATATTCCCTCTAATTTTCTTTTCATATGAGCAGATCTGAAGATGTCTGAGCCGGGTAAATTTCCGTTTGTCCCTCAGTCTGCCCTCTGTTCATAAATCAACGCATCTGCTCGTGTGTTTACCCGTCTGTGTCTCAATCTTATGATATCGGTCATTAATTGCAGTGTTATCTGAAATAATAATTTCGTATTTGCTGAATCTGTTAGTTGTTGTCTGTCGCAGATTCCTTCAGATGTGAGGGAAGTGTCAACCTTAATGTGTGAGGATCGAACCCAAGACAATGATGACGTTCCACCAAACTTCTTCTCCACGACCACTTACAGCAGCAGCAAAGACGACAGACGAGTTCCTAATCTGCAGAAAGTGTCATCCATCTCGGAATATGGGCTCGGTGAGTAGTGGTATTAGCTGTCTCATTTCCTTCTTGTCTTGACTTGTATGTGTGTGTGTGTGTCTGTCTTTCGAGTATGCCTGCGTGTCTGTTGCTATATTGTATTTGTCAGTGTGTTTTTATGGCATGTGTATGCATCTGTCGCTTGCTCTGTCTAGGCCAGTGTTTCCCAACCTTTTTTTTTTACCATGCCCCACCGAAGTCTTTCTAAAATTCTGATGTAATCAATACATATTCTTTTATATTCAAAAATGGAATTATTGCATAAATGAAGCGTAATCAGAACTTGTTCAGAACACAAGACATATGTTTTAGAAAGAAATCACTAGAAATTATTAAGAGAAAACAGTAAGTACATTTTCAAAACATATAATAGATAACTAAAACTAAAGTACACATTTTTTTCCGAATTGCCCCTCCCCCCCTTTTTGAAAAAAATAAAATACACCCCCCCCCCAATGTGGGGCATGGTCCACATGGGAAACACCGCTCTAGATTATAGACCATAGTTTTCTAAACTTTCTCTGGTCACACCGCCCACTTTGCAAGACATAAATGTTGAAACACCCCCCCACCCCAAATCATTATATCAGTTTTTCGCCCTCAAGCTTTTGATATTTTTGACGTAAATAGCTAAGGATAACTTGCTGCTTATGCCATTAATTTATCCAAAAAAGTTGTGTCCTATATGTGTTTCATCTTGAGCATAGTTAGACCCTGCTATTGCTATACCGACTTTGATGAAACATAGCAAAAGATTGTAAAGTCCTTCTCTTCGCTTTATACCTCTTTATGCGTTGCAGCGTCAGGGGTAGAAGATTTCTCTGGAGATGGCTTTTCTGTGTGCTTCATTTATGTTTGGTTTCAATTACTCTTTTGTTTCTGTAGTCCATCGTTTGCAAGGTCTGCCCCTGGTTGTGTATCCATCGTGTCTGTATAGTATTGCTTTTTGAGGGGCACTGTCTGATGGTAGTCTGGAAGCATGTGAAAATAACAATCTGTTGTCTTCTGATAAAATCTAGGATTTGCATTGTGTTTGTTAGAATTCTGATGTTTTTGATTGTAAAGTGTATGCTCGAATATCATTCTGCAGTTTCATACAATGGTTTAAATATTTAAATTCTGAATAAATATTAAGAGATTACATTAATTTAGTAAGTATCATATTATAGTAATTACTAATAATCAAAACACCACAAAATACATTACACAATTGTTTATTTCGTACTTATAAAATAAAAAAAATAACACAACAAAAATAACATACTAATATGAAGGATGAACCTGATGCATTTTCAAAAGTTCGTTAGTATCCGGTTCAACTTTCGTTAAAAGCATTCGAAATATAACGTAATATAACGAAAATCTAGCGTAATATAACGAAAATATAACGAATATATGTTATTGTAAACATAACCTATTATACACAATTAACCTGCTCTATTTTCTCATTGACATAGAAAATGGACATCTATTTTTGTCAGAGGTGGTCAATTTTCAAATGATTATATAATTGTAATAGAAAAAAAAAATGATTTATAAAACGGGAACATTCTACTCTTAAGTCTATCCGTCTGTCCTTCACCTTACCCGTCTGTCCTTCATCCTACCCGTCAGTCCTTCACCTTACCCGTCTGTCCTTCATCTTACCCGTCTGTCCTTCATCTTACCCGTCTGTCCTTCATCCTACCCGTCAGTCCTTCACCTTACCCGTCTGTCCTTCATCCTACCCGTCTGTCCTTCATCCTACCCGTCTGTCCTTCATCCTACCCGTCTGTCCTTCATCCTACCCGTCTGTCCTTCATCCTACCCGTCTGTCCTTCATCCTACCAGTCTGTCCTTCAGTTTATCCGTCTATTCCCGAGTCTACCCGTCTATTAAAAAATATGCACCCCCCCCCGTCTTCCCCACCGTGGTGCTGACTACTCTCCC
This sequence comes from Meghimatium bilineatum, assembly GCA_034231615.1. NCBI lineage: Eukaryota > Metazoa > Mollusca > Gastropoda > Stylommatophora > Philomycidae > Meghimatium > Meghimatium bilineatum. The sequence continues at coordinate 47,232,835 of CM067304.1, forward strand.
AAACAGTATATCATATATCACATACATCATCTCTCGATTCTTGTCGTCTGCACCCGTTCACGTAACATCACGTGTTCCATCTCATCATCACTGATGACATACATCTGGCACAAATACTCTCGATCCCCCTCTCCAATCATTCTTCCTATTCAAATATAACATAGATCATACATCCCGTACCAGTGTCAAGAATACCGAGAACGCGTGGGTGGAGATTCGTGTTGAGTTTCAGCAGACAACCGTCGTTAGCGGTTATTCATCAAATTATACCCCCACCACCTACCTACGAACAGTTCTACATCTCATTGATTGCGCAGCGGTAGAGCTGTTGCCATATTGCCCTATGTATCGTATCTCATATAGTAGAAAGCCCACAGACAAGGGAGAGTGGTTCAACCCTTAGAAAATCAGTACATGGCATTTAATACTAGAAACGTAGCCAAATGCTGGGTAATTTTCCCCTCGCTTCACCCCTACACACTCTCTCCAACCCTACCCCCTCTCCCGGTAACAATTTTCTGTCATCAAAAGCGACAGAAAAAAGATAAGTTACAATGAACATATTCGGATGACTTCTTATTTTAATGTGTGTCACGAAATAGTTGACCACTGGTTCTTCACATGCCAAACGATCAATAATGTCAGGAATACATGTTAGCATGTATGTGATATGTCACAATTGTAAGCATGTACTACGTCACAAGTGTAGGCATGTGTGGGGTACATCATAAGTGCTAGCAGTAAGTGCTATCCGCCTTTACTTGATGAAGACATATCTATAACCCTGTGTTGTAGTATCTGCATGTGGTTGTAATTTAGTTGCGTTGTTCTTTAGAAAGTCTTCAATATGTCTGATCTTGAAGGAAGAACGATCTTCCCAGATATCATTGAGCGTGCGGCTTGTGAAGACGAGGTGGTCGACGACTTAATGATGCTGTTGTTATAACTTTTACTGGCTCTAGATTATGTTCTGCATGGTGCGGTTGTGTCCATTTCATTATTAGCAGTATATCTTCTTCTGCGGTCGTTCTCAAGCTCCTGTAGATTAGCAGGATGTAGTTCGGAGAACGAAATCATTTGTCATGTTTTACAGCTTAGCTGCGATATCTGCGCATTTCGGCCTGATACACCCGACTTCAGCATGTATGTTGGTTCACTCTGACACTATATGGGATGGGACAGCAAGCTTCACTGCAGAACTTCATTACGCCTCGTAAGACTTCCATGAAGACAGAAGCAGTATTATTCATTGCTCCACTTTCGGGGCTGACAAAAAACGAAAAATTGTTGCCATTTTCTACCTACAGTTTGGCCATAAATTAACCCGATCATGTGGCAACACTGCGGTATATATATATATATATATATATATATATATATATATATATATATATATATATATATATATATATATATATATATATATATACAGTATTCATTGGGGTAAAGATTGTTGATATCTTCATTTTTTTTCTTTTTTGATAGTTTTCGGAGTCATAGTGACATGATTACCTGAACCACGATTTTTATTAAGCAGGATTTCATCCATTACTCGTTAGAGTGGTAAGGGCAGCACATTTGACGCATCCCCACAGAGGGCCCTATAGCGATTTCTATCTTCAGCGATACAAATTAGTGAGAAACAATCGCGACCTGTTCGGCCCTTGAAGTTGTCTGTCCATGCTTTTCGCTGCACTGCTTCTTCTATCTTCTACTGTTCTATTTAGTATCTTTTTTTGACAACCAGCCATGATGGCATATATGTCCAATCCATGCAAGTTTTGAGTATGGTTGTCCACTTTTTAAATGATGCACACGGGCACTCCGTGAAACAGACATCAGAATATTTTAGAATAGGAAAAAAATTATTTCTGTTCAGTATGTGATTTTTTTTTTAGCTGTTACAACCATGTAAAGTGATCTCTTCCATGTGTGCTGCTAAAGGGCAAAAATGGGAGTAATGAATAGCGACACTGTTTACCTTTCGTGTATGTCGTAAGAGGCGACTGAGGAGGTTGTGGGGTGGAATTGGCTGTCCCATCCCATTTACGATCAAAGAGACCTAGAAGCAATGCTGAAGTTGAATTGTTCAGGAAGAAAGGCGTAAATGTAGTGGCAAAGTTGTAAGTTATGACACACATCATTCCGTTCACCAGACTACATCTTGTTCAGGTAGAAAGGCGCAAATGTAGCGGCTAAGCTGTAAGTTATGACACACATCATCCCGTTCACCAGACTACATCTTGTTAATCTGCAGCAGACTGAGAATGATCGCAGAAGAAGAAGACTATGCTCTCTGTTGGAAGAACGTTAAAATAAATGAATTTTGTAGTGAATTTGGTAATAAAATTTGGAATGTATTTTGTAATGAATTTCAACAAAATTTCATATTTGTTTATGAAGTTTATTTGAAGGCGTACAAACACTGAAGAAATCGGGTCTCATGGCATGACACATGATAGTGATTTCAGTAATATATACGTGTAGCTTAGCACAAACTCTTGCACACACTATAATACTTTTGAAGTGCCATGTTTGTGACGTGGTATTCACACACTTACACTTGTGACATATAGTTTTTATTTATATAGTATACATTTAGTTTTTTTAAAACTTTATTTCACTGTTTTAGCAATCTTCTTCTGCGTTCGTTCTCAAACTCCTGCAGATTAGCAGGAGGTAGTCTGGAGAACGGCATGCGTTGTGTCATGGTTTACAGCATTGCTGCGATATCTGCGCCTTTCGTCCTGACACATCTGACTTCAGCATGACTTTGGGTCATTGACCCTATATGGGATTGGACAGCCAACTCAATCCCATAACCTCCTTAGTCGCCTTTTTCGACGTGCGTGGAAGGTAAACAGTGTTGCTATTCTTTGCTCCCCTTTCGGATCCCGCCATCACACGGCCGACTGTTTTAGCAATGATTCGCGGGCACTTACTAGACCTCCGCGGGCCAAATTCGGCCCGTGGGCCGCCAATTGAATAGTCCTGAGATAGTGCATCACCGACAGATGCAGCTTATGTGCCCCAGAGTATTGAGAAGAATAATACTATGGTAATACACACCTGACGCAATACACAAATATGACAACATCGGGAGTCAGCAAATAGAAAAGCAGAGATAGTTTTTATGTGACAAATGTTATAGAGAAAAAAATGTCATCAATTAGGGATCCAGTTAGGGATCCAATTAGGGCTGTAGATTAAAAGGATGTTTAGGCTTTTACCCTCCCAACCCCTTTTTTTAGGAAAGACATGAGAACATGATATTTAGTAGTAATTTAGCTGGTGAAATACTGCCCCATATCGTGTAGTAGTAGCTGCGTGTGGTTGTCAGTTAGTTGCACTGTTCCTGTTGTCTTCAATGTGTCTGATCGTGAAAAACGTTCTTCTAGAAGTCATTGAGCGTTTGTCATGTTAATATACCACTCTTTCCTTTTCTAACGATTTTCCACACAAATTTCACTACGAAAATTAAGGAAAAGCTAGAACAACGAGCGAATACCCATCTTTTTTTAAGTAAGACCCCTCCCCTCTTATCCGAGACGTATCTGCGACTGTGGTTTTAATAAAATAACCCAGAACGCTCAGCCACATCTGTTTCATTCGTATAGCCCTGTGTGCTTGTAGACAAGTTTGTCTTTTCTTTATGTGTGATAATATTTCTCTTGTTCGCACCAATATGTCAATTCAAATGTTGCCTAATTAAAAGCTACATTGTAGTATCAATATTATACGGATCGTGTTTCTTTGTTTTGTGTGAGATGTTACGTTAAGTTGGACATGTTGTGGTAAAAGTAACTGAACCGCGATCACCTTTAGTTCTGATGGTGATAAGCTGTGATATAAACCAAACTGGACTCAGCTCCACAATTGAAAAGATAGTCCCCAAAGACAGAATACTCTTTGTTCGCTCTCAGAATATCCGAGAGGTTAGAGCTTTGGTCTCGCATCTGTGGCAGCTATGGTTCGGTCACCAGTAAGGACTGGATTTTTTCAGTCTTAGAGTACATTTAAAAATCTACCAACATGACCTGACGACAGCGATGGCGTACGACCTTTATAACACAAGCCACTCGAAACCTCCCTGCAACTTCCTATTGGGTAAAATGCATAATTGACAGATAGTTCTCAAACTCCTGCATATTAGCAGGATGCAGCCAAGAGAACGGAATGTCGTGTTTAAGGTTTACAGAGTGTCTGCGACTGACATATCTGACTTCAGCATGGCTCTTAGGTCACTTGACCCTCTATGACTATCACTGACAACCTGGAATCTGTGGTGATCTACTGAGCTCACACATTGTGAGGCGACCTACCCTTTTTTTTAAATAACCACAATAACCATATATTTATTACTTCTGACAGCAGTAGAATACATATTGAAGGTGATATACGGGGTAATAGATACGGCTTCTGTAAATGGCTATTGGTGGTGGTGGTGGGGGGGGGGGGTTCTAAAAATGTCAGCTGCCCCCCTTTCGTAGATATTTTGAGGTCATGGGTAAGGTTAATTATTACAGTTTTAAAATATTTGTATATATCACAATGAGGATCTACTCACGATCTCACAATCTAGTAGATTACCATCGACTTGTTGCCGACCACTGCTCTATGGGATGTGACAGCCAACAACACTCGCAAAACCTCCTTAGTCATCTTTTATGACATTCGTGGCAGCTAGCAGTGTCACACGGGCGCATATTATCTTGATACTGGCCTTATGTGAAGTCATTCACAACATATATTTAGTATTGTGAAAAGTTACATTACCTGCAGCTGTCGTAGTTGGTAGAAGGGCAATAACCGTGATAATTTAATCCCGTGGACATGGTTAATTCCCTTATTTATCTTGTCCGTGGTTGGTAGAGAATTAAAGCCTTTTGGTTCGAGTGGCACGAAAGATTGTCTACCTTAACCGTGTGTGCAAGTCCACCTTTGTTGCATCAGGGCGTAGGGCAATTAACAATATGTGAAGTGGAAGTTCAAATAATCCTTTGTTTGGACAGTCTATAGAATGTGCGTTACATGGATATAATATAAGTAAAAATGCCACGACATGATAAAGCAAAGGCTTTTAGATATATACAGATATATATGTATATTAATATGTCAGTGGATAAAGTCGACGTTGGTCGTGGGTTTCCTACTATTGCTTACATATATAAGAAGATTACGCCTCCCATATCTTGGGTTCTTTACTATTGTCAACAGATCTAAGGTCACACCTCCCATGTCTTGGGTTCCCTACTATTCCTTACAGATCTGAGATCACGCCTCGCCATTGAATGGCACCGTCGATAGTTCATAATATTTACATGTGTATCGTCATTAAACAAAGACACCCAAAACCCATAACTCATCAGTATTGTTAGGATAGGGATCTAAATACGTCTTTATTCGGGTGTGTGTGTGTGTGTGGGGGGGGTGTTACTTAAACCCTAAACAAAGGTCTTTCGCCTCTTTTTATTATGTCTGGAGTTGTGTCGCTAGGGATCTCGAGTTGTATCGCTAGGAATCTCAAGTTGTGTCGCAAGGGATCTCGAGTTGTATCGCTAGGAATCTCAAGTTGTATCGCAAGTGATCTCGAGTTGTGTCGCTAGGGATCTGGAGTTGTGTCGCTAGGGATCTCGAGTTGTATCGCTAGACATCTCGAGTTGTGTAGCTAGGGATCTCGAGTTGTGTCGCTAGGGATCTCGAGTTGTGTCGTTATGGATATCGAGTTGTGTCGCTAGGGAAGGGGAGCTGTGTCGCTAGGAATCTCAAGTTATGTCGCTAGGGATCTCGAGTTGTGTCACTAGGGATCTCGAGTTGTGTCGCTAGGGATCTCGAGTTGTGTCGCTAGGTAAGTGGAGCTGTGTCGCTAGGAATCTGAAGTTGTGTCGCTAGGGATCTCGAGTTGTGTCACTAGGGATCTCGAGTTGTGTCGCTAGGGATCTCGAGTTGTGTCGCTAGGGATCTCGAGTTGTGTCACTAGGGATCTCGAGTTGTGTCACTAGGGATCTCGAGTTGTGCCACTATGAATCTCAAGTTGTGTCGCTAGGGATCTCGAGTTGTATTGCTAGACATCTCGATTTGTGTAGCAAGGGATCTCGAGTTGTGTCGCTAGGGATCTCGAGTTGTGTCACTAGGGATCTCGAATTGTGTAGCAAGGGATCTCGAGTTGTGTCACTAGAGATCTCGAGTTGTATCGCTAGGGAAGTGGAGGGAATAGCTAGACCTATTTTGCAGAAAACCGTTAAATGTTGAGGGATGGGGGGGGGGGGAAGAGTTAACCCATCTCATGGCTAAGATCAAATTACTAAAAGTCATGTTTTATTTCCTAGGGGAAAGGGGTTTGAACATCTCATACCCCTAATGTACTGGCGTGCATTAGGGTGCTACTTTAGAAGCATATGTAAAGGACTAGAATCTATATAGATGGAGCTACAAGAAATGTGCTCTGACGTCTATGCTTTCAATATAAATTCGATAAAAGAAACTGTTAAAGGATGAATGTGTCGTCTGCATACAATGACGTCGGTTGTATCGACTGAAATAGCGCCATGAATGAAATGTGTGAACAGGTAACTTCCATACTTGATCTAGAAACGTAAGAGTGTTGACTTTAAATGAAGTCATGAAATGTTCTACTTTGAATGACTTGAAATCAACGAGTTAACGAACTTTTAGCGCTAAGTGGCTTCAACTGAGCGAGACAGGAGTCTTTGAACTTTGAGTGAGCACTCCAGCACTGAAGATCCATTTCATACGTATTCTTTCACTGAGTTAGCCCTTGAGTTTTCTGGGAAGTTGTTAGAAGGGAAAATGTTTCCTGCATCAATTTTATATTTGTATTCACGTTCTTGTATGTTATTGCTTATAATGTGCATCGTATTAGTATATGGTTTAATGAAAGTTCTATCTATCTATCATCATCATATCACCAACAATCCATCCATACATCTATCTAATCTAAATCTGAATCATCCAAGTCTAAATCTAAATCTAATCCTAAACTACATATTGATCTTAGTCTAAATCTAAATCTAATCCTATTGGTTTGTGCTTTGCAATATTTTTTTTAATGGAAAGCCTTGAATGGCGTAATAGAGGGTTAATGGGCCATTCCAAGATAAGCTCAGGCCTTGACCACCTAATATATAGAATACAGCTGCACGGAATTAATTAGGACTAGATTCTTTACTTTTTTTTATTATTGTCGAGATTTCCGTTGGTAATTATTTATATACTTGGAGTTGTCCTGGCTATTTTTTGGCCATGCGACTCCCAAGTACATAAATAGTGACGAAGGAAAGCTCCGACAATATTTTTTTAAAGTTACCAATGAAGTTTTAACTAATTCTGTGCAGATGTCTTGTAATCTTGACGGTCATGATTCACACAAAGGTCCCTGAAGCTTTACAAGGGAACAACGTGTGAACTATGAGGTAATAGTTACTGAGAATGAGTTGAAGGGGAAAGAGACTTCTCGATTAAGGAAGTAGAGACTTCCGTATCATACATGTGTATACATAGCATGCAGATACAACTGGTTGCTAGGTAACATGTTTTGTGGTGATAACATGACTCTGGTGTTGGAATAAACCATCCTCAGACCTGGATGATGTTTGAAGAAAAAAATATAGGAAAAAACATCTACTTACGTGAGTTTTCAGCGGACCGATTCGAAACTTTCCCACGCGTGTCAGGGAACATGCCCCAAGTTGTCTCAGCACCATTGGTTGCTTACAGTCACGTGGCATCCATTCATTACCGGTTACACCTTTAGGACATCTTTAAAAAAAAACTTTCGTTTTTAAGAAACAAATATTTCTTTCTTCATTTTACTCATTTACAATCTCTCTTTCATCTGTGTATCTCCATCTTTAATTTATATAGTTCTATTCTAGAAATCTTGTTAACTATGCCGCCGGCCCCCCTTTCCAGAATATTCCCTCGTTTCTTTCCCACGATGTATCATGCTAGCTCTTGAGACTGCATCACTCTTACACGCACTCTCTCGCTCTTTCTCTTCCTGTCTTCATCTTATTGTATTTTGAGTATAAAGAGTTGTTTAATTAATGATCTCTTTTTCTTGTGGGGAACTTTAGTTGTGTCATTAGGGGAATCAAGCCGTGACTTACGTCAAATAAAAAAAAACGTACCAACAGAGAGCAATTAAGCCTTTTGGGTCATATTTGCGATGTTCCCGTGCATTTCGTTGGCTGGCGTTAGCGGACAACACACAGTAAATATAATAGTGACCAATTAAAAACGCGGATATAGTTGAAAGCATTACCCAGAAGGCTTAATACAAATATGTTGGCAGGACTTCTGGTGAAGTCCTGAAGATTGAGTTTGGTCACACTCAATCTATGTCGCTAGGGGCCTAGTGTTGTGTCGCAAGAGACCTCGAGTTGTGTCGCTAGGGATCTCAATTTGTGTCGCTAGGGGCCTCGAGTTGTCTCGCTAGGGAATTGGAGCTGTGTCGATCTCTAGTTGTGTCGCTGGAAATATCGAGTTGTGTCGCTATGGATCTCGAGTTGTGTCGCAAGTGATCTCGAGTTGTGTTGGAGGGGACCTCGAGCTGTGTCATTGGGAATCTCGAGTGGTTGCAAGCGACCTCGAGTTATATCGCTAGGGATCTCAAGTTATTTCGTAAATGACCTCGAGTTGTGTTGCAGAGGACCACAGGCTGTCATTATGAATCTCGAGTTGCAAGCGACCTCGATTTGTGTCGCTATGGGCCTCGAGTTGTGTCACAGGGACTTCATGTTTAGTCGCAAGGGATCTCGAGTTGTGTCATATGTGACCTCGACTTGTATCACTAGGGATCTCGAGCAATATCAGAGAAAGGTATTGTTTAATGCCTAGGGACCATTAAGTACACATATTATTCTAACACATGTGAAGCAGTCTTTGATACAAACTTCTGTTTGAACGTTCAGTGATGCAGATTCGCATATTCATCTACCTTGAAGTTATTTTGAGAATCCCTGTTGCCTTTCGACCCCGTACTTTTCACCAAAATGTGCCCTTACCTATGGCAACATCTACACGAATCCATACCAGAAGGTAGGCAATGCATAGATTCTAATTGTATGTCACAGCTTCATCCACCCACGCCAATATTAGCTCACGCACGTGCAGTACACCCTCAACCAATGAGCAGGCGATACAGGTGACACGCTTGCGTGGGTGTTGAAACCCCTGCATATTTATTGTGCACATCTTTAAGCTAGATTTCTCCCGAACATAATTACTGCAAGCTTGTTTTATGTTTCAACAACTATTTGGCCATTTTTGTTGTGTATTTCTCTTTACCTCTCTTTTTCGTTTCTTTTATTTCTTTTACAATTTTTCATCTTTCCTCTCTTTTTGTCTCCCCACTCTCTCTCTATCTCTCTTCCTCTATCACTATTTTGTCTTTCCCTCATTCCATCTTCCTCGCTTCCATCTCCTCTTTCGCTCGCTCTCCCATCTCCACACTCTCTCTTCCTCCATCTCTATTTGTCTCTCTCTTCTCCCTGTCATTTCTCTCTTCCTTTACTTTTATTTTGTTTCTCTCCCTCTCCATTTCTATCACTTACCTATATTTTGTCTCTCGCTCTTTCTCTCTCTGTCTCTATTTCTCTATTGTGTTTCTCCCTCCCTTCATCTCTCGCCATCTCTCTCTTCCTCTATCTCGTCTCTCCCTCAATCTCTCTCTTTCTTTTCTCTATTTTATCTCCTCATTCTATTTCTCTCTTCCTCAATCTTCATTTTGTCAACTCCCACCATCTCTCTCACTTCCATCCCTCTCTCTCGGTCTCCCATCTCCTCCCTCTCTATTCCTCTGTTTCACTTTAGAATTGTATTCATCTTTCTCTTGGTCCACTATTTCTTCTATATTTTGTTTACCTCTCACTTCCTCCCTATCTTTCTTCCTCTTCTCCCCCCCCCCTCTATCATGAGTTGCATTCAACATTTTTTTCTTCAAGCTGTACACACGAGGTTGGTGTATGAGTTTGTAAGTGAAGCTCAAATTAAAGTTTCCCGTTCCCACGCTAATGAAGCATATTCGTGAATAACGGTGTTAGACCGGAATTTTTCATTAACCAACGGCAATGCTTAGGGATAATGTGGTCAATATCACGGGTCAATATCACACCCGCCGTCTTTACTGTCCCAGAAGATTCCTTAGGCCGGGACAACCTAGGAGCCATTTGTAGTTTTAAAATACCCGTTTAATCAAATCCCGTTATACTATCTTGATCCAGACCGATGACACATGTATGTAATAACAGATATTCGCTATATACAGTACAAACAAAGTAGAAATATAATTGGGCAGTAAGAAAAGGATGGTTAAACATGATTTAAAAAAAAAATAATAGGATGCGTTATAGAGGGATTCTACTGTATTTCTAGTTGAACTAAAAATTGAAGATTCAATCAACTGACGAGGAAAACAACAATCAAAAATGTTCAACCCCCCCCCCTTTTTACCAAATGAGGAAACTAGTAAAACAAAAGGTAACCCCTCAGCTTTTCCTGACGCCACTCCCCCACCCCCGTTTTTAACATAAACGAATCGATTAGCTCTCCGTAAAATGTATGTTCTTTTACAATTCTTTTGGTACCCCACCCCTCTTTAAATAAAATCCGTGTTAAGACCATGTAACCACATCCACTATAGATACATATTTCAAATTGCTTCATGCAGGATCTTGCACATCTACCACGTCAGTCACTATGTAGCAGTTCCTGGTTGAGACATCTTCTCTGACTACAGTTTAATTTGACACCTAATAACAAGTCGACTGTTATTCTTCCATCTCTCATTCAGTTCAAAACCTCTTCCCCCTACATGACTCCTTGTAACACGTGACCTTCTGCTGTGGTCCAAACATGATGTGAACCAGGTTCTCTCAGATGACACCTACTCGCCTCGTAACTTGAATCAACACGTTTTCCATCTTCGGCCACAACTCATCCCTAAAAAATGCGATTTTAGTCAAGACTTTCAACGCGTATATTCACAAACCATTACGAGTTTCGATCGGCACACAGACCAACAACACACACTGCACATGTATATAAGTTCCTGGAAAACTACAAACGCTAATTATCAGTACGTGCCATAACGCCTCAGTACTGCAATGACCAATTAGGCCTACTTGTAAACATAAATAACACACAAACAAAAACGTATTCTTAAATGGTAAATTATCGGTGCTTTTTATATTTATATTGACCTTGTAGGTGAGCTACGTCTAAATTAGAAGAAAATCAGTTTAATGGAAAATAAATTCAGAGCTCTCCCTTTCCGTCAGTCGTAAATTAGATGAAGGCTAACGAAGTCTTGCTAATCACTAGAAGTATACACAGAAAAACACACAAATCAACGTTTTGGCCAAAAGATCTTTATCAAGAATACAACATTGCACACGACAAGTAAAGGGCGGCACTGTCAAAGTCGACGTAACAAAGCTAACGAGAACATATGCCGAAAGTCCGTAAGAGTATGAATGATAACTGGTAATATAACAACTAGACACAGAATCATAGCGAATACTGGGACGTCCATAAATTAAAATTACGTCAACACTTTGGTAGGGGTAAGAGAAAGAGAGAAAAAAAGAGACAAACAGAGAGAGAGAGAGAGAGAGAGAGAGAGAGAGAGAGAGAGAGAGAGAGAGAGAGGATTCGGGGTGTGTCGGAGAAATTATGTATATACCAGTATAAGAAGTTGAAAAAAAAAAACCAGAATTAACTTGTCTCAATGATTATATTTACTTATTTCAATTATTATATTAACTTGTCTCAATGATTATATTTACTTATTTCAATGGTTATATTAACTTATCTCAATGGTTATATTTGCTTATTTTAATGGTTATATTAACTTATTCAATATGTATATTAACTTATCTCAATATTTATATTAATGCACATCAATGGTTATATTAACTAAGCTCAATGGTTATATTAACTAATCTCAATGGTTATATTAACTAATCTCAATGGTTATATTAACTTATCTCAATATGTATATTAACTATTTCAATGGTTATATCAATATTTATATTAATGCACCTCAATGGTTATATTAACTAATCTCAATGGTTTTATATTAACTTATCTCAATGGTTTTATATTAACTTATCTCAATGGTTTTATATTAACTTATCTCAATGGTTATATCTTAACTTATCTCAATGGTTATATTAACTTGTCTTAATATTTTTATTAATGCACCTCAATGGTTATATTAACTTATCTCAATGGTTATTTTGACTTATCTCAATGGTTATTTTGACTTATCTCAATGGTTATATTAACTTATTTAAATGATAATATTAATTTATCACAATAGTTATATTATGTTATCAAATCCATTGACGAATAAATCACAAAATATACAACAAATGGATCTAAATGATAGTACACTTAATTTCACATAATAAAGTACATGACCGTCAAACAACACAAGTTCCTTTTGACAATTCACATCACGTCCACTTTACGAAACGGAGCCCCCCCCCCCCGGCAATGATTATTCTGAATGCTACATTTCTAGGTGAGTCTTTGCGACTTTATCTTCCTAGTGTTACTTTTAGACTGAGTTCAAATCATCCTATTATTTTCAATGTTTTTCCGTTTGCACACTGCTCTGCGCTAATTTTCCAGGCTCCGATATAATTCTTCACGCTTTTTCGAAGTTCGGTTAATACATTCTTGCGTGTTTTCACCAAACTTGCTTATTTCTGCTCACATTGTTCCAGTTTCTCTCTGCAAATAAGTATTCTCCTTTCTAAATTGTCTCATTAAGCATAACGTTAATGTTTTCGTCTTCAAATTATTTTGCTCGACAATGTCAACTCAGCAAACACGATAACGTTCAATTTGTATTCTGGCGTTAGGTTTTTATGTTATCTACCCTTCCCCCGTGTTACTACCCTCTGATACATTTTTATTTTATATTTTGTTTTCCAAGTACTTAACAACTATTGGACTTATCACTCTTTCCTTACCACCCATGTGGTGCCGAGGACCGAAAGGGGAGCAAATAATAGCAACACTGTTTACCTTCCAAGCATGTCGTAAAAGACGACTAAGGAGGCTATGGAATGGAATTGGCTGTCCCATCCCATATAGGGTCAGTGACCCAAAGCCATGCTGAAGTCGGATGTGTCAAGTCGAAAGGCGCAGATATCGCAGCAATGCTGTAAACCATGGCACAACGCATTCCGTTCTCCGGACTACATCCTGATAATCTGCAGTAGTTTGAGAACGAACGCAGAAGAAGAAGAAGAAGAAGAAGACTCTTTCCTTATCATCGGCAATTGAACTTCTCTCAGTTATTTTTCTTTGTTCAATTTATTTAATTTTCTCATTGTCGCAGTAATTTGTCTCTGTGATATACTGTAATTCTATTACATTAACTTATCTCAATGGTTATATTAACTTATCACAATGGTTATATTAACTTATCACAATGGTTATATTAACTTATCACAATGGTTATATTAATTTATCTCATTGGCTATATTAAACTACCTCACTCAGATTACAAAGACCGTCACATATCTTGGCTGATTAAACTGATCATTTGTCATTTTACGTATAATTTCTGTAGATAGCCAATGAAAAGTTAGGAACTAGTCAGTTCATCTAAGATAAACGAAGCGTTTTTTTGGGATCAGCTCGCAGGACAATTGTGGAAAGGAACTTGCGAAAATCAGTGTTAGATCGGTATTTCTGTAATGCCAGAGTAGGTGTAATTTTGTCAGCATTGCTACGTCTTCTTTTATTTTCCTAGAATTTATGTAGTACGCAAATTTCTGAGAATGGTAGACCTGTGAGGCGTTTGTGGTCAAACAGTTTTCACAATCTAAATTTGACATCGAAACTAGACCACTTGAGTAAGAAGCCAATGTTCTAACCGCTCAACAACTTGGGCTCACAGTGTAACGTGGTTAAGAAACAAAAGTTTTCACCAGTTGCAGAAGATATAATACGAAAAAAATATTGTCTGAAGTCTGACAGAACACTGCCGGTTTGTTGAGAAGTTTACTATTGATGGCGCCATGTTTGAGAAATTTCCAGTGAAGGAGATGTGCAACTGTATACTTCCGCCGGTGCTGTTGATTTTGTGTCCATATAATGGTATCCTGATGAAGTTTCGTCGTAATAATAGCTGCACGTGAAATATCTATTCTTTGTACTGTACATCGTAACGATTCGGATCAAGTTACCTAGTTCTCACGTTTCCCACGCACGGAGTAATTTACCTGCCGAATAACACTGAAGTCATCATCCGGCAAGCGTATGCGCACTTTTATCTTCTGTATGCCAGACCTTGGTATGATTTGATTGTAGAAGTCTCTAGTCATGATTGCTTCTGTGAGTTGGTAGCAGCGATGAGACTTTGACTTGATTGTAGAAGTCTTTAGTCAAGATTGTGTCTGTGAGTTGGTAGCAGCGATGAGACTTTGACTTGATTGTAGAAGTCTTTAGTCAAGATTGTGTCTGTGAGTTGGTAGCAGCGATGAGACTTTGACTTGATTGTAGAAGTCTTTAGTCAAGATTGTGTCTGTGTCTTGGTAGCAGCGGTGGAACTTTGACTTGATTGTAGAAGTCTCTAGTCATGATTGCGTCTGTGAGTTGGTAGCAGCGGTGAGACTGACTAGATTGTAGATGTCTCTAGTCAAGATTGCGTCTGTGAGTTGGTAGCAGCGGTGGAACTTTGACTTGATTGTAGAAGTCTTTAGTCAAGATTGTGTCTGTGTCTTGGTAGCAGCGGTGGAACTTTGACTTGATTGTAGAAGTCTTTAGTCAAGATTGTGTCTGTGTCTTGGTAGCAGCGGTGGAACTTTGGTTTGATTGTAGAAGTCTTTAATCAAGATTGCGTCTGTGAGTTGGTAGCAGCGGTGAGACTGACTTGATTGTAGATGTCTCTAGTCAAGATTGCGTCTGTGAGTTGGTAGCAGCGGTGGAACTTTGACTTGATTGTAGAAGTCTTTAGTCAAGATTGTGTCTGTGTCTTGGTAGCAGCGGTGGAACTTTGATTTGATTGTAGAAGTCTTTAGTCAAGATTGCGTCTGTGAGTTGGTAGCAGCGATGAGACTTTGACTTGATTGTAGAAGTCTTTAGTCAAGATTGTGTCTGTGAGTTGGTAGCAGTGGTGAGACTGACTTGATTGTAGATGTCTCTAGTCAAGATTGCGTCTGTGTGTTGGTAGCAGCGGTGGAACTTTGACTTGATTGTAGAAGTCTTTAGTCAAGATTGTGTCTGTGTCTTGGTAGCAGCGATGAGACTTTGACTTGATTGTAGAAGTCTTTAGTCAAGATTGTGTCTGTGTCTTGGTAGCAGGGGTAGGACTTTGATTTGATTGCAGAAGTTGATATCACGATTGTGTCTGTGTTGGCATCATAGGTATAGCTTTGACTTGATTGTAGAAGTTTCCACGTGATTGCGGAGGCTGCTATTCAAAATTGTGTCTGTGTATTAGTAGCAGGGGTGAAACTTTGACTTGATTATAGAAGTTTCAAATAAAGATTGTGTCTTTTTTTTTGTTAGCAGGAATGTGGAGCTCACTATTCCCTCTAAGGTGCACGGTCGCGGACGTCACTAGAACGTATCATTCACGAAATGTACCACCTATTTACATAAAGTACTAACGAAGGACATTTTCTTAGATAAAAGACACTCACATGGAAATATTCACCGCTCAGACAACTTCAGATATTCTGATAAGTGGAGAAAATTAGAGGGAACATTGAGACTATGACTTGTGTAAATTCTAGTCAAGATTATGTCTCTGTGGTTCAAGAGACTACCAACACATCAGATTACATCAATCCACACTTCATTTTACGACATCAACCTAAAGACATCAATCCACACTTCATTTTACGACATCAACCTAAAGACATCAATCCACACTTCATTTTACGACATCAACCTACAGACATCAATCCATACTTCATTTTACGACATTAACCTACAGACATCAATCCACACTTCATTTTACGACATCAACCTACAGACATCAATCCACACTTCATTTTACATCTACCTACAGACATCAATCCACACTTCATTTTACATCTACCTACATACATCAATCCACACTTCATTTTACGACATCCACCTACAGACATCAATCCACACTTCATTTTACGACATCTACCTACAGACATCAATCCACACTTGATTTTACGACATCTACCTACAGACATCAATCCACACTTCATTTTACATCTACCTACAGACATCAATCCACACTTCATTTTACGACATCAACCTACAGACATCAATCCACACTTCATTTTACATCTACCTACAGACATCAATCCACACTTAATTTTACGACATCAACCTACAGACATCAATCCACACTTCATTTTACATCTACCTACAGACATCAATCCACACTTCATTTTACGACATCAACCTACAGACATCAATACACTCTTAATTTTACATCTACCTACAGACATCAATCCATACTTCATTTTACATCGACCTACAGACATCAATCCACACTTCATTTTACATCTACTTACAGACATCATTCCACACTTCATTTTACGACATCAACCTACAGACATCAATCCACACTTCATTTTACGACATCAACCTACAGACATCAATCCACACTTCATTTTACGACATCAACCTACAGACATCAATCCACACTTCATTTTACATCTACCTACAGACATCAATCCACACTTCATTTTACATCAACCTACAGACATCAATCCACACTTCATTTTACGACATCAACCTACAGACATCAATCCATACTTCATTTTACGACATCAACCTACAGACATCAATCCACACTTCATTTTACATCAACCTACAGACATCAATCCACACTTCATTTTACATCTACCTACAGACATCAATCCACACTTCATTTTACGACATCTACCTACAGACATCAATTCGTACTTCATTTTACGACATGAACCTACAGACATCAATCCATACTTCATTTTACGACATCAACCTACAGACATCAATCCATACTTCAATTTACGACATCAACCTACAGACAAAAAACCATACTTCATTTTACATCAACCTACAGACATTAATCCACACTTCATTTTACATCTACCTACAGACATTAATCCACACTTAATTTTACGACACCAACCTACAGACATCAATCCACACTTCATTGTACATTGACCTACAGACATCATTCCACACTTCATTTTACATCAACCTACAGACATCAATCCACACTTCATTTTACGACATAAACCTACAGACATCAATCCATACTTCATTTTACGACATCAACCTACAGGCATCAACCTACAGGCATCAATCCATACTTCATTTTACATCTACCTACAGATATCAATCCATACTTCATTTTACTACATCAACCTACAGACATCAATCCACACTTCATTTTACATCTACCTACAGACATCAATCCACACTTAATTTTACGACATCAACCTACAGACATCAATCCACATTTCATTTTACATCGACCTACATACATCAATCCACACTTCATTTTATATCTACCTACAGACATCAATCCATACTTCATTTTACGACATCAACCTACAGACATCAATGCACACTTTTTTTACGACATCAACCTACAGACATCAATCCACACTTCATTTTACATCGACCTACATACATCAATCCACACTTCATTTTACACCAATCTACAGACATCAATCCACACTTCATAATTTGTATACTGACACAGACTATAACAGATTAGGACCATGTTCTGACGGTGAAGTGCAATGTTTGTTTGCAAAACACTTGTTGCAGCTGTGACATTAGACAGGAACCGGATCCATCCAAGGTAGAGATGTTCCTGCTCACCATTCAGGATCCTTAGTGAGGGCGTCTAGACAAGAAAGTGTGGTGGACAAGAAAAGCGAAAGAAGAAGAGACCTGGTATACAGCCAAGCATTTGGTCGCTACAATAGCAAGCTTTGTTTGAAACAGAGGTACATGTGAAGGTGTTGCTACGGGTGCGTTTGTACACGAAGCTTAGTATCAGCGTTAGTATAAGGGAAGGGTTGGGGGGGGGGGGTTTCAAACCTCTCCCTTTGCAATTCTGAACATGATTTTTAATACTTGAAACTTAACCAAAATATCGATAAAATCCCCTATAATAGCGATTGTTCACAAAACGGTCTTCAAAAGTAGGTAAAACCCCCTCCTTAAGGTAATTATATCTACGACCTTGATACGGGTACAAAATGGAGGCATATCACACTTTTTAAATATTTCACTTTGACAGTGTCATTTATGTTCTACTGCCATCGACCGCCTTCTACCAAGCTCTCAATAGCGTTTATATTCGCACCACTCACACACGCACACACACACACACACACACACATACACACACACATACACGCACAAACCACCACCATCATCATCATCAGGTAGCATATCATGAACAACATTTAGTAGTCATCACAGACTTTCCAAACTTCTGTCGATGTTGAGCCAATCTTCCTGCTTCTGTTACTGTCATGTTCAGATGGTGTTTGGTGTCTTGCGTCCATCTTTTTCTTGGACTGCTTTTTGTTCGTCCCCCTGGCATCATCCCCTCAATTGTGATCTTCTCTAGGCTGTCATGGCGTTTGATATGACCAAAATTGTGTAGTTTTCTAGAAAGAATCTTGCTGTTTAGCCAGTTTTCGTTTACATTAATTCTCTCAGGTTAGCTAAATTGGTGATCTTTTTTGGTCCAAGGTATTCTGAGGATTTTTCTGTAACGTTTTGTTTCAAATGCTGCTATTTTATTTTTCACTTTGTTGATGATTGTCCAGGATTCACACCCATATATATATATATATATATATATTGTCATTGGGAATATGCAAGCTGTTAGGGATGTTAATTTTGTTGTTTTGCAACAGCTCAGCCATATGTTTTTCATTTGCATCAGGTTATTTAACGCGATAGCCAACCTCCTTCTGACTTCTTCTTAGCAATCACCGTTACTGTTGATAAGAGAACCAAGGTATTCAAAACTGGTGACTCTTTCTAGTTCGCTGTTGTTGATTATGATTGAGAACTTGCAAGTGGTTTTGTCGCTTGTCATAATCTTGATCTTGTTTCCATTGAGAAAATGTTTTTGTTTTTCACAATGTTCTTTAATGGAGTTTTTTTTAAAAATGTTCTAGGTCTGACAATAATGTTGTATCATCAGCATATCTCAGTTCTGGTATCTCGTGACTTCCGATGTTGAGTGTAGAAGTTATTTCTCTGTTGGTCACTTTTTACATTCGTCATTATACTCCCCCCCCCCCATAAATGTGGAAGAGATATGGTGATAGGACACATTCTTGTCTGACTTCTCTTTTTCACACTGAACAAATCAGATGATACTCTCACAGCCGCTTGCTAGTCTTGATGTAATGTTTTCATGATGCGTATCAGATGTAGCGGGAAACCCATGTCCTTCATGATATTCCAAAGTTTTTGATATACACAATCGAATGATGTGGCGTAGTCAATAAATAATGTGTAGATGTCGACATTAAACTCTCTGCTTTTCTGTATGATGTTCCACATATTGAAAATATGGTATCTGGTGCATTCAATGCAATGTTTCTGTAGTTGATACATAGTGTTAGATTTACCTTCTTCGGTAGGGATATGTAGACGGATCGTGTCCATTCCTTGGGTCAAACGTCACTCTTCCAGACCTTGATACAGTGTGTGATAGATGGTGATGGTGGTTTCTTCTCTTGCCTGGATCCTTTCTGCAGTTATATTATCACACCTTGGAGATTTCTTACGCGCGCGCGCGCACACACACACACACCTTCTACATATATAATATAAGGTATATATATATATATATAATATATTATTGCTACAATCTGATTCTTTACTTCCATTCCATCAATTCTGGAATCTAGCGGAAAAAGGCGGGGTCTATTTAAGATTTACTGAAAACTCGCGTTACTATTGGCTATCATTTTTAGAGTGTCAGTTTGTGTTGCAGAGTGGCAGACTTACATAGATTTGATGTTAGAAAGTTCTTGGAAATAACTTTTAGAATAGCTCTCTCGAGTTTTGTAACCAATGGTCACCAAAATAGTAATACTAGCCGCTCATTTGATGCCGGGGTCTGGACGAAATGGTGAACTGGACCATCGATTTACAAAAACAAATATCGGTTGCTTCAGAGGCGATGGCATCTGAACCAACATGTTCCGCTGTTGTATTACGAATTACGAATAATATCAGCGTTACCATGTTTATTTTCTGGATCGCCTAGAATATTCCAGTTCACCCTAAATGCGAAGGGCAGCAAAGAATAGAATTGTTAACTGCCATGTATGTCGTATGAGGAAACTAATCGTTAATCTCAAAATTTTATTCATTTTGGCCCTTAAGTTTGAAGGGATTTTGTATTCGCTCTTTATGCGAATGTTCTCTCTCGGCTGTTTAACGTGAATATTCTCTTTTAGTTCTTTAATGTGAATGTTATCTCTCTTAACTCTTTAATGTTAATGTTATCACACTCTTAGCTCTTTAATGTGAATATTCTCTCTTAGCTATTTCTTCTTCTTCTTCGTTCATTCTCAAACTCCCACTGGATCACTCTTGTATCAGGACGATGTTCCTATTAGATTTCCAGAAGGATGTAGTCCAGAGAATGGAAATGCGTTGTGTCACCGTTTCATTTGCGCCAATGGCCCGTGAATGATTTATCTCTCTCTTAGCTCTTTAATGTGAATTTTCTCTCTTAGCTCTTTAAAATGAATGTTCCGCTCTTACTTCTATAATATGAATGTTCTATCTCATATATTTTTAATTTGAATGTTCTCTCTATTAATTTTTTAATGTGAATGTTCTTTCTCTCTCTCTTAGTTGTTTAATGTAAGTGTTCTCGCTTAGCTCTTTCATTATTTCTCTGCTCTGTCATTCTCCCTCTTTAATTTTCTCTCTTTCATTCTGTGTGCTCTTTCATTCTTTTCTACTGTTCTTTCATTCTCTCTACTACTCTTTCACTCTCTTTCTCTGCTATTTCATTCTCTCTAATACTCTTTCATTCTCTCTGCTATTTCATTCTCCCTCTGCTCTTTCATTCACTCTACTACTCTTTCACTCTCTTTCTCTGCTATTTCATTCTCTCTAATACTCTTTCATTCTCTCTCTGCTCTTTCCTTCTCTCTACTACACCTTTATTATATCTCTACTACCCTTTCATTCTCTCTCTATTACTCTTTCATTTTCTCTCCACTACTCTTTAATTCTCTCTCTACTACACTTTATTCTCTCTCTACTACTCCTTTATTCTATCTACTACTCTTTTATGCACTTTCATTCTCTCTCTGCTTCCATTCTCTCTCTCTTTCTCTTTCATTATCTCTCTCTTTCATTCTCTCTCATTCTCTTCAGCACCGGCTCAAAATTCTTGTTAATAACACTTTTAGTATGCCCCTTTTGTATATAATCACGAGAACCGTTGTAGAAGGTAAAATCTTTTAATTTGAGAGAAACGTCAACATCCTAAGAGAGATAAATAGCCCTACAGTAAGATATATGAAGAACGTCTTAGATCTGGGGTTTGCAGATAAGGAAGGACACTGTAGGGGGAGAGAAAATACGCTTTCCTATTGCGTGATAATCTATGTTAGACTGCGCCGCGTGCTGGTGGTGTTCTCACGTGTTCATTCATAACCAGGATGGAACGGGACGAATGTAGGTTGTATTTATGGTTCTTATCTGAGTGGTTGTTTGATAGACGTGAGCTGAAGCGGTTCCAATAGATGGACGTAGAAAACGGACACTAGTTCATTGTTGACCTACTGGTTATATGGTATTGACTTATCGCTAGTCATTTTATTGGTAGTGGAGATTGTTGACCACGAGGTGAATGATTTGTCCAGTATAGCGTGTTGTGTTAGATTTTAGTTGCCGTGTCGCAGATATCGTGCAGTAATGATAGATAATTGTAGCACTTCCTGCGTAGGGGTATGAACGAGAATAAGTAAATTAAAATTTGTACGATGTTTGTGAGCATCAGGTGAATATTTTTTTAGTCGAAATGTCCGTCTTTTTCCTGTTGTGATGTTCTTAGTTCTGAGTATGTTGTTTTCACACTCATTAATACTTTAGTTTACCTGCTTGCGTTCCTATAGCCTTTGCCCGTGTTACAGCATCTCTTATATTTATAGTTTATCGGATCAGAGAAACTAATGAAATAACTTATTCATATTCTGTATATGAAAATATAGTTAGTCAAGTACGGAAAAACCCGTTACGCTAGTTGCAAGGCGATTCGGTGTCATTATAACGGACCTGGTTCAATTCCTGTTAGTCTCAAGACTGTTTAATTTATCATCTTGCTTATTACTTGAATTTACATGCATGTTCTGTATAGGACATTTCCCTTGGCTGTTCAAGTAAACACTTATAATACTAATCTGATATGTTCATATATAATATATATCATATATAACGCAGCAATTATTGCATTTTTATATACTACCTACACGTAACCTTGCCAGAATTTCCCGAAACGGAATGAACTTCGTTGCGTTCTAAATATGACCAAATTCACGCGATTTGGGACTGTTATTGAGATACTGTGTGGTTAGTAATAATGACAGCCAGGCTGTAAAGACATTTGTAGTTGTTGCTGTATGTATGGAGTATAAATAGGATAAGGCATCATTGATGTATTTGTTTATTTATAGTGTCATTTTATAAACGATGACTACTTTTGTTTTGTTTAGTCAGGGAAGTTTGCTGGCGTAGTGCATATCCATCTATCTTGTGTTGAAGAGGTTGCGATCCATTTCAGGTCGAAACGTCTTGTTTAATAGTGTATTTTTGTTCAGAGATCACGCGATTATCACTTGAAGCTAGGAAATTACGTGTTATATTAGTGGTTCTTTCCGCATGCATCATGCCACACGTTGATAAGAGGGATTTCATACTAGAGAACCATATTGCAGTGAAGTCCTACGCCCTTTGTTGTCTTTGTCTGATCAAGAATGATATAAAAGTAGTTTCAGTAGTACGTTTTCATACTATTTAGGTGTTAGGCCCAGCTGATGATACTGTACTTGTGACACACACCTAGACCTCTTTGCAATTCCTAATTGACAACTTGGTTAGGGAATGTGGCTTGCTCTCTTTCACAATAAGCATCACAAAGATTGGCTGTGCGTCAAGGATCCACCGTACCAACACGCATCACGAAGACTAGTGTGCCAAGGATCTGCCTTACAACTCGCATCACAAAGATTGGTTGTGTCAAGGATCTACCGTACCAACACACATCACGGGACTTGTTGTGTATCAAGGATCTGCCGTTTCAACAAGAATCACATTAAACGGCAACTATCTAAAACAGGTTGATAATTTTTTTTACCACGGCTACAAAACTACATCCGCCCTTTCGTTAGGTGATGAAATAAAAAAAACACACACATGAATTGTGGCTACACAGTTTAATAGACTGTACACACTGTCATGGGTGTCGCCTGCCAACGTAGACCAACGAAATATACGGGAATAATCTAAAACATGACCCAAAGAAAGCTTGATTGAGTTCTGTTGGTAGGTCTTCTATTGGCGAAAGTCTCGCTCATGTTCAACCAGTGGGACTTTGGGGAGATAGCATACACCAATGAAAGCTGTCTAGGGAAGTATGTCCAACCATTGCAAGGACTTTGGAGCTAGCATAAACCAACGACAACTTCCAGGAAAGTACGTCTACGCAATATTCTTGAGGTTTCAGGGTTTCCGAGGTAGGAAAGGAAGATTTAGTTGGTCAAGTATTTGACACTGATAGCGTACTCTAGTGACACCGAGAAGGAATGGAGAAAATTGAGCACAATTGCTGTAACGCGCGTTATCAACCAGGGACAAGCATGAATGGCACGGAGAGTAGCCATGAATGGGAGTTGTAAGCCCGTGTGACATTTCAACATAATTGAGCTTTGCATCGCCATGTTTAAATATCCCGACGGTAACATTTACCAAATCTTCTAGCGCATACCAGAAAAATGGGATTTGTTTATAGATAGTTGTGTAGTCTGTGTTTTATCAGACATGGCGAGTGAGAATATTACATTTGTGGGGTTATCGTCAATAAATAACGGAATTTTCTAGTTGATTTGAAAGCGTTAAAGGCGCAGGTTATTTCTTAGAACAGATATTTGTTTGCAAGATATTTGTATTGTGACGCTGTCAGATGATATATAGTTTGCTATTTGTCTAGTAGGCGTATTATTAAGTGGGAATACGCGAAGTAAGCGATCAAGTGTTGTCTCCATGGTAGTGGTTCATTGTAATAGATTTGGTGATCATTTTCTCTTCTCAGAAATGTGAAGATTATTACCAGATATCTGGCTCATGATGTGTCCTTCCTACAGGTATAGTTGTCTGTCTCACTTTCCTATTAGTATAATTGTCTGTCTCTTGGTGTTTCCTTCTCGCAAGTATAATTGTCTGTCTGTTGGTGTTTCCCTCCCACAAGTATAATTGCCTGTCTCTTGGTGTTTCCTTTCACAAGTATTTTTTTTTCGACATTGGTGTATGTCATACATCTATTTATTTATTTCTCTTTGTCAGATTTCTCTTCTGAAATGTAACTTTCTCAGTCGTAGCAGTTGTGATTGTTAGCCTATTATATTAAACAAACTTGAATCTCGTTCAGTTTTTAAATAGGGTAATTCTGAGAAATCATGTGCAAGGTTTAATTTTTTAAGCACGTTTGTTCAAGATTGCATTGTTTAAGTTGATGTGTTCAAGCACGTTTATTCTAGATTAAATTGTTTAAGTACGTTTTTTTCTAGATTGGACTGGTTAAGCAAGTTCTAGATTGGATAGTTTTGAAACATTTGTTCTACATTAGTTCTATATTGAATTGTTTAACCATGTTGTTTTCTAGTTGAAAATGTTTACGTTTATTCTGAATTGGATTATTCACGGACATTTGCTTTAGATTTAATGTTAAGCACCTTTGTTCAAATTTGGATTCTTTAAACACATTTGTTTTGGATTGGATTGTATAAACTCGTTTGTTCTGCATTGGATTGTATAAACTCGTTTGATACCAACGAAATAGAATAAAATAGTTGGATACCGACATAACCACCATAGCAAAATGACTATCCATAAAGCTACGCAGCAGTGGCCCGACTTCTTAACCGTAGACTATAACTGTAACAACGGGACTAAATTCGAGAACAATGGCTGTCTTGGCAGCATGGGGGGTAGTGGTACCAGGCAGTTGTTTTACCCTCATGCACATCATTACTACAACCACCATTCACGTCATTACCAGCATCAGAATCAATCCAATGTCTACCACCGTTATCAACGTCACATCCTACAAACTTCTAATCAACAACATCATCACTCTGAGCAATACCATCACCGTTACCAACATCCTCATCAGTTGAACAATGCTGTCTCAAGTCTTCAGAACAATAACCTACCTAATAGTTCATTGCCTGACTGCCGGAATGGTAAGTTGTGTCAATAAGCAGTAGACTTGTTGTTGATATTTCCCTACTCCATGGAAGTATTAATGTGTTGATGTCGTTGTCTGTGCCAGGCAGTGAAGTTGTACGTTTTGATCGACTCCTGACTGAAGAAGATAAAGCGGAATATAGCCATAATTAGTTGGAAAATTATTTCTTATGAGGACTAGTAAATACCCTGGGTATATGTTGAGAAACCCCCAAAGGGGTTCATGACTAAGGGGATTTCTCCTCGTATGCTTGTGAATTGCATCGATGGTATGATTTTGTATTTGTAGTCTGGATTAAATTTGGTTTAATCGTCTCTATACACAGTCTCTTGGCAAAATGTTCTATACAGTCTATTTGGCAAGATATTTATACAGTCTCTTGACAAGATGTTCTATACACAGTCTCTTGGTAAGATGTTCTATACACAGTCTCTTGGCAAGATGTTCTATACACAGTCTCTTGGCAAGATGTTCTATACAGTCTATTTGGCAAGATATTTATACAGTCTCTTGACAAGATGTTCTATACACAGTCTCTTGGCAAGATGTTCTATACAGTCTATTTGGCAAGATGTTCTATACAGTCTCTTGGCAAGATATTTTATACACAGTCTCTTGGCAAGATGTTCTATACACAGTCTCTTGGCAAGATGTTCTATACACAGTCTCTTGGCAAGATGTTCTATACAGTCTCTTGGCAAGATATTATATACACAGTCTCTTGGCAAGATGTTCTATACACAGTCTCTTGGCAATATGTTCTATACACATTCTCTTGGCAAGATGTTCTATACACAGTCTCTTGGCAAGATGTTCTATACACAGTCTCTTGGCAAGATATTATATACACAGTCTCTTGGCAAGATGTTCTATACACAGTCTCTTGGCAAGATATTATATACACAGTCTCTTGGCAAGATGTTCTATACACAGTCTCTTGGCAAGATGTTCTATACACAGTCTCTTGGCAAGATGTTCTATACACAGTCTCTTGGCAAGATGTTCTATACACAGTCTCTTGGCAAGATGTTATATACACAGTCTCTTGGCAAGATGTTCTATACACAGTCTCTTGGCAAGATGTTCTATACACAGTCTCTTGGCAAGATGTTCTATACACAGTCTCTTGGCAAGATATTATATACAGTCTCTTGTCAAGATGTTCTATATACTGATTCTTGACAAGTTATACTAAACATTGTCTCTGGTCAAGATGTACTAAACATTATCTTTTGTCAAGATGTACTAAATATTGTCTCTTGTCAAGATGTACTAAACATTGTCTCTTGTCAAGATGTACTAAACATTCTCTCTTTTCAAGATGTAGGAAACGTTCTCTCTTGTCGTCAAGATGTACTAAACATTCTCTCTTGTCAATATGTACGAAACATTCTCTCTTGTCGTCAAGATGTACTAAACATTCTCTCTTGTCAAGTTGTTCTAAATATTCTCTCTTATCAAGATATAGTAAACATTGTTTTTTGCCAAAAAATGTAATAAAGATTGATTTTTCTGAACATGTACTAAACATTATCTCTTGTCAAGATGTACTAAACATTATCTTTTGTCAAGATGTTCTAAATATTGTCTCTTGTCAAGATGTTCTAAACATTGTCTCTTGTCAAGATGTTCTAAACATTCTCTCTTGTCAAGATATTCGATACAGGAGTAGACCGAATAGTTCCTGTTTATCTAAATGAAAGATTGTGCAATATGTGTTACATTTGTATCCAACTCACAACAGCTGTATTATTATTATTATTATTATTATTATTATTATTATTATTATTATTATTATTATTATTATTATTATTATTATTATTATTATTATTATTATTATTATTATTATTAATTCTCAATATGTGTTCTCAAACTCCTGCTTCAACTTCTCGTATAACAGGTTAAAGACTGGGCAGGTTAAATGTTTTTCTTCTTATGTTGTTCACTTATCAGCAGCGTATCCAGCAGAAGATAGAAATCGCTGGAGCACTGTGGGTGTTGAAGCATTCAATATAGTTTCTCGACCAGGTCCGTAGATGCGACTGCAGTAAGGGGGGGGGTAACTAAAACAGGTCATTCACTCATTTTCGCACGTAATTCCTTCAGTTTTATAGTAATTTTGTGACCTTTTTTGGGAAAAAAGTTAAGAAATGAGAAAAAAAATGGATCGTGGGAGGGTTAGCACACTTTGACTGTATTACTAATACAAAAAGTCATTATATTGAGACAGCAGCGTTCTGGTTTTATTGAAGAATGTTAAGAACACCATGGATGGATATAAAGCATAACGGCGATATCTTGAAAGAAAAGTTAATTTAAAAAAGATAGCTGCTTACCCACATCAGAAAGAGACATGCCACATTTTGTGGACGCATCAGATGAAAGATGGAACACATTGTGACAACAGGCAAGTTGAAGAGCAAGAGTGGTGTGGGAAGACCAAAAGAAAAGATGCTTGATAATTTAGTATTGTGGCATGAGGGAACATTGGTATCGGAACATAGTCTAGCATGACAATGCTCCTACTAGATTTCTAACAGGATATATGCCAGCGAACGGAGATGCCATGTAGCGCCGTTTTATTTGCGCTAATGATCTGACACATCCGTATTAATCCTTTCTATTGACTTTCAGACACACTCATAATGATCTTGTTGTCCTCAGATCTGCCTATCAGTCATGGAGTACCTCCTCTCACACCAGGTACCACACAGAAAATGTCTCACGTTATCGCCGAGAGCTTCCGGGCTTTTGAGGATGAACAGAGGCGGTACAACATTCCAAGAGGTCAGTTTTTGTTGGTCTGTTGGTTATTAGCATATATCTGTACTTTCTTGTGTGTGTGTGTGTGTGTGTGTGTGCAATCGCGCGTAGGTGTAAGTATGTGGTTATCGTATGCATTCAGCATCTGTGGTCATGCTAGATTGTTAAACCTGTCGCCAAGGACGATGTCCACTGTCTTCTCCAGATAAGAGCGGCTGACACATATCCTTTGCTTCAAATCTGTCTCCTACGACCAGAGCCGCCGTCTCTGATCTGTGTATGCTGGGTAGGCCAGAAGTGTTCGGGGATTTGGATGATTCGAGATCCACATAGGACATTCATCTTTGTATGAGATCCCTAGTCTGTAGAGGTAGCCCAACAGTCCGCAGTGACCTGTACTAAGACGAAATAGTGTGGTCTGTTAATGTCTTAGAATGTGATGTGTACATCGGGTTTGTCTTCCACTTCCATTTGTGTCTTCAACTTTGACGTGTATTTGTTACGAATTATTGTATTTGCTTCTCTGTAGGACAGTGGGTGTCTATGTTGTTCCATTTCACTACTTGTTCTTGACAAAGTATCAGTTTTCTCAATTCCCATGACTCAAAAATGGTATGGTAACTACAGTATAGTGATAAAATTGGTTGGTGTTTCATATCATTTGAAGATTAAAGACATTGAAGTTTAGTGGTACGCCTGCGCATTTGTTGTCACTCAGTGATAAATTGTTCGATTTAATACTCTTGTGTGTTGGGTCCGTTCGTTTTCGTTGTAACGTTTTTATTTTTTGACTATTATGTGTGTTGGCCAGTTAGGGGTAGCAGTTGATAAGCTATCAACTTCTTCTACGTTCGGTCTCAAACCTCTACAGATCCACAGAATGTAGTCCGGACTGTATTGTGTCATGGTTTAAAAAGTAGCTGTATCAGCGCATTACGACCTGACAAATAAGTATGCAGTATGACTCTAGGGTTAATTTGACTGAGAACTTCGGCAGCTATAGAAGACCTATTTGCTAAATGCTGTGGGACCCCATTCGTTATGTGTTTTGATTATTGTTTGGCTTTCAGTTGGTTACTATTTATGTGCTTGTAATAACCTTTGCTATTTTTGGCATGCGATTACAGATATATAAATAGTAACCAACTGGAAGCCAAACAATAGTCAAAAGACGTAACAAATGGGGGCCAACTTAATTTAGCGAACAGGTCTTCTATACTACCGTCGGTCACGCTTTGACCATATATGGGATGGGACAGCCAACTCCCCTCGGTTACCTCCTTAGTTGTCTCTAGCAACATTCTTGACGGGTAAATGGATCACTATATTTTGCTCCCCTTTCGTGCCTAGGCATAATACAATGATTTTTATTTAATATGCTAAATGTCACCTAGATGTCACGAGAATGTGTGGTCGGAAGAAACTCATAATCATAGTTTGTGTGAGCTTGCCTCATGATCATAATTTGTGTGAGCTTACACGTCGATCATTCCCAGCAGCTTACCGACGACACCCGTATTAAGTCTTTATACGTTGTGTATAGACATCTGCAGAGAGAGAGAGAGAGAGAGAGAGAATACTAGAGGTGACGTCAGCTGACGAGTTTCTTCTTCTTGAATTCTTCATCGTTAATTCTCAAACTCCCGCTGGATCTCTCTTGTAACAAGGACCAAAATCTACTAGATTTCCAGAAGGATGTAGTCCAGAGAATGGATATTACTTTAATAGGGTAACATAACCAAACTGACTGTTCAACTTCAATGTAATATTTGTATTAAATATATGGTTGATGAAAGCTGAAAAATTAAAAACACTAGGGTATAGAAATTAAATTCTTTTGAAAATAAATGTGTTAGAAAACTCTTAAATATTTGCTGGGAAACATTGAAAACCAACAAGCACATACGAGAAGACACCAAATAGCAAAATGTTTCTAAAACAATAAGAAGAAAACGGCGCACTTATATCAGACAGGTACTTAGAATAAATATAAGCAGACTATCATTGTCTATTGTCTGTCTCCAGGTGAATGATGGTTGATTGTATTCACACTTGCCGTTAAGCGTAGGAGTGGGAGCTTAAGTTGTCGTTCCAAAGTCAGATGTGTCGCCTTGGTTGCATTTAGTATATTTTTATTCAGGGCTATCTTGATGTTTTCTTGGTCTACCTTTGGCCTTTTGCCCCGATATTCTTTTGTTATATGCTCTTATTGGTAGTTGGTTTGTGTTCTTTCTAGTAAGGTGACTGAACTATTTTACTTGCTGTCTTTCAATATGTTCAATACATGATATTATACCAACTATTTTCCTAATTTCTTCATTTCTTGTTTTATCTAGTTTAGTAACCATTGGAGCTTTTTTCAGACACTTCATTTCACATGTAACGATTTTCTTCTGCCGTGAGACTGTTAAAGAGAAACTAAGACTGCCATTGCAGGCATTAAAATGGGTGCCAGATGGTAAAAGAAAGAGGAAGACCAAGGGAGACTCTTCGCAAGAGACCATTAAAGACAGCGGGTCCCAACAACATGCAAGAATTACACACAGTAGAATAACATCGTTCGAACTGTAGAGCTCTGATTTCTATCCCGTGCACCGTATTCGGCGCTGAAGCAACATAGAGAGAATCCATAACTGGATCACATTTAGGATAAGTGTTTTGGAGCTTGGGACCTTGCATCGCAGGAGTTAGCACCCTGTCAGGGGCGATACGGGATAATTGGTCGCCATTATCGCGGGAGATCGTGACATTTGGTTGCCTGGTCTGTCCCGGAGGTCGGGGAAGTCTTCGGTGTCAGAGAGAAAATTGATGCCCAAGTGAAAGTAGGGCATGTTAGTGTGAACGCTATGGAGCTGTTATGAGGGAGGGAAGGAAAATGAAAGAGGGAAGAAGTGAGAGAGTGGCAATGAAGGAGGGAAGAGTGAGAGTAGGAGAGAGGGAAAATGGAGTTATATATTGTAGGAATGAGGAAGGGGAGGAGTGAAAGATAGTGGGAATAAGGGAGGGAAGAGTGTGAGTGCGTGAGAGGGAAGGAGTGTGGCAGTGAGGGGGGAGGAAGTTAGAGAGTGGGTGAGGAGGAAACGAGTTAGAGAGATGGAGGAAGGAGAAAGTAAAGGAAGACAGTGGGATATATATGATTTATAGAACGCAGGAGGACAGAAATACGATGGATAGAACATATAGGAAGAGATAGACCTAGGGAGAAAATAGAGGGAAAAGAAGTGCAAAAAATGTGATAAAGAGAAAAATTTGGGACGAGAAGGACAGAGATATGAAGAGATACAAGGGAAAAGAGGTGATAGGAGTGAAGATGAAATAAGAGTGAGAGAAAAGGAGCATGAAGGGAGAAAGAGACTACACAGAGGGCGACAACGTGAGAAAATATTAGATAGTTTGACAACCTGACACGGCAGGGAAACAACAACGACTTTGGTACAGAATGCAGGAGATAGAGATATGTGAAGAGCCATGATCGCCTACGCCAGCCGGAATGGCACATGATGATGATGATCTGTTATTAGTTCTTTGATCTATCAGTTAGTCAGTTCTTCTGTTGTTAGTCAGTTCTTCTGTTCTATTTATCAGTTCTTCTGTTTTCTCAGTTAGTTAGTTCTTCTGTTCTATCAGTTAGTCAGTTCTTCTGTTCTATCAGTTAGTCAGTTCTTCTGTTCTATCAGTTAGTCAGTTCTTCTGTTCTATCAGTTAGTCAGTTTTTTTCTTCTATCAGTTAGTCAGTTCTTCTGTTCTATCAGTTAGTCAGTTCTTCAGTTCTATCTGTTAGTCAGTTCTTCTGTTCTATTTGTTAGTCATTTCTGTTCTATAAGTCAGTTCTTCTTTTCTATCAGTTCTTCAGTTCTATCTGTTAGTCAATTATTTGTTCTATCTGTCTGTCATCTGTTCTGTCTATTAGTCGATTCTCCTCGTCTGTCTATTTGCTAGTAAATTTAAAGTTCTATCTACTAGTTAACTCTCCTATTCTTTTTTTTTGTTCTATCAGTTATACAGATCTCCTGTTTTGTCTGTCTGTTAGTCGCTTCTCCTGTTTTGTCTGTCTGTTAGTCGGTTCTCCTGTTCTGTCTATATGTTAGTCAATGCTTCTGTTCTGTCTATATATTAGTCAATGCTTCTGTTCTGTCTATATTTTAGTCAATGCTTCTGTTCTGTGTATCTGTTAGTCAATGCTTCTGTTCTGTCTATATGTTAGTCAATGCTTCTGTTCTGTCTATATGTTAGTTCCATATTTCTTACCGCGTAACTATGATTTGTGTGTGCCTCTACCTCAGTCGTTCTATCGGTTCATTTTGACCCCTTCTGTTCACCTCGGCGTCTTCTGTTCACTTGAACCCATTCTGTACTTAACATATAAACTAACAGACTAATAAACAAGTTGACTGATGGGCCGACTTATTAACTAACCCGCTAACTGACCAACTAACCAACGGATTAGACTGAGACTTAATAACTACCTAGTAGCTTAACTGGCTGGAATATTGACTGACAGGCATAGATCCGCCTTGTTGAGCAGTGGGTGCACTGGCTTCTCCATACGCTTTATCATATTTATGCGTATTTATGCGTATTTAAGTGTGATATCGAGGACATGCGTACATTGACATAGACAGACATACAATCGTAGAGATACACTTTGATATCGAGGACATGCGTACATTGACATAGACAGACATACAATCGTAGAGATACACTACATATACACATATACGCACATATTGACATAGACAGACATACAATCATAGACATATACTACACATACACACATATTAGCATAGACAGCATACAATCTTAGATATTACACATAGACACAGACACATACAGACACATATATTGACATAGACATACATACAATTATAAAAATATACAACACATAAACACATACACATACTCGTACGCAGGCTCACCACTCTCACACACAAAAACTCAAGAAAATGCAACATTAGAAGACACTAGAAGAGAAAACATGGATTGTTGTCCTGTAATAAATTAATTGTTATTGTAACATGCTTATTGATGACCATGTTAGAAATACGAGGTTAATTTTTTTTTTAAAAAGCAGATCACAGTAACAGGCACCTTTCCGTCGTTCCAAACAATAGTACTATTGTTGTGCTATAAGAAATCTAATCTACGATCCATGGCGATGATGGATGTGACTCCAAAGATCAATCTGAGCCACAAAGTATCTTCCACAATATGTAGAAGGAATCACACTCCAGCTTTTACCATCTTGTCTTGTTATGTCTTAGACGTGCAACCTTTGAACTAGCTGCTATCACTTTCTCCTGAGTTAGTTAGTTTGTCGAAAGATCATCCTCACTGCACATCGAACCATCGGTCCATAAGTGCTCTGATATCCTCCTCAAGATATCCCTCAGCGTGTAGCGACTGGCCACACATACTCTTTTGTTGGTTTACCAGTAGTTCCTCTTGTTACCTGCATAAAGCTCCTGTTTATTCACGCCCCTCTTGACATCGTATTCCAGTATTCTGCTCACGGTCACAGATTCACACGTATTTATTACATCGGTCGATCGTCCTATCTCTCTAAGAGGATTCATAACTTCCCATCAGCTTGGTCCATTGATTATCCGGTTCATGATCGCCGTACTAGCAAGCCTGTCTGCGCGTTCATTTTCTTGAACACCGGCATGTCCTATGTCTATATACCATTTTTAACCCCCCCCCCCATCACGATCCATTGTAGGAAAGATTAAATTGATGGGGAATAAATAAATACCATATGAACACTGTTAATTTCTTGTATGCTCAGCACGTTTCGCTATTTGGTTCGTGCACTGTGCATGCGTGCATAACAACAACTACCGGTGCAACTGCCACACACATCGATGATATAACTGAATGTTGTAACCTCATAATTCACCCTTTAAAAATCAAATATTGCATATCTATTCTTTACCATATTTAAAAATCAAATATTGCATATTTTGAAAATCAAATATTGCATATCTATTCTTTACCATATTAATTTTTGTTTTACTTTTTGACTTTCCCTCGCTACGGTTATGGGTTGTTTTGAACACCCCCCCCCCCTCTCCTTCAGATGGATGTTGATGAGATTGGAACTCATCAATCCTGAAGTATAGATCGAGATATTCCTGAGTTTCAGTCTTCTCTGTTTAGTACCGCCCGGACTGTGCTATATGTAGAATGTACACTTCTTATCGTCTGCCAATATTGTGTCAACCAACAAGCACCGAAGACATGCCCTAATACCATTAGTCTAGTTATCCTTCGTAATCATCACGCACGTGATAATCTCATGAACTGCCTGCCATATTGTCCCTCTTGTCGTTGTAGGAGCGCCATAGTACATTGTCAATAATAGTCATGTGGGCTTATAATTTATTCTGCAAATGTGACGCTATTTTACTTTTCCGTGATTTTCATTGGTCACTTTGTGTATACTTATATTGACAAACAATGAAAATCACTGTTAAAGTCAAATATCATCACTTTTGAAGGATAAACCGACGAGTCTACATGGCTGGATAGTTGAAGAGGGACTCGGCACAACTAACGAGTAGCTCGTAGCTGTCTACCTGCCAGTTTGTTGTCCATTTATCCACTGAGATTTGTAGACAGCACGATAATCCTATCTCTAGATAGTCGTCAGCTGCTTTGCACCCGTAAGCCACAAAATCTCATCACGCATACACACGCGCACACATTCTTTTTTTTTTTCTAGTTACAAATGCTGCACTAATAATACACGTGACACGTCCCGACAAAATACGAGTTAATCTGTAAATAAACTATATAATTTATTGACAGCCCATTCGTACATCAGTAAACGTAAGTTCATATACTTTGAAATAAAGATGTGATTCTACCTGCTCTTTAATTCTCCATAACGCTGTCATGTCCAATATTGTACATTCATGTGTGGCATCCTGGTGATTGTAAATAGCTATAGATGCAGGTTTGACTACTCTCACATTCCCGCTACGCTAGTGTCCAATATTGTAGATCCGTGTGGTATCCTGGCGATTGGAATTAGGTATATATTCAACACACAATGACTATCACATTATGAACAGATCAGAATCAGGTTGCAATTCTAAGCCTCAGAACAGGAAACAACCTATTCCGCAGCCACTTGTACACAAAATTCAGTATTGTCAACACAGCCATGTATACATGTGGACAGGCACCACTTAAGAATGTTCTGAGTATGAGATGATGAGACTAATAGAAGCCAATACTGACTAATAGAAGCAACATTAGAACCAAAGCTATATGGACTCCCTGTATGAATAAAAAAAAAGGTGAAGTTTATTGAGAAGACACAAATACATAGACCTAGACATATTTTAAGTGAACGAAAGAAGAAGAATAAAAAGAATTTATAGATGCAAGTGTGACTGCTCTTTCATTCCCTCTATAGCTAGTATGTCCACTGTTATCTGTGGTCCATATGGGTACCATATATTATATGATCCATATGGTACCCTGGTGATTATAAGTTGCTCTAGATGCAAGTTTGACTGCTCTATCATTCCCTATAAAGCTAGCATGTCCACTGTTATAGAGATCAACATGCTACCCTAGTGATTGTAAGTTTCTGTGTCAACCCATTTCGCCACCTGCCATTCTAAAAACATAATCATTTATTATCTCATAATCTTCTGCCGAAACTAATTACACATAACTTTTCATCTTTCTACAGATCCTATTGAGTGGTCCTCTCATCACGTGGCTCTGTGGCTTCAGTGGTCCATGCACGAGTTCTCTCTAGCTGGTTTACAGATGAACAACTTCCACATTGATGGTGAGGAACTGTGTGCCATGAACAAGAAAGAGTTCTTGGACAGGTGCCAGTCTGATGTGGGAGAGATCATCTGGGAACATCTAGATATTATGAAGACAGGTTAGTCACAAATGTAGAATGTTCTTAGATTATCTACAGACATCTCATATACAGGGATGTCATGTGGACAGGTTAGTCACAAGTGTAGAATGTTCTTAGATTATCTACAGACATCTCATATACAGGAATGTCATGTGGACAGGTTAGTCACAAGTGTAGAATGTTCTTAGATTATCTACAGACATCTCATATACAGGAATGTCATGTGGACAGGTTAGTCAAAAGTGTAGAATGTTCTTAGATTATATACAGCAATTTTTTGTGTGTGTAGAATATCCTATTCAGGAAGTAGTCATCAACCCATAATTTTTTTTGGCTGTAGTGATTTTCTAGGCAATATAAATATGTGCAGTAGTTTGCCATTGCTTTCTGAGTGGTCCGGATGCTCAAATGCCTGTGGCAGGGATCAAACTCGGTATCTTGGCCGTCACAGATGTACTCTGTACCACTTTGACACAGAGCCGGACATACAGCTATTATATAGGCGTATCATTTATACATGCTAGTAGCTGGTGTAAAATGTTATTAAATTATCTACATCTCAAATACATGGTGTCCTGTAGACAGGTTAGTCACAAGTGTAGAATGTTCCTAGATTATATACACCTCTTATACAGTGGTCCGCTTAGCATTTGATTCTTTCAGCACCTCCACATTAGTTTTTCTGGCAATCCATGGTATTCTCCACATTCTTCTGTAGAACCACATCTCTATAGCCTCTAATTTCCCACTTTCCTGTTTGTTTATTGTCCAAGACTCGGATCCATATGTTAGTATAGGAGTTATATAACACTGCAGAACTCTCTTCCTCATCTCTAATAACAAGATCATATTAACACAATATATTTTTCATTTTTCTGAAATTTTTTTTTCCTGCCCTATTCCGCTTCTTATTTCTGTTGAAGGTATTCCATCTGCTGTAATCGTTGTACATACATATTGATGTTAATGGGATAAAATATCTTGTAATATGATGATTTATTTACCACAAACAATGTTGGAAATACTGCAGAAATAGCACTGTGTTTTGTGATTGTAAGAAAACCACATTAAAGCCCCCCCCCCCCCTCCCCACCTCTTTCCCAGAATAAAAGACTGCTGCTATTTATGGCATTGAATCCATGAGCAACTTTGGGTAAAATAGTGATGTGGTGCTTGCAAACTCTAGAAAGGTGTTGAATGAAAAAAACCCCATAGAAATACTAAAAAGAGTTGTCTATTACACTATTCATGGTTTTCCATGATAAACATATGTTTACTGAATATTTAAAGTATATCAGGTTCTGGTATGCATAATGTGTAAAACAGAATTGGAAAGCTTTTATATTAATGTTTCTAAGAGCATGGTACCCTTTTCTCTATACTGTGATTTTTGCATGGAAATGAGTATATTTTTTTTCTTCAGCCTTTCTCTCTGTCCCTGTGTCTCTGTCTCATGTTATTTTTATTGGATGAGATGTCTAGCATATAATACCAGATGCACTGATTTGATACCATCAGTCACTCAATCTTTCCCCAGAGATGTCACAAGAAAGGGCCTTACTCTGCAATGCCTTGCCCAACTATTCAGATCCCATACTAGATGATAGGTTTCATAGAAGTGAGTAGAAGATTGTAGTAACTTAGTGGTTTGTTGTTAATGTTGGTGGGTTGTTGTCAGTGTTGGTGAGTTGTTGTCATTGTTGGTGAGTTGTTGTCATTGTTGGTGAGTTGTTGTCATTGTTGGTGAGTTGTTGTCATTGTTGGTGAGTTGTTGTCAGTGTTGGTGGGATGTTGTCAGTGTTGGTGGGCTGCTGTCAGTGTTGGTGGGCTGCTGTCAGTGTTGGTGGGCTGCTGTCAGTGTTGGTGGGCTGCTGTCAGTGTTGGTGGGCTGTTGTCACTGTTAGTTGGTTGTTATTAGTTGTGAAAAGTGGCATCATTGACATGCAGGAATTTCATTGGTGTGGGGTGATAGTATTGTTGGATTGTGATAACATTGGTGGGTGGAGATAACATTGGTATGTCATGATAACATTGGTGGGTGGAGATAATATTGGTGGGTGGAGATAACATTGGTGTGTCATGATAACATTGGTGTGTCATGATAGCATTGGTGGGTGGAGATAATATTAGTGTGTCATGATAGCATTGGTGGGTGGCGATAATATTGGTGGGTCGAGATAACATTGGTGGGCGGAGATAACATTGGTGTGAGGTAATGACATTTGTAAGTGATATTGTAAATATTGAATATTCAGTGTTACCTGACAACATCACATAACTTTGTCCTCAGGTTACTCCAACTTATCTGATCAGAGCATGGCCTCGTCTCTGTCTAGTGTCAGCCAACCATATATGGAAGGTAAGGAGCTGCGCTCATTTGTTGTGTGTTTGTGAGTGATTGCTGCTATGAAGTTATCAGTTCAGAGAAAGCTGTTGTGCATTCATAAGTTAGAATGTGTGATTCCAACAGGAATAATTGCCAATATGTTCTTAACAATATGTTCACAGTATCAGTAACATCTTGTCTGTAGATGTAACAAGCTTACCAATATCGTTACATGCCTCTAACATCATGTCTGGATGTAACAGCTTACCAATATCTTCACATACCTGTAACATCTTGTCTGTAGACGTAAGTACATAGCCATGAAGCTCAATCATTAAAGTGTCATGCAGTGTGCTGTAGGTGATCATATTTCTCCACAACTCTCTGTCTTTTGCATTGTTCAGTTAGTGAATTGTCCATGCCATTATGACAACTCATCCAGCAGCTTCTCTTTTTTCTTCCTGTATCTTTCCCTTTGATCTCCACAAAGTTCAACCAACTGCAACAAAAATCAAAAAATCATCATCAAACCTCTAACCATTCAGTGTAATAGTAGTGCCACTCTGGAAACATCCAGAAAATAAACATTTTGAAGTATCGTGTTCAGAAGAAGCATGATAGTCCACCCAAAATAGATCACAGAAATGCAGCAAGTTAGTTCTAGAGATATATTTTTTCTAAGGTAGTCGACTTCTTTCATCTGCTGCCTTACAGGCAGATTCAGAGGCCAACATAGTAACCTCGTATATGGTATATGGGGATGAAGTGGGACCGCGTAGTGCAATGATAGTGCACTGGCTTCACATATGAATGGTCCTGGGTTCATTCCCCAGATGGCTTCTGGGTTGACCCAGCCATAATTGTGTACTGCATCAGTCCAGGAAGTAAAGACTGCGAGGGAAAGGAGATGGCTACCGCCCTCATATAGCAGAGCCACTGAAATGTGACATTGCTAACATCTCACATCACTACGGCAGGTAAATGCAATGGGTTAACTTTATTATACTTTATATGGTATATGTCTATGTTTGATACACTGGGAAAAAAATATGTGTAAGAAAAAAAGTTACAATGATTTAAATGCCCTGTTCTAGCCAATGTCAGAGCCTCATATAAAGAATATATTTGCTATCTTCAGGAGATTTCTCCCTATCAGAGCCTCTACAAAATCTGAGTGAGATCCCACCAGATACCAACAGCAGCAATGGTAGAGGCGGTGTGTGTTCAAGCAATAGCAACTCTACAACACCTACCAACAGTAACCACAGTGGAAGCTTTGAAGACAGAAGTGATAATTACGTTCTGTCTGACCTTAATAACAGCAGTACTCACAGTTTCTTGGAGATGCACTCACATACTGCATCCAATGATTTATATGTCCTACAGGAACACAAACCGGTCTGTGGACCCACAGGTGAGACAAGTTTCTTAGACTGATTTCAACCAGATCTTCAAACTTTTTATGTGATTTATTGTTGCCAAGCTAACATATTATGATGAAGCTTGGAACAGGGTAATGAAATTTTTCTAACCACTGGAAACACACACAAATCAATGTTTTCAACCAAAAGTCCTTTATCAAGACTACATACATAACAAAAATGCTGAGTAAGAATGGCACTATTGATGTTCAAATGGCAGAGAAAAATATGCATTGATTTTCTGTTACCTTCAAGAGATTTTTCCCTATAGATTACATCTTCAGGAGATATTTTGCATTTAATTCCATTCAAATTTCACTCTGCCATGTGAATGTCAATAGTGCTGTTCTTACTTATAACATTTTGTTTTGTATCTAGTCTTGGTAAAGACCTTTTGATTGAAACATCAATTTGTGTGTGTTATTATGTGAATTTCCCTTGATTAGCAAATTTAGAATAGGGTAAAGAAGTTTTTTACCCTGTTCTAAGCTTTGCCTGTTGGATTTCAGTTTTTGCTGCAGTTAGCACATATTATCGATCTTCTAACATATTTTGTATATATAAAAAAGCACAATGGGTTTAGAAAAATAAATAATATAGGAAAGGATTAGAGGGAAGAGAACAAGAGGGAGACTAAGTCTATGATGAACACAAGATATTTAAGACCTTTTGAACTGGAAGAGGCTGAACAGTATGCACAGAACCGAGAAGCTTACAGAGTGGCAGTAAGGAGTATGTTTTGCAATGAAAATGCCATATAGATAGATTATATTTCTTCCAAAGTTAAATGTTTTGACTTTTGGGGTAAATAAAATGGTGACACAACATATTTCCAGGCTCTAGACTACATCCTGCTGGACATCTAGAAGGACCATTGAACCTCATACCTGTCAACTTATTTTTATACAGTAATAATTACTGCCGCCCCCCCCCCCCCCAGTTGACACCTATGCACTGTCCTACTATGAAAACTGAAGTATAACTAAATACAACTTATCATTATCATGTGCTGTCTCTGCAACAAATGTTGGCTGCAATGAACCTCCAACATCCTCCGTCTCCTCCGTCTCCTCCGTACTTTGCTAGACTGTAACCTGTCTATCTCATTATGTTTCCCTCCCAGCTGGTATCTCAGCCTATCTCTTGCTGACTTATGTGACATATAGATATTATAAGCTGTAGCACAGTGTAACGTCAGTGGTAGGTTCTGCCACTGTATTGAGTGGTGGGGCAATGGATCGTGCCGATGTGTTGAACTCTTTAAGAGAAACTACAAAATCAAATGAAATTAATGATGAGGGTGATTGCTTTTCCATGTCCAGAATAAAGTAGAAAAGCTTGAAATGTGGTTTTGTTCGAAATTAGCATTATTATTGATGGCAAAGAATGTTTGTTTATATTACATTAAGCAAACAGTGTAATATATTTTATTATTAGTGTGAGCAAGAAGGAAAAGATATCACTTGTAGAGCTGGGACGACTACCGTAAGGATGTTATGATTGTTATACTCTGTCCAGGATACACTACCTAATGATGAGTGTAAAACATTGACTTATTGATCATTTCTTCTCTTAGGTGATTTCAGAAGTGATTCTGTGGCTACAAATGCAACTCATAGTCCACCTGACTTCTTTGAGAATGTACCTCGTCGACCCCAACAACAGTTGAACTTTCAAGATATTCACAATATCAAAATTGAAAATCCTTGGACAGGTTCTAATTATAACTGTAAGTTTGAAAATGTTTATTTTCTACTTACTTGCTTATCTATCTATTTGTCTATCTGTCTGTCTGTCTGCCTGCCTGCCTGTGCCAAATACTGTGCATAGGGCAGAAATCAGAGCTCTCCAGTTCGAGCAATGTGATGCTACAATGTGTAATTCTTGTATGTGATTGAAACCCATTGTCATACCCTCTTTGATGATTGTTCTGTGAAGAGTCTCTCTTGGTCTTCCTCTTTTTCATTCACTATCTGGTACACATTTTAATGCTTGCAGTGGCAGACATTTGAAGTACATATCCGATATAAGTCCAT
This sequence comes from Meghimatium bilineatum, assembly GCA_034231615.1. Lineage (NCBI taxonomy): Eukaryota > Metazoa > Mollusca > Gastropoda > Stylommatophora > Philomycidae > Meghimatium > Meghimatium bilineatum. The sequence continues at coordinate 47,274,746 of CM067304.1, forward strand.
CATTTTCTTCTTATTGTTGTAGAAACATATTAAATGATAAAGACTAATAAAGTTAAAGATGTTACTTTAATACTAACTACTAACTATCAAAGTAAACAAAACAATGAAAAACCTGAAACTGAATAACAATAAATGCAATAACACAAACTTTTTCCACGTTTGCGTCCAAACAGGACCTTTTTCAAGAAATGAAAACACACAATAACAAAAACTTATTTATAGAGATATATATTCCAAGATATTCCTGTACATAGAGAGAAGAATGTGGTTCTGGTACCCTGTTGCCATGACCTCCAGAGAGATCTAGGAAAGTCACATAATCTATAATGTGTTTCAAGATGGAATTGTTTGATTACTATTAGTTCAAGCCATATGGCATAAGTTATGCTGTGGTACTGACTAACAAGTTGACGTTGTGTCTAGTTCAAGCAACATGGCATAAGTTATGTTGTGGTACTGACTAACAAGTTGACGTTGTATCACACCAGGACCGTATATACGCCAATAGCAGGGGGGGGGTTACTTAAAAGGTATTACGGTCAACTTTGTGTGTTTTTTCATTCTTTTGTTTGGTACTTGATGTCCACACCGTCTGGCACAGCGTTTTCCTACATGGGGCACACAACTTTGATTGTTCATTGGGGGGGGGGGGGGTCGATTTGAACAGATTGTAATTAGGCTTCATAAGGGAATGATTCAATTTTTGAATATAAAAGAATATGTATATGTTACATAGGGGGCATCAGAATTATAGAAAGTCTTAGGTGGGGACATGGTATAAAAAAGGTTGGGAAACACTGGTCTGGCATGTCTTACAGATGAAATCTACTATTGTATGGAGCTCTTCTTTGGTTCCATATATCTTTTCTTGCAGGGTTGTGCCATTCAGCTAGTACATCTCTCATTTGTTCATACTGGAGAAAGTTCTGTAGAATATGTTCAGAGGCCTGTTATTCTGTTTCACAAGTACATAGTGGTGTGGTACATAGTCTTGTCATGTATATGTATTTGTTCAGTTTGTTATGTCCTGAACTCAGACAAAGTTTGGTGACTTGTCCCTGCCGATATAGGTATTGGTAGGTGTCTTGTAATTCTCTCTAATTGTCATCATTCTCTCCCATGACTATGACAGCAATAGCTTCTCTCTTTTGACTCATGCCCACTCTAACGTCTCTCCATTTTCTTGTATCAGCATACCATCAGGTTTCTCTCTTGACTCATACTCACCCTAATTTCTCTCTCTTGACTTGTGCACCCCCTAACTTCTCTCCCTTGACTCTGCATGCATACCCCAGTGCTCTTGTGAGACTTTACCTTTCAACCTCTTCACCATCACACTGTAACCACGTAACAATGTGCCATGGTGAGCTGTTTGATCTGTTTGGCTCTGTACCATGCCAGCTGTCCCACAGTCTCTTGTACAAACTGGAAAATTTTGAGTCCCTTTATGACTAATCTTCCTAAGGCAGACAATCAATATATATACTCACTGCATCAAAATTGAAAAGCAACAGGCAAAACATATAGTAGGGTAATGAATTTTTGCTAATCACTAGAAACACTCATAATACACACACACATTGACATTTCAACCAAAAGGCTTTTATCAAGAGCACATTCACAACACAATATGACAAGTAAGAATGGTACTGTTGACATGGCAAAAAGTGGCCTTGGTTGGATGTGGGTGGACTTAACCAGGCTTAGTTTTACAGTCACTAGTGACATACTAAGCCTCCATCTCCATGACATGGGCTGGCTTTATTTAATAAGGCTGCTTACAGGAGATAAAGTATATCTAGTTCTTATGTTTATTGTTTATATGCCAGTATTGGAACACATCAAAAGACAGCAGATCAAGGGGTTTTCACACTCTTCCAGATTACCAACAGATAGCATGCCACAAATGGCCATGACAAATAGACATAGCGGCTATAAAGCCAGAGGCAGACCATGTAAAAGGTGGATCACAGAAATAAAAGAAGCCACAGGAACAAGCTTACAAACAGCACACAAGAAGGCCATCTCCAGAGAACTCTTCTACCCCTGACGCCGCAATGCAAACAAGGGCCACAGCATATAGATAGATATATAGTTTATTGTTTATGACTTCTGTCATTTTTCTACTGTTTACAGGGGATTGTGATGCTTACTTCAGAGGATCCCTTGCTGTAGGAGGTTTCCAAAGAGCAGACCCAGCAGATGATTCACCATCATCAGAAACATGCAAACCAATAGTCCAAGCAGCTGTGTTATCTACCTGTTCAGGTGAGAAGTTGTGTGTATCTGGCAACTGTTTCGTGACATTATAGGCTGTCTATAAATGACATCAACAAATGAACATTTTTAGTGTAAAATTTATTTTTAAGGTAGGGGGTTGGATAGAAAAAGGTTTGACACAATTACACTTGGTGGTGGGTGGGTAGGGGGCCCTGAATTCTTGACAATCATTGACTGGGGGGGGGATTTGTAAAAAAAAATTATTAAAATAATTAATTGTCAACTACTTTTGAGGAATTCTGTGTAAAAATCACAAGTTGGCTAGTCATAAAGGCTAACGCTAATATTTTGTGACATATGAAAAAATTATGTGCTTGAATGAGTCAAACTCTGCATGAGGAAGGTCTGAAGCAACTCACCATATCAGCCAGAAGGTTTGAAGTGACCAACAATCCACCTTGCCTTCATTCCTGACAGTAGGTTGCTGCCATGGGAACTACCTTTGGTGCTGATGGTAGGAGGTTTCATACAAAATCTTGTATATGATGCTGATTAATTGAGTTAGTAGACACATTCTTCTATTTGTAACAAGGCGATGTTGACAGTCATATGTACCTGGATGCGTTTGTCACTTTTTCTGTCAAGATTTTATCAGTTATACTGATTGTCTCTTTGTTTATATATGTCAATTGTTAATAAATGAAACTGCAGTAAAACTGCATAGTGAATAAGTACTTACACAAGCACAAGGGAGTGAGCTGTACCATTGACAAATAATCAGACTAACAGATACAAAGAAATATTGATGACAGTATACAAAACAGATTAAATCAATGTTCCAATCATGAGGTCTTTTACAGGATAAACACAAACAGAACAGACGATAAATAAATATATAGGCTGTTCACTTTAAGAATACAGTGGATCAAAACACACCCCCACATTACTCAGTGACAACCGGTGATTTTTAAACAGCTGATGACATATACAAACAATATTATTTAAAACATTAAAAAACAATTAAAAATAATAATTAATCAATATTTAATCAACATTTAAAAACAAAATTCTAGGCTAAGATATCTTGGTACTCTAAGCTAAGATATCTTGGTACTCTAAGTTAAGATATCTTGGTACTCTAAGTTAAGATATCTTGGTACTCTAAGCTAAGATATCTTGGTACTCTAAGTTAAGATATCTTGGTACTCTAAGCTAAGATATCTCGGTACTCTAAGTTAAGATATCTTGGTACTCTAAGCTAAGATATCTTGGTACTCTAAGCTAAGATATCTTGATACTCTAATATAGATTTCTTGATAGCTTTTGGGAAATTCAGGACTTAGCAGCAACATTTGCACATTTGCAAAACCAACATTTGTTGGCTGTAGTTCAGTGTCTTAGATACATCTACCCCATCAAAGACGGATGTGTCGGGCCATTGGTGCAAATAAAACGGCGATACAACGCATTTTCATTCTTTGGACTACATCCTGCTGGAATTCTAGTAGGATCATTGTCCTGCTACAAGAGAGATCCAGCGGGAGTTTGAGAATGAACGCTGAAAAAGAAGATACATCTACAGTACAGTAAAGGGAGAGGGGGGGGGTTAGCTAAAGAAAAGGTCGTCATTCACCAATTATAGTGTATAACCCTCTCTTTTTCATGAGAAAGTGAATACCTTTTTTGCGGATATCGTTATGGGGAGGGAGAGGAGAGGGTAGTTTAGTACCTTTGGGTAAATTCCTAGTACTAAAAGTAATGTTCTGATTAAAGAAATGGGGGCGGGGTAGTTGAGCCTACCCCGCCCAATCTACGAACTTGATATATAGGCAATATTGTACATTTCAGTAGTGGCATTAATTAGCCTAGTTGATAATGAACTTGCTTACTGTCACCCGGTTGCAACGTGCCAGGTTGTAAACCACGTTGGGACAAACACAAATATGGGTCCTGATTTTCTGCCTGACACAACCGCTCGCTGTAAATGGGTACTTGACGCATGAGTTAGAGGAGGTAAACACGGCAAGGGAACTGGCCACCCCACCTAATAGTTGCTGCGGCGTAGTACATGAAGAGTTATTTTAATCCCCGACTACAGGTTGATACGATGTAACTTACCTTGACCTCCAGGTTGCCATTTCTCTCTCAACGGTCCAGAAGCATAATTGCCTACGGCAGGAATTGAACGTAGTACCTTGGTTCTCAAAGATGAACTTTGTCCCTCACCGTCACAGAACTGGCCAGCATCTCTCATATTTGTGCACATTAATACAGACGTCAAAAGCAGTGAACGTGCAGACAGTTTGGTGGTGAGCCTGGATATTGTTGCTTGGGGAGGGGGTGTTAGAGCGATGGACCAGGCTGATAACATGAACTCAACTGTGTGTTGGACTGACTGGAATTCATCTGTTTTGACTGCTGGAACATGGAGATAATTTTTTGCTTTGATCCATGAATGCCAAACCGGGAGCACTAGACATTTGATCTATTAACACAGAACTTGAACGACCAATTACCATACCGCCTTTAACGACAGACACTTAAGATGAGGTTGGTTACTTGGGTAATTACTCAGCATCTGATTAAGCCTTGTGGGGGCCCCTGTTCAATTGGGGGCCTTTCACAAATAATACTGTTAGTAGCAGTGTTGTTAAACAAAATAGTTAAGTTATTTCGTGTCGCGGGATCTCTGAAAGATGTGAAACCCAGTGGCCTATACACGACTTATCTAAAGGTGGTGAAGGAAGTTAAGACACAAGGTCGATCCGCTTTACAATGAACGCACAGACTAAAGGAATATGGATGTGAAAAAAATACATATAACAGTAGGCCTATACAAGACGGTTTCAACATCAAGGTCTTTTTCAAGAAAATAGAAGACATACAGTTGGCATGTTTAGTAGGAGTTTCCACTTTAGGCATTTCACACCACCTTGAGTCAGAATCTTCTAGGTATGAAAGACAGTTTTGGAGAAATTTCCTACCGCATGTAGGAAACACAGGTGATCATTTGTAATGTCTAGGGATATAAGCAAAATACAAATTACTCTTCAGTCCAGTTCGATGACCTTTTTCTCTAACCAACTTGTATTTATGTAGTAATACATTTGATAAAATAGAAAAAAGTAAAGGGGTAGGGGGTTGTTACGATAATTTTCTTTAGTTTCCTATCCTGTTTCAATATGTTAATATTTACTTCAAGGTATGCGTTCAAGACCACTATCTATGTGTTTGGTTGGGGACGATGTGTTATTCAGCCTTGATTCTTGATTAGAAACTGGCCTCACAGCACGTGGGGCATTCCCATAAGTGCTCCGCCCTCTGTTCCAGCAGCCATCTGACTCGATGGTGTTTCGAGTCCAGTGTTGCTGAAACAGACGTCACATCAGGGCACAACTCTGGCCGTTGCGACAGGTTTCTTTGTTGTTCTGCCCACCCACGCAGTGCCCGTAACTAGTTCAAGCACAACGTCGAGCTGTCGGAACAACATGGCAACTGTTATCGAAGGTTACGACTACTGGATTGTATAGATGATGTGCCATGAAGCTTCTATAAGAAAATAACCTCAATATAAAGGCATGTCATCCACTAAGGTTTCTGTTGCATGGTTGGTTTGTCTAGTGAGCCATTGGTGAGACCCACAGACGCAACCGCATGCGCAATTCTGCCTAATTAGTTGTAAATAATCGAAATAATCGCAGAGATTCTATAGACGTGCTTTATGCTCAACTATGATAAATGACTGATCGATTTACTCTCACTAAATGACGCGAAGATGGATGTACCACACATTATCTAGTGATTTTGGTTCCGTTCTTGTTAAATTTTAAGTAATGTAAAAAAATTTAAGGCTGTCCATAAATTACGTTAACAATTTTTTGACCCCCTTGTTAACATCTGTAAAACCTTCAGGTACCCCCCTCCCTTTTTTGTGTGATTAATTTCGTACCGCCTATCCCAACCACAACCCTAACAAATGCCTAGCAGAAAAAGTACGAAATAACTATACGATTTATTCTATATTTTTAGAAAAATGTTTCAAATTCAAACAATTTGATTTATGTATAAAACGGTATTGGGATATCAACTATTAAACCCCCTCCCCCCTCCAAACAGTTGTTAAAAGTTTTCAGAGCACCCATTTCCAGATTGTTGACGTAATTTATTGACAGTACCTTACCTATCAAATAAAGTTTGTAGGAACAGCGGAAACAATGGTTATACAATTACAAATTGACAGCAACCGTGGACGATAAACATTCAGACGGAGATGATAACAGAGAAGAGGATGTTAATTAGAACAAATTACAGGATGCCCATAGCGGAAGTGTAATTAAGACTGGTCATGACGGGAATTCGCTTGCACAAATCACGTGACTCACCCAACCTGGCAATATCGAAGCGGAAAAGGGTTGTGCGCCATCTTTGTTTGTTAGCGGACACACATCACCAAACGAGCTTTGTCAGGTTTACGAGTAGGTGGCCGAACTTACCTGACAGGAAGGAGACTCGTGTGAGCAGACGGGGTATAAATAATGCGAGTTTATGTGAGTTTCATGCAGACGATGAGCAGAGACACTGGTCGATAGTAGGAAATGAGGCATGTGACCTTACATCAACTTCCGTGGCGCCAGAACCTCACTGATAACTTGCTGATGTAGGGTTGTTTACACAACCAAAAATATAATTACATCTCCCATCTTCTTCTACAAGGTGATTCAACCAAGATGCACACCTTGGACTATTATCAAACCTTTTTCTTGTATGATACAATTAACACGCAGCACGGTATTGACAGAAGCAGTATTATATTTTGTTACATGTTAATTTCATACGACTGTCTGCTTGTATTAGCGCATTCAATGTCAAGTCCATGGCCTCATTAGATAAGACTTGGATGTAAAAGGAGATGGTACATAGAAAATAAAAAGCTAACAAATTCGTTTTTGTAGGATTTATGTAGATTATTCTTTCCTTCGCTTGGAATATGTTTGTCATGTCACGTTCATCTCCGGTAGTTTGCACAGCTCTCCTCCATTATTGACACGAGATCCAATCCCCCCCCACCATTACACACTCTCCCCTCAACTCACTAGTCACCACAGTAGTGCGATAGCACCCACTGAAGCACAGTTTCACTCCCCCCCCCCCCCGCTTGCCGTGTTGTCTAGTCTGTCTTCCAGGTGTTGTAACACATCACCTCCTAAAGCCTGCAAACAGAAAGCGCACCCGCGTAGATGACCACTCGCCGACACCCAGAGACAGTATCAAGCACCACGAGGGTAGCTCGTTCTACTGCCCAAATCCCAAACATTTGTTCAGTCAACAGGCTGAAAACTAAGACTGTCCAGGCCCACCTAAAATCGAGCAAAACCACAGTCTGCCCTAGCAAGTACTAGTGCTTGACGGATACAAGAAGCCTACCACCAGGATGCCACGCACCAACCCACGCAATAGGAATATGTTCATATAATTAGTTTTCGGGAAATAAGTTATGGAGACTAGTACTTGATTTTGAAGTTGGACAAAGAAAATGAACCGTGCTATTATTTCGTGCTAGGCACCAAATTGCCTAGCAACTATTGAACACGCGTTCTTCCGTACTTGACTAACCGCATCTCCAAAAAAAGATGCGATTTTATCAAGCCTTTCAAACCGTGCACACAAAGTCACCCGAACGGACCGATCGAGACAAGGACTATTACAACAAGCAACAACAAACATCCCGTACAATTATTGAAATATACTTAGTAACAACAAACATATAACATAATATCCGTATTAGTTTTTTTTGGAGATGCGGTTAGTCAAGTACGGAAGAACGCGTGTTCAATAGTTGCTAGGCGATTTGGTGCCGTTGAACGGACTGGTTCAATTCCCGTTAGTCTCAAGTATTATTTCCAAATGGAAGTTTGAATCCTACCAATCTCTCCTCCCTCATCTCTATACAAAATATACGCAAAGCGATCAATGA